>MNCI01004069.1:0-36529 GCA_015680685.1 Gnetum montanum | reverse complement strand
CTCTCTCTCTCTCTCTCTCTCTCTCTCTCTCTCTCCCCCCCCCATCCAAATTGGGTCTAGGATTCTCTACATATATGGGATTCTCCTTAGCATGGAAAAGCTAGCATAGGTAATTTTTGGTCATTTTATATGGCTTCTAAATGTTTGGTGGCTTTCGAAAGGATTGGGTTGCTTCCAGAAGTCAGAATGCATTTAAAATTTAATAGTTTTGGCTTCCCCCTTTCATCCACACTAAGAATAGAATGCTTAGCATGGATGAGGTCCTTCCTAGCATGGAAGAAGCTTAGGAGGTTAATTTTTTTTTTATTTTTGACTTCCAGAGAGACTGTGAAAGTTCTAGTGTTAGGCATAAGGTAATTTGAGGTTGTTTCTTGTTTCTGGGATTTTCACTAACTTTCCTAACTTCATCCCCCTATTTTCCATGCCAGGGAGAATGGAGGAGGTCTCCCCTAGCATGGAAAAACCAAGAAAGTTAGATCTAGGTCATTTCAACATCCAATTGGCCATGCATGTCAACCTTTAGGGTTATCGATGTGAATGATCAATACTAGGTGTCAAGATCTACTAGTTTGGAGGCTTTTAAGTGCCTCATGTAGTCTTCCCCTTTTCTTTCATGACGGGCATGGTGGCCTTAGCCTGACTAAGATGGAATGGTAGATTTCTACCATATTTGACTACTTTTGAGGCATTCAAATGCTCTAGAGTGTACTATTAGGGTCTAGCATACATCAGGCTTCAAGAAATGGCTACTAGGTAGTTAATTTAGGTTATTTTTGGCTTCCCACCACCTATCTACACTAGGGATGAGATGCTTAATGTTAATGAAGCCTTCCCTAGTGTAAAAACACCAAATCCCAATGTTTTGACCACTTTCAACTAGGTTTCATGAGGTTCTAGGGTTACTGGGCGCGCTTGCAAGGTTCTAGGTCATGTGGACTCACTTTGGAGGTCAAATGTGGGATAGATGGATGTTGTGGAGGGGTGGGGGAGGAGCAGGATAAGAATGGATGTTATCCAATGTTGTTACCCAATGTTTTCTATTTTGGGCACTTGGAGTTATGGTGCATTGAATTAGAAACTAGCATTTAAAGGTGGCCATTTAGGTTTAGATGTAGTTTATATTATTAAATTTTGTAAGTTTGAGATTGCAATTGTCATTATACATCTAAATTGCATTGGAGGAGAGCTCTGGTAGAGATTTTTGTTGTATAGAGCACCAATCTTCAATGTGGAAGCCTCCCATCTCTACTACAACTAGTGTTGAAGGTTCATCTTTCTCAATTTTCAACACTTCCAAGTGTTGACCCTGGCATGGCACCCAAGCAATGTGGGTAAAAGAGCTAGAATCCCAGGATTCAAAAGGTAGACAAAAAAGCAAGGGATCTATCAAGGGTTTCTAGGCTTATCTCCATCCAAGCCTCATCTATTAACACTTCAAGGTAGGCAGTTCTAACTATTTTTGCTTAGTTTTTTGACCTTTTTTATTACTTTTTCTTCTCATGTGTGAAGCCTTTTTCTAGATCTATGTTGATGGAGGGGTTAAAATGAAATTATAAGAAAATCCACCTCCTATTTTATCTATTTCCATATAGATCTATGGTCTTTTCATTATTTTCGCCTTAGTATATTTGGTTTTAAATTAAGCTTGTTGTTTTCATGATTTTTTCCAAAATTTGGGGGGAAGGCCATTTGTTTCAAATACAGGAGAAAGGATTTATCAAAATTAAATTCCAATAAAATACTACCCCCTTATTTTGGTTTATTTTCTAATGGGTATCAATCATTTCAAATTTTTTGACTATTTTTCTTCACTATGTCAAAGTTGTGTTTGAGTGTTTTTAGCTTTTTACATTGAAAAAAGAATGCAATGTTGTGTATTTTTTCTTAAGAAAATGGCTACCCATTTTTAAATTTTTTGTAATGGATTTTTAGCTCTCTGTTTAAAATTTCCAATGGCTACTTTCTCGTTCGATTCATCTTTGAAATGAATAAGTTATGGCTATTTTTCTAAGCTCATGTAGCTAGGTTTTTATGCCATTTTTTGATTTTTATGTAAATTCATGCATTTTTTCTAAGCAAACGGTAGGGATTTTGGCTATTTTTTGGTTATGGCTAGGTAGATATTAACTTCCTCTTTCCAATAGAGGTATAATCACTTTCATTAGACTGAAAATGAATTTTCAATAAAGTTTTCATTAAGCCTATGTCAAAAATGGATTTTTGTCATTTTTAGATTTTTGTCCAAATTGACCAATTATTTTTGAATAAACAGTAAGGGTTTTGAATTTTTGTTAAGTGTGGGTACATAGGGATCAATTTAAACTTTCAAATAGTGGTGGAATTACTCTATTTTTATCTCAAACAAATTTTTGGCAAATTTTTTATGAACCCTATGTGAAAGGGGGTTAATGATGATGGTTACAATTTTTGCTAATTTTGTCTATACTCCATATAAAAATGGTTATGTATTTCTGGTTGCAATGTTCATGGATACAAAGCTTGTGATTTCAAGAGTCATTTAGAGCTTTTATGACTTTTTTATGAGTTTTTGACTATGGTTGTGTCAACAACGAAAAACTATGGTTGTAGCACTTTTCCCCTTTTAGGGATGGATGTGATTGACATGTGTAGTAAAACTTATGTTTTCAATTTTTTTTAAGAAAAGTAAATGCTTTTACTATTTTTAGCAAGATTTTTGTTGTGGCTAAATGATTTTTTTAATATTTTAATGTCTCTTTCCAAGTTTGGCCATGGTTTAGACTAATGCTTATTTTTGGTTATGAAGTGTTGGCTATAATATTTTGCCTACGAAGTAAAAGGCTATAAAAGGTTATAATAATGCTTTTTGTGTAATTTCTTAACAAAACTTGAATAGACATCTTAGAGCATTTGAAAAGGGCTAATTTTATCCTTGACTATGATATTTTTCTCAACTTGTTAAGAAATTCTAATTGCTCATAATGTTTTTTTTTTTTTTTTTTTTTGCTTCATGCAGGGTTTTCTAGAAGTTCATCCTCATCATTGTGGAGTTGGTGGGCATTCTATGCTACATTGGTCATCCCAAGACCAATACCTCACTTCCTGATATGCCTTTGGGAAAGGCTTCACTATGGTTCTAGCCTAGGGTAAGGGATTTTCTTTCCTACATCCTTCAAAACTTCTATGTCATGTTGTGGTTACAGTTGTCTACAGATGTGGTTAGGGTCATAGTGGAGATCCTACTACCTCATTCACCTAATCTTATTATCAAGTTTATTACTAACAATCTGCTTCCTAGGATAGTAGGGGAAACTATATTTGTAATTAGTCCACACTACCTTATAGAGATCTAGATAATTCTAGAGTATAGTTAGTATAATATTGATAACACTCTAATGGTGATGCATAGAGCTCACATGTTGTTCCAAAACCCACTCGGAATTGTTTATCATCTATAGGGATAAGCATGGTTATTGTAGGATTTTTATGGCTTTATTGGCTGAACTACCTTTACTAACTTCATCGACTTTATGAATTTCTTATAAGTACAAAGTCAATGATCAAGGCTTGATCATTAATGATCAAACCTTGGTAGTGGCTCAGACCACTCTCAATGAATTCACCAAGGACCCCCTAATTAGAACTATTATGAATCAATAGTTAAGAGTGGATTTTGATGCATATTCTATAATGTTCAACCTTGTATACATGAAGTGTAACGATGATCAAATGATGGACAACTAGTGGATAGACTCAAATGACTTCATGGATCACACCCTTGCAGTTGGGACCTCTACTCAAATTACATTGAAGAAGAAGAAGAAAGGTAAATATAAAGGCTATAGCTTCTTAAACTCTAAGTGTTCTATTTCTATGACTAGTTGTTCAACTTACTTATGTTGATGCTAAACTTTGATTGTTGCTTTGTAGGATGTTCCACCTTTGTTGATGTCACCATACCACTTTCAGGGGCATGTCATGAGGATACCCTCATCTTGAATTTTGGTGAGGTGATACCAACATAGGAGTGGCTAAGGGGGTAGGTGTTGGGTATGTTCAAGTAAACATCCAATGTTTGGGTTTGCTTGATGTATTTATGGCACATATTTCTTTCATCCATGTTGTGGAGATGCTTCACATCATTGATTCCTTCAATGAGAAGGTTGGTCATTTTAGCACCATCATTCAAGTGTGAAGGTTGACATTGACATTGATGAGGGCCTCTTTTGCAACTTGTTTGGTATCCCTGCTAGTAGAAAAATGGTTGCCAGCAAAATAATAAGGGAATCAAACCATTGTAAGGAAGTTTTAAAGTAGTTTGGTGCTAACATGTGCCACTCTAGAATTTCCATGGATGGCTTCATGAACCTTGATGCAAAGGAATCATATCCTTTGTTCAAGTCTCTTGCATTTGCCAAACGATTATTTCAAAAGACGGGGATTGACATTATGCAGGGATGGACCTTTAAGGAGGTCTTGATGGAAGACACTAGGTTTAATTGGGTAGCTGTTGGGATTTAATAAGAGATCCTTAGACTCCATGTGGAAACCTCTAACATAATCCACATGCATTTTTTCATTTTTTGTGGGTTATTTAAAGAGGTTTATGGAGTTTCTGGTGGTGTATAGGAATGGACGATGGGTTCTCCAAGAGCTAGGCTAACTTCCTAGGCCTTGGATAAAACACATTTATCCAATGGCATAGGCCCAAAACCCACTAGAGGTTATGGATGATTCACTATCCATTAACAACAAGAAGAACCTTGGTGTTATAAAATGTAAATCCCATGGTAGTATGTATGATGAGGAACCTCTCACATTTCTAGTGAGCTTCTAGGAGGCCAAACAATGAAGTATGAAGGTCAAATGGGTAGCTAGGAGGAAACTTAATAGGTCCATGAAGGAGGTACCACTGGCATCAAATCAACCTAGCCCAAAAAACCTTAAATTTAAGTTTAATTCATTATAGTAGGTGGTCATAAGTATGTTTTACCCATGCTTGCTTTATGTTTTAAATTTTATGGCTATGTTGTGGTTTCATGTGTTAACCATTTTTCTATGTGCTATGATTGCAACTAAGCATCAAGTCCTAACAACCCAATTTGCAATAGAGGAAGAACAAAGGCATGTAGAAGAGCCACTCCTAAAGTAACATGAGGTTGAGGGGTTTGAAGATGTAGATATAGATGATCTAGATACCTTGTTTGGTTAGGGGATGCTAGGTACATTTCCCATCATCATTCCAAAGGAAGAGGAGGAGGAGCTAGGTATGTACATGCCTTAATGTTTTCATTATACCATATTGTTTAATTTTAGATTTCATCCTAACCATTCAATGATTGTAATCCATGTAGTAGTTCCTAAGCCACCAATGAAAGCCCATGTCCCTAAGTTTCATGTGAAACCATGAATAAAGATTCTAGACAAGGCAGAGTTCATCCATAGGATGGCCAAGGACACCATTGACTGGTTGTAATAGGTTTCACCCAAGATAGATAAGAACTTTTTTTTATGTACCTTAGTTGTTTACCTATGTTATAGGCTATGTTTGTGTCACAACTATATTAGATTGTGGATTATGCTTATGATTATATTTCATGCTTGTGTAGTGCCTTCTATGAAGTGAAAACTCAACAATGACATGGAGATTGACTCCTTGCCTAAGCCTCCCTCTAAAGTATCTAGTGTATACTTGAAGCTATATGAGACTGCTAGTGATCTAGCAATGTTATATGCCAAAGATTCATGGGATCTACAAAGGTCCAACGAATCCCTATGGGAAGAAGTTATGATCTTAAGGGAGAAGACTCAGTAGTAGGAGGAGATGATTAGAGATCTCCAAGACTACAAAGCCTTTGTAAAAGCCCAAGTAACTAACTCAGGAAAATTGTAGACCAAGGAGATCATGTGGACCCACTACTAGCATATCATTCAAGACAAAGTAGCACTTTCATAGGAGATTATTGAATAATAGATGTAGATGGACCTCATCTTCTAGATGGTTGAGAATTGAAAAGATCACTACACTTATGTCCTAGAATGGAATAAGACACAAAAGCTCCACAAGTGATAGTATAAGGTAGATCATGAGGCCTACCTCGATTAGCTTTATGTGGAGTTGGTTGAATGGTAAAGAAGAGAGCTATTCATCTAGGGGATCTAGGTAGATAGTTCTTATTATATTTTTGAGAGTACTCTCATGGTGGAGCAATCCCCTACTCCTTGAATTACCACTACTATAGGATAGATGTCTATGGATACTATTACTTGAGAGACATCTACTTGGAAAATGATATATAGGATTGGTATCCTTTCTAGCATTGATCTTGGGGATGTTAATTAGGTTAACATGATGGACGACTAGATCCTCCATTATTCAGATGAAGGCCTTACATATCTACCCCTAGAATTTATGGACATGGAATCCCCATAGGTTTGATACATTTCATATTTTAGTTTTTGTTTTTATTTATGCTTTTGGCCATGCATTACTAACTGGCTATGTGTTGTATTTTAGGCCTTTGGGAACATTGGTAGCCCCAATAGTGAGGGTGGGAATGGCCCTACACTTCCTCATCTAAATGTTCCTTAACAGCCTCCATCAACTTAGTCTAGCATGTTGGCTATATATTTTTATTATCATGTTGATGGCTATGATTAGCCAATACTATAATTATTATTTTTGAAATTTTTACCACACAATGTGGCCATGACTATGTATGTTATTGACACGTTAAATTTAAATTTAAAATTTTGATTTTATTTTTGGCTATCTATATTGTAATAGTAACCATTATAAATGTTGTGAATGTTGTGAGTAACTATGTTGATGTTCTAGTTATAACCTTAAATGACTAATCGATGCGATAATAGGATAAATAAAAAATATAATAAAAGAGATGTTTGCTAGTTTTAGGACATAACAAGCATAAGTAGTCCTTTTTTTTTTTGCCAGTTTAAGGCCATGGAAGGCCATGATGTGTTGTGGTTACTTTGCTATTTTAGGGACATGGTGGGCCATGTTGCCAGTTTAAAGTCATAGAGGACTAGTGATGCTAGTTTAAGGCCATAGTGGGCCATGTTGTGTGATTTTCTCTACTAGTTTAAGACCATGGTAGGCCATGTTGCCAATTCAAAGTCTTAGTGAACTAGTAATGCCAATTTAAGGCCATAGTAGGCTAGTGATAAATATATATTTATAAGGCTTTTTGATGTTTATAATATGAGTAAAAGTAAAGAAAGATTGTAATAAGTAAGAAAAAATCCAAATGAAAGTAGAAGCTTAGGTTACATGCATAGGCTATGTGCATAAAGAGTAAAATAAAAATCCATAAAAAGGTATAACAAATTGGAAAAGAAAGGTTAGGCTATATGGCTATTGGTGCATTTCGTTAAGTTCATGGGATAGAAAAGTTAAGATGTTCTTCACTTATGCAAATTTTTCCAAATATTTGAAAGATTTAGGAATGAGTAAGGTCTACTCTATATAAGCTTATACTCACCATCATCTTCATTAATAATGTTAATAGAGAGCTCATTCCATAATGCATCTTGTTGCCTATTGTTATCATCATTAGCTTTTAGCTCTTCCTTGGGTTAGTAGATTTTATGGTTGGGAGCTTCTTCTTGAAGCTCCACTTTAGATCCATGCTCCCTATTCACATTGTTGATAGCTAGGGGAACCATGCTATCATCATGAATGATGATTTCACCTTCCTTGTAAGAAAGGTGGATTTCTTAATGGATGGGAGGGGACATGGCTCATAATTGAGCTAACCAAGGTCTTCCTAAGATAAGGTTGAACCTTGGTGTCTCTTCTACTACCAAAAAATTGGTGTTTATATGGAATTGCTCACCTACCACAAAATCCAAGGAGATAGACCCCTTGATAGCAACCCTTGATGCATTGAAGGACTTAAGAGCTATGGTGGTTGTAGGTTGTACCTACTTAGTTAAGCCTAAGCATTTAACAATGGTGCATGGAATGATGTTAGTTGTAGCCCCATCATCAACATGCAGCTGATGCACTTTAAATTACCTTACATGTATGGTTGTGAATAGAGAACCCTTAGTTACTTTTCCATCTTGAGGAAAAACCTTGATTTTACTATTGTGAAATACTAAGGATGTTGACTTATCCTCCCTTGGTGAGGAAGGAACCATCATTGCATGGATGGATTCCTTGTTAGTAGGGATGCCCTCACTAGTGGCAATGGAAGTCAACATTATGACTAGTACCTCACAATGTGTGGTGGAAGTCATGATTCGGTAGTACAAGCTTAGGGTTGTATACTTCTACTTGAAAAATTGCCTAAATTGATCTATCACACTGAAGAACTATTTATCATTGGCCATGGGCTTCTTACCTCAGTTGTGCTTTACTTTCTCCATGTGCTCCATAATACAAACTTTGGCTTTAGGTTGTAATTGTTGGGGCTTTTCCTCATTCTTCTTATCATTAGTTTTAGGATCCTCCTATGGCTTGTGGGTAGAAGTGGGTTGGATAGAGGAGGTCATGAGTATAGCCAAGATGGAAGTGGGCTTCAGTGGATCCACTACCTTTTGTGACTCTATCTACTTGTCACCCTTATTGTTGGGCTTTTACTAATGCTTCTTCCTTTACTTAGTGGAGGTCTTTTGGTTGTCAACGATTGGTTGACAAGAAGAGGTAGTAGCATTAGCCACTAGAGGATGTTGTTATGTAGTTCATTGGGCTATGGCTAGTTGGGTTGTGTTAGGCTGGGGCACCCTAACGATAAAATATTTTCTCATAGGCACTCACGATGGTACTCTTATGAAAAAGGGGGATCTTGAGCTGGTGGAAGCTGAAGAAGCACCCCCTCATCCTTCCCCCCTACGTCATAAGGGATGATGAGTGGTGAGGTACCCCTACACTCAACCATGTGAATATGAGCATTCAAACACAGTTTGATCTAACTCTACAGATGAGCTAGTTGTGGTATCTAGATAGTTACACGTTGGTCGTAGTTCACTGTCTTCCCACCTGGACTAGTATTTTCTTTGTCATGTATGGTTTAGTCCAGAGTGAGGCGTATGATGTGATCCTAAACTAGTGCTACTCTTAGAAACAATGGAAAATAATCATGATTAAACTAATAAGAAATAGGAAATAAAGTCTAAGATAGCCTCGGTGTGATGAGCATTTGTTCCTTAATCATCCGTACACATCTTAGACCTCTTGCATGACTACTACTGGGATTACCAAGCGTAGATCCTAGGTACGCTACTGGGTTACCAAGTAGTCACACTTAAATGCTAGTGATTAATTCATACTCATTCTGTAGTTAACAACAAGAATAGTAAATGATGGTAAAGAAATATTAACTAAGAAAAAATTAAATAACAATAACAATTAATAATAACAATTAAATAATTAAAACTAAGTGAATGCTGCAATGATGAAATAATCTTAAT
The DNA here is from genome assembly GCA_015680685.1 of Gnetum montanum. NCBI lineage: Eukaryota > Viridiplantae > Streptophyta > Gnetopsida > Gnetales > Gnetaceae > Gnetum > Gnetum montanum. The sequence goes on along the minus strand of MNCI01004069.1, from coordinate 27,115 downwards.
CTTTATTGCTGATCATGTACGTGTCCAAGTATGTCACACTCGAATAAAGATTCCATACAATTACAAGCATCACACTGCAGGCATGCACTTGGGAAAATAATCTAACTCCTACAAAAACAAACTGCAACGGCTTCGCTACAACTACTCAAAAGACGCCTAAGTGCAGCAGGTGTGCACTTATTTATAGCTAAAAATAGACTTTGCGTAAACGGGGTTGTGTTGACACATGGGTGGATGCATCGACTGGGCCATGTATATGTGGCCGCGTATATGAGGCCCAGTATACGAGACCTAGTTAACGTAGCCCCGATATTGGGGATTCGATATCGGGACCTATCAGACTAGGGCTTCGATAACAGGGCTTCGATAACTGGGCCTGATAGACTGTGACTCATCATACCCCCACGACTGAATTACAACTCATCCTCGATTCAAAGAAAGTAAGGAGCAAGTTCAATTGATTACATAGTGGATAGGTATGAGATTATTGACTGACTAGGAATTTATTCATGCCACAGTGGAGGATTAAACAAAATTTGGACATAGACACAAAAGATAAAACTTGTGGAACTCATGGGGTTCTCAGTAGTGGGGGCTCCTCCATGGGTGCCTTTCCTTTATTCTACATGCCAGGCTTCTAAGATTGATACCATTGAAGAAGCACCTAACATTTCTTCTCCTCTATCTAGGAACACTTGATTGTCCTTGACATGTATGCTGCAAATAGCTATCATTCCTCTTCATAGTATCAGGCCCTGACCTCTCCTCCTTTTTCTTGGATAGATTATGCAGTAATAGGAGTTCCATAATGGATGCTGAATGATTGTGCCTTCTGCTATACATGTTCTACATGAGGTCGCTGGCCTCTACCTCCCCCAAGTCATTCAGTTGCACCTTGAGAAGGTCCTCCTTGTTCTCTTTTTTTAGGGGTCATCTATAATCACACAAAGATCAATTTTTAGTAAGGTTATTGAAAAAAGTTCAGTGATTTCATACCTTACTCATTGCCTTTAATAAATGTTGAATTCCTTGCTTAGCATGATTTTAGAGTTAGAAATTTGTTCAAGGAAGATTCCCTAAAAGTTTAATGTCGGACCTGATTTGTTTAGGTGACACATAAAAGGACCTACTTGTAAGGAACGTTTGATGAAATGATGACAAAGGAAAGAATATATTTGGCAATGAAGTACTTGGAGGGTATAAGATGATGTGGTGGTGTGAAACAAGTACAAATTACAAAAGTCACGCAAGTGGGTCCTCCCCAAAGTAGGTTCCAACCTATAATGCCCTTACATAACCACACCTTAAAATGTTCGTAGGCACTAGAAGGGTTAAATGTAATCTATGCAGATGCAACAAAACACACACATGTTAATACCACTGTGATGAGATATGAATTCAATGCTATAAAAGACACGGGTCACAATTACATGAATAGCAAGATGGGATGAATTGTAGAAGAGATTGAAGAGATTGGGACATGAGGTAACTAACTCAGGGCATAATGAATTCTCAGTGTAAGGCATGATTAATGTGTCATTAACCTATCGCTCAAAAATTAGAACCAAGTCTATTCCTCTTATTAGTGACATCGCATTGTTTTTTTCCCAATGATAGACAACAATAAGAGCACCATGACAGCAAGGTGTACAATCACTTGGTGTTTTATTCCAAGGGAGGAGTGATTCGGAATTCCTTTGCAGCACTTTGATCTTGATCTTTTCTTTTTCTTCTTCTCTCTCTTTCTTTGTGTGGTCACTTTGGCACACTCTTCTTGCTCTTTTTTTAAATGTTTAATCTAGAGAAGCTGCCTACATTTAGGCATGGGTGCATGTCTTTCCAGTGGGACCCCCTAGAATAACATTAAGTTTCCTTGATTGAGTGCCCTTTTGATTACTCTTACTCCCATTTTTCATTAGATCTACAAGGATCTTAGTACAACCAAGCTGCATGATAGCACCTATAGATGTCATCAAAGAGAATCCACAAGTTCCCTTGATGTCACACCCTGGCCATTTCCTCTTAGTCCATCATTTTTCTCTAGGCATAATGAGCACAAAATTACTTTTAAGTTTCATGATGACAAGAATATCATCGTACCCAGAGTAGAACCTCTTATTAATAGAATGGTTGGGTGGATGTGGTGGGTTCGCTATCCAAATAATTATTCACCTGAGACTTGATAGCATAAAACAACATCTCAACCAACGATCCACATGAGTGTTTTATTCGTAGATGGGATTACTCATAAAAAGATAAAAAGACAAAAAGATAAAAAAATAAATTAAAAGGTGAAAACTGGAAAACAAAAAGTTGAAAAATTAATGAAATAGCAAAACATTTATTAATTCTATGTTGTTAGAATGGAGAGTGCCCCCCATAACTAAACGATTGAGCATGGCTAGAACTAATAAATGGAAGGTGGGGATCCTTTCATGTTGAAAATATTGGGACCTGGTCATACTTACACCATTGGGTTTCACACACTTGATTAGAGTTGACATAGTGGGGCAAGTTATAAGATGTGGTTAATTTATAAGGAGTTGATCCACTATGGTACTTGTGACCATAAGATGGTATGCAAGGATCAACATGTCTCCCCATGTGGCAATATTCATTAGGCCCCATGGTTGTTGGAGTATTGAGTGGTGTCCTTGATAAGGTAACATGAGGTGCTGGGTTCAAAGAATAAGATGCACCATAGTGTTGGATTTTTGCTAAGTTGGTGGATGTAGTGGTTTCTGAACTGTGGTGTCCCTTTCGACAGTCATGTCTAAAGAAGGGATGCCTTTGATGTTGTGAAGGACCTCCACTACTATTGACAGTGGTAGCATAAGTAACATTTGTGGGTTGGTGCTGTGATGCAAAATCTTCTGGCATAGCTGGTGGTGATGTAGAAGGGGGTGAAGTATGAGAATATTGAGGTTGAGAAGAGGTGTAAGGCACATGAGGTGGTGATCTTGTTGGAGAGGACATGGGTGGATAGTACTCAGGAGAATGATAATGATGAGGTGAGGTAGAGGATGTTGATCCTATTGGAGAAATAGTGTGTTGAACATAATAAGCATTTGGCATTGGGACATATGAAGGGTATGGTCTAGTTGGCAGTGGCCTCCCCCATGACTGAGGTTTTTGCCACTGTGGTTGAACCTGATATTTCTGTACTAAATTTGGATGCAACATTCCTCCCCAATGCTCATGTAAATGTGACAAGACTGGACATTGGACTTTGGGGTGATCGTACAGACAGATGTTACATTGATATGTGAAATTAATAGTTGAGTTCTTATTCTTATTATCTTCTACCCTTTGTTTCGATTATTGCATGGTGTCTTGTCATGTTTCTTGATTTGGTATAGTTCTTCCTCTAATAATGTTGGCATATTCTCCACATCTTTCATGTACCCAGTCCATCATCTTATTAATCTTTTCCTTAATTTCATCTAGTGATTGTAGGATTGGCAAAGATGATTCCACCTCCTTGAAGTGAGTGGATTTCTCCTCTTCATGATCATGGACCCTTGTTAAGTTGAGATTTTGGTCTTGTTGAGAACTTTTAACATTCTTCGATTTGGTTATTTCTCCTTCTTCTCTTACTACCTGCTTAATAATCTCTTGGAATTGATGGGTTCATAGCTTATATAGTTGACCTCGGGCGTACATCCCTAGGATCTCCCTTGTTTCATTATAGAGCCCATCTATGATATGGTACATTAGCCTTTCCTTGGAGAACCCATGGCTTGGGCAGTTGTTTAATAGTGCATAATATCTTTCTAAGGCCATGTCCAAGGTTTCATGTTGTGCTTCTTTCCATTCTTGGATTTTTCTCCTCAAGGCTGTCACTCTCGCATAGGTTTGATATCTTTCATTGAAGAGTTTTACCATTGTCGGCCAACGTTGAATTGATTTTTGTTTTAACGACCTATACCATACTTTTTCTTGGCCAATGAGTGTCAGAGGAAAGAGCTTAATTTTTTTCCATCCATTATCAATGTCATTCCATGCACAGGGATCATGGAAGGCTTGTAGATGATGTTGGGGATCTAAATCATAGCCTCCTGAAAACTTAGAAAAGTTGTTTAAGTCAAGCCTGGGTAGACGACTTTCCTTACGATTCCTGCAGGGTATTCAAATATCCTCTTGTATTTTCATTAATCTTGTAGTGGCTAGTAGGGGTTCATCGTCACTGGGTATGTTATGCAGTTGTGAGTTGGGACAATGTTGTTTGCGTTGATGCTCATAAGAGACCCCTACATCAGATTGGGTACTCCAAACTTCATCTTCATTATCATATAATTTGTTGGTTCTCCAATGAGTTGCCTTGCTAGTTGTTGCGTTGTCATAGTCTTGTGAGAGAGACATTGTTGTGAACTATGTGTGAATTAATGAAATTGAATTTAATTTCTTTTCTAAAGGATATATCGTTAATACTTGTTACAGTGATCTTGTATGATATAACTAATATAAACAACTTGCACCATCCCTGGCAATGACGCCAATGATGAGTGGTGAGGTACCCCTACACTCAACCATACAAATATGAGCATTCACACATGATCCGGTCAAACTCTATAGATGGGATAGCTGTGGTATCTAGATAGTTACACATTGATCATAGTTCACTATCTTCCCACTTGGACTAGTATTTGCTTTGTCACATATGGTTTAGTCCAGAGTGAGGTGTATGATGTGATCCTAAACTAGTGCTACTCTTAGAGACAATGGAAAATAATCTTGATTAAACTAATAAGCAATAGGAAATAAATTCTAAGCTAGCCTAAGTGTGATGAGAATCCCTTCCTTAATCATCCATACACATCTTCGACCTCGTGCATGACTACTACTAGGATTACCAAGCATAGATCCTAGGTACGCTACTGGGTTACCAAGTAGTCACACTTAAATGCTCATAATTAAATCATACTCATTGCACAGTTAACAACAAGAATAGTAAATGATGGTAAAGAAATATTAACTAAGAAAATAATAAATAATAATAACAATTAATAGTAACAATTAAATAATTAAAACTAAGTGAATGCTACAATGATGAAATAATCTCAATCTTTATTGCTGATCATGTACGTGTCCAAGTACATCACACTCGAATAAAGGTTTCGTACAATTACAAGCATCACACTGAAAGCAAACAGTTGGGAAAATAATCTAACTACTACAGAAACAAACTGCAAGGGCTTCGCTACAAATACTCAAAAGATGCCTAAGTGTAGCGGGTGTGTGCTTATTTATAGCTAAAAATAGACTTTGCGTAAATGGGGCCACGTCGATGCATGGGTGGATGCATCGACAGGGCTACATATACATGGCCTAGTTAATGTAGCCCCAATATTGGGACCTATCAGACCAGGGCTTTGATAACAGGGCTTTGATAACTAGGCCTAACAGACAATGACTCATCAAGGGGGTACTTGGATCATGAATAGTTTTCTTAAGGATCTTCAATTATCATCAATGTTGAATGCTAAAATAACATAAGGATTATCATTAGCATTCAATGGGTTGGATGCATCTAAGACTAGCTCCCTCCTATCTATCATCTTTTGTAGGTCTTCCTTAATGCAAGGTAAAAGTCTATGTCATAACTAGGCAATTAGTGATAATGGAAAACATGTTCTAGTTTGAAGTATATAGAAAGTTGTAGGTCATCCTTTGTTACTTGAGAGGGATATTTATAAGTTGACCTTTATAAGTTGATTAAGCATGGTGTTGGGCTTTAAGTTATACTTTAAGTGGTTAACAAACTAGGCTATCAAGTTCTCTAGAGAAGATATGGATCCTCTAGGTAATGTGTGGTACCAATCAAGTGCTTTCCCAGTCAAAGACATAGAGAAAAAACCTCATGATGGTATGAAGCCATGACTACAAGAGTAATCACTTGGATTGAAAGGTAATAAGGTAAGAATTAAGATCACCTTCTTCATTATACTTACTAAATTAAGGAATAGAGACACTAGGAGAACGTTTCAAAGGTGGGACAATAGGACTAATGGGATCATCCTGATAAAAGTCTATGATCTTGATAGTTTGTGAAGTGGAGGCTTTAAGCCTCTTCAACTCTTCTGTTAGGTCCTGGATCATTGGGAAAGCTTGATCTAGGTCCTATAGAGGCCTTGTTGGCTATGGGGCTCACACATACAATTGTGGCATCTATTGTGAGGCTTGTGGCCTCACTATGGGTTCCAAGACAAAAGGAAGAGGTTCCATTATGATCATAGCTTGTGGGAAAAATAAAGAAAAAGATGTTTATGCTATTATTTAAGGAACAAATGGAAGGAAGGGGGTATGTGACCCTTGAGTTGCTTGGGATCCCATGATTGATTCCGCATGACTGGTTAGTGGGTTTGTGGTGGTGAAAACCATTGTCGATGGTTGTGCAGATTGAAAGTGTATATCAAATGACATTTACAAGTTAGAGGTTGTTGGTTGTGGTAGTGTTTGAGTTTGATGCATGGCTATGATCAGTGTGGGACTAGCTATAGTAAAGTTGGATGGAGTGGAAGGTGGTGGTAGCATGTCCATTAAGAAAACAAAAGCGTTAGACATTTGTTTGAACAATCCTCCTAGGATGTTTTTAAACTTAAATTCTACCATAAACTCATCCTCCTCCTCTTGCTACTCTTCTAAGCTATGCTTGTCATCTTTGTCCTCCATTGTAATCAATTGAGTTAGGATGTTTGCATTGATATCATTAAGCGGTATTTGGTCATACAAAAAGGGGATATACTCTTTTTCATCTCAATGTATGAATTTTAATTTCCTTTTTGCCTCTACTTCCACATGTCAAATTAGGAGGCTATCCTATATTTTGACATAGATGTGGTAGTAATGGTGTTCCTTTATAGATGCAAAGTCAAGACTTTCCCCTACTACCCTTAAAGATTGACTACACTCAATGATAGCAAGGTCTTTGGGATCATAGATCCTCATGGCTTGTTTCCTAGAACCTTCACCAATGAGGGTGAAGGACAACTTGGTGGACTATGAGAAAGAGATGGCTATTTTGCTAAAAATGGCTTAAAGTAGGGTATAAATGATAAAAATAGAAGTAAATTCTAGTGAATAGAATTCAAAAACATTTAAAAGAAAGCAAAAATCTCTAAAAATGAAGTACTTACTGTAATTAGTAAAGGAAGGGGGGGTTGGGTTTGCCCCTTTACCAAAAATGGAAAGTTATAAAATTTGTTAATCAACATCACCTATGTTGACCTTCCAACTACCTGTACACTAGGTATGATAGGGAGGGAAAGAATAGGAATGAGATGATGGAAATCTTACACCTCTTAATCCAATGTTGATGAAGGGGAAAGGCTGAAAATTACAAATGCAAAAATGGCTTAAAATAGGCTATAAATGATAAAAATAAAGGCAAATCTCAATGAGTGGAATTTAAACATGGTCAAAGGAAGTAAAAATAGCTAAAAATGGAACACTTTCTATAATTAGTAAGGTGGGGAATAATGGGAATCTATGAATTTACCAAAAATAGAAAGCTAGGAAAGTTGGTGTTAAGCCTCACCTATGTTAGCCTCTCAACTACCTATATGCTTGGTATGGAAATGGGGGAAAAGAATAGGATTGAGATGGTGGAAATCTCACATCTCTTAATCCAACATTGATGATGGGGAAAGGCTAAAACCCAAAGATAAAAGTTGGTATTTTTTCACTCAAATTGGTTTTAATAGGCTACCAATTTTCTTAGCTTGGAAAGATAGGAGCGGGGTGGGGGGCGGTGTGGTGGTTGTGGGGGTGGGGGAATCCAAATTTCAGAAGTTTGATGGCTTTTGGATGTATCAAACCACCCACTTTAGAAACTTAAAAAAATAAATTGGTAGAAAAAGGAAAAGGGAGGAAAGATATCAACACTGGCTTTAGGCTAAACAATTGACAACAAGTGCTGTGAAAAGCGACCACCCAACCACATGCAACTTCGATGCTATGGTTTTCATCACAATAGGGGAAGGGGCAGCATTGATCTTTTTGAGTTTTTAGTGGGATGCCAACATTAGCCTTGAAATTCATAGTAATTACTATGAAAATCTTAAAAACCAAAATACTTGCAACTTCTACATTGGGATTTAATTACAAGGGGAATGGGTTGCAATGTTGAATATTGAAGGTTTCAAAGGTTTTAATGTCAAAATTGTAGGTTTTTGCAATAAAAGACAACATTAGCAATAGGGCAAACTAATTTAGATGTAGAAACTAGATAAAGGCCATTCTTCTAGTGCTAAGAAAACTATTCTAATCAAAAAAATTGATCACTAGAAAATTAATAGATTTCGTGTAGTAGCCTCAACCGTAAATTTCCATGGTCATTAAGAAATGGGATTCAAGGTGTCCTAGCTGGTCCACCAGATCAACCAAAGACTTAGGGTGATTGGAAAATTGGGTATTAATATTGGAATGCTAAAACTAATAACAGATCTAAATAATGCATAGAAAATAAACAAATATGTTTTGCACACAAAACCGAGAACTTAAAACTTTATTGAGAAAGAATAAAGAATAATTTTTAAAAATGTGTACAAATGGTGCTTGAGTGGGTAGTAGGGGGTTCACTTGGATAGGGGTTTAGGGTCCGTTGAAGTAGATGTAGTTAACTCCACAAGTCAAATGTCCTACCACTCTCAATGCTATTGAACTTCCTATGTTGCTACTCCATATTTGCAACGTTGGCTATGGTGGGGGTTGAGAACTATGAAGAATTAAAGATACTCAAGTGCTCCACACTACGGGCTAGAAATCCCAAGAGTGCAATGTGGAGCTTGAAAATTCACAAATTCCAAAGGAGGTTACAATGTCACAAGGTCATAGGGTTTTCATGTTGGGTTCAAGCAAATATAAGTGTGGGAACTTCCAATAAGTCTTAAGTGCTTGAAAATGTCCAAGTGTAGAATTGTGAACAAATTTCTAATCATGAAAAATTACTTAACTATGGAAAAATTTTGAAACCAAAGTGCTAAACCAAAACTTTTGAACTTGTAAATGGTATTTGAGGCTAGCTTTTATAGGTTTTTGGCTATGATTGGGGCTACAAAATGGCTTTAATTTGGCTATATAATAGTTACAAATTGGGTAAAATTTTGTTGCAAATTTCTTCCTCATTCAGGTGAGATGGGTGTCGAAATTTGAGGGGTTACCATATGTAGTAAGTGTCTTCCCCCCATGGTCCTTTTCTTTACTAAAAATAGTAATCAAGGTATAGCTTTTATATTAGAGATGAATCTTCCATGTTGAGCCTTCTACCATCTCTGCTAAAGTTGTTGGTCAATGTTGGAGTGCATAGAGTGTTGAAATTTGGCTTTTGTAGTTTCCACACTAGGGGCATGTAGTTTCCACATTGTGTGTGTGTGTGTGTGTGGGGGGGGGGGGGGGGGGGGGGGTGGTTGGGAGCGTCGAGGGAGATGAGAGTTTCCAAGCTAAAGGGAAAGCCCCCACTCCTCCATGATAGGGGTAGGTGAGATTTGCCCCCTACAAGTGCTTCCAACATAGAAAAATATATACCTGCCCCTCCAATAAAACCCATTAAACTACCATTTTTGTTATTCCAAAAGTTATTTTTGGCCCTCCCAAGCCCAAATATAGATACTAGGTAATCTTTTTCACTTGGGGAATGAGGCTTTGATCACTTATGAGGAATTTTGTAGCCCCAGAAGTATGGAATATGTGAGATTGTCCCTCATGGATTATAATATACACATTTATAATGGAGTTTTGCCTTGGGTTTCATGGGTTGAAAGCTACATGGTGAAAATTAGCTATAACATGCAAATTTTTGTGGTTTTTTACTTACTTACTTACTAAGATTTGATTATATCTTGAATATCCATATAAAAAAGAATACATTTGTGCACCATTCACAATTTGTAAAAGTTCTTTCATGAGGGGAAGTGGGTATTAAGGTTACGAAAATCAATACATAATCGTAATTCACCTATTTTTTTTCTAATAGGTACTAAATTTGATATCCAACTTGAATGTCTCATATGATAAATAATTTTCAATTCTAAAAGTTTATCAATTTTTGCTTTCATCAAAGTTTTAATCTTGAGGTTAATAGTTCTAAGTTTTTGTCTAAATTGTTTGGTTTTAGGATTAAGAGGTATAGTATGTGTCATCATGAGAGGATTAAATGTTTTAAGATCCTCATAAGTCCAAGATAAAACCTCATTAAATTCATGTAACGATTTAATCAAGTTTTTTTTTTCACCTACATGTAAGTAGGCTCTTATTTTAATAGGGTAGTGTTGTCCCTTCTTTTGGATTTGGATTGTCGTTATTTTGGCTAACATTTATCAATTAGTATTCTTAGATATTTCTTAATTTTTGATATGCAGGTCATCAAATAAAACTTCTCTAGTTGCTATTTCAGGTGAGGTTTTATTTAAAAATATGATATCATTAGTTATATCTTCTTAAGAAATATTCAAACATTGATCACTAAATTAATCCCTGGAAAATAAAAATCCAAAAATGTGATCATCCTCATCAATAGTTGGGAAAGAAAAGATATTATTTTGAATAGAATAAGTCTTAACCTTTTCAATAAGAAATTTAGAATTTCAAGCATTGTTTCTAAAAGGGACATCTAAAGTAGTGGCCATTTGAGCTAATGCATTAGAAACATAATTTCCTTCTCTAGGAACATGTTCAATAGATATGTGATCATATTCCTTAAAAAGTTCAAGGATGTAAGTTGTATATGCTTTCATGGTAGCATGCTTATCATTAAAAATTCTATTAACTTGATTTACTATTAGTGTAGAGTCTATAAATCTTGAGTTTGGATAAGTCATAATATTGAGCTAACTTGATTCCATGTATAAGCACTTCATACTTAACCATGTTCTTAGTCATAGGTTGTGTGAAATTCATAGATTTAAGGATAGGATCTTCACTAAGAGGTATGAGCATTATTTTGGTTCACATCATTTCTTAGAAGAGGCACCATTCACTCTTAATATCCAAGTGTTTAGATTAGTAAAATCTGAAATATTAGCCCTTTGATCAATGTAATAATGATCATTATCAAAATTTGGCTCACCCTCTAATGCTTCAATGATTAGAAACTCATTTATAATTTGTCATTTCCTAATGGTGGTGGATCATTAGAAAGGAATTTTTTTTAATCATGTTGATGATAAGGCAAGATATCTTCATAAATTTCTTCACATTCTCTAAAAGCTTGATAATATTGGGCTATAATATGTATAAGCAAAAGGATTTATTTCTAAAATTTCACTCACATCATCATTCATAATATATTCGCCAAGTCCAAATTCAATAACACCAATAAAAAGATTAATATTTTTATTTTCAAAAGATTGATTTTATTAATTAAAATATTTTACTACATGTTTATAAAAGGGTTCTCTTTGTATAACAACATATTTTGATTTTTTTAACTGGGAATTAATAACTTAGAAAAATATGATCTAAAGAAGCCCCCAAACTAGGCTCTGAATATCCTTCATAGAAGCACATCATAAGTGGATGACAAGTCAACTACTAAAATATCTCTATAACATGTGAAAGTAGGGTATTATTTAAGTTATACTTTCACTTATTGTAATGAGCCTACTAGAGGTGTGTTAGATCCTTCAAGTTGTATCACACTTCTTTCTTGTGGTAGCATTTGTACTCCTAACATTTTACACACTTGTAATGGAATGACACTAATAGTTGTGCTAGAATCCATTAAGAAGTTATGAACATTCTTACCTAAAATAATCAATCTTGTTAAGGAATATTGTTGATTTTTCTTGTTGAACATAAAATTTCTTGAGTTTTGTAATGATAGAACATTAGGACTTTCTACAAAATGAACTTTTTTTTTAGTTATTAACTATTTATTTCTATTGGTTTTAGGTGTATGAACTATCTTTTGGATCATATCTTTCATTCCATTAAAATGTAAATGATCATACATCAAAATGTTGGCGTTAACTCTTTTCAAATCCTGAACCAAATCATAAGCTTTATATTCATCTTTGACTTCATGTTAAGGTGGAGTTTTTCTAAGTATAGAAGGTGAGTTTGATTATTATTAAATGTTTACTTAGGGTGATCCCATTTTATTACTTGTGTTATTTTGACTAGGAACTCTGTTGTTTGGAGGAGTATAAGAGTTATTCCTAGTTTGTTGTTGAGTGGTGTTCATAATGTTACTAAGTCTACAGTAGCAAGTGTGATGTCTATTGGGGTCACTTACCATGACTTACTCACATGAGGTAACTTATTCATTTTCTCTTTCATGAGATATGTTGAGGACTATAATTGGGGCATTTTCATTTTGTTGATTTTGGCCATTGTCCCCATATAATGCTAAAAATTAGGGATAAGTTTTCTTAGAATATTGCTTAGTATTATGAAGATAAAAATAATCATCATTGATTGATGGCTTTAGTTTCTTAGATTGTATAGGAAATTTTTAATTATTTTAATTTAGTTCAACTACATCATTTGAAAGTTTTTGAAGAGAAATTAATATTTGGATCACTTGATTTTTTTTTTATTAGTAGATCCATTGGGACTAGATATTTCATTTGGGTTTATGATGGATTGGATTAAATCTTTTGATTGATTGTCATTCAAAATAGTATTTCATGGTAAAAACGAAGAAGAGATTGGACTTTGAAAATGATTTTTTGTATGTTGAGACATTCAAAGAGGAGTAGGTATTTGACATGTAGTGTTATTCATTGAGAAAGTTTGTGTTGGCAATGGACTAGATCACATAGGATTAGTAATACTAATAATTTCAAATTGATTTTGAATGTTATTCATCAAGGTAATTTGTTCTTGCTCAATAGCTTTAGCCATTGCTTCTTATAATTCTATTATGTTGCAATCAGATTTGGTGGCATAGGCAAAGGAGGGGTCAATGATGGAGAGGTAAAAACTAAGGATACCATCTGATTGCAAACGCATCTCATTTGCCACATAAGCTAATTGATGGAGAAATCTCAAATTATAGTCATGAATGTTTTCCATAGATAGTTTTCTTAGACTTGTAAAATTGCTTAAAGCAAAGGTAGGACTAGTGAACTTATCAAATTGGAGTAGAAATATATTCTTAAAGTTAGCCATGAATTAATAGAAGCATTGAAAAGCATTATTAGGTAGCTTTACTTTTGAAAGTAGTCAAAAACACTCTACATGCTATGGCATTTTCAGTAATATTGTAGATCCCCGGCAAGGTTTTGAAGCATTCTATATGTTGTTGTGCATCACAATTGAAAGATATAAGATAAAAGAACAAATTAAAATTTTTTAGGGGCTTTGGAATGTTGTGATAGTTTGTGAAATTAAAGGGATTGCTAACTAGAAGAGCTAGGGGTCAATTGGCTACCATCCTAGTTTGAATCCTTATTGGGATAGAGTTTGGAAAGATTGAAGTTCATTGTCTCTTTACGGTAAAATGATGAGAAATTAGTCTGTTAGGGGTAGGGGTAAAGTTAAAGAAGTTATTGACCAAGGGAGCTAGGGGTTGATTGGCTACCATCCTAGTTCGAGTTCTTCTACAAATAAAACTTGGAAAACGTGAGGCTTATTGTTTACTTAATGCAAAGAGAGGGGAGTTCACTCATAAAACAAAACTACACAATATAATTATTACAATAAAACTATAAAATTGCATAAAGAAAGAAAATATTGAAATAATAATTTTTCTGGTAAAAAAACACTAAAATATGCTTTTAAAAAATATATATATATATTTTAGAAAAAGAAAAATAAATGTATAAAATTGCAATACTTATACAATTAAAAGGAAAATAATAAAATGCAAATTTTTAGGAAAATAAACTTAAAATTTCATAATCAAATAAAACCACCTTACCTAACCTAGGACTAAGGTAAGGACCACCAAAACACAAATTCAAAAATGGGATTGGGAAACAAGGATTAAAAAAGAAAACAAAAAAAAGGGATTAAAGAAAAATGGGTGATAAGACTCGAAAATTTTCAAGAAACAAAATCTTTAGAACAAGAAATAAAGGGATTAAAAAAAATTTTAAAAGATTTTTCAAGACAATGGTTGAAACTAGAAATTTTAAATAAAACAAGTTTGAAATAAGGAAAATGAAATTTTCAGGAAATGAAAACAGAATAGGGACTAGAAAAGGATAGAAAATAGATATGTTAGAAAATGGGATAGCAATAATGAGAAAAATGACAAGAAAAGTTGATAAAAAAAAGGGAAGAGAAAGGCCCTTCTTCTAGCACCAAAAAAGATGTTGATGCATAAATTTTGGTCACACCAACATTAGGAAAGAAAACTCATTTTAGAAAAATATTCCCTAGGGTGCCTTCCATATGGGTATGGGAACCCAATAATAGTCTCACCTGGAGAGGCCTATGTGGCCTTCTGAAAATAGTAAACCAAATCAAAGAAATCAAGATTTAAAGTGAATGAATTTGAATTTAAATTGAATAACTATCTCAAAGTTGAGAATGCAATAAGTAACTAAAAGAAATGAATTTTTCCTAGTCCTACTGACACTACTGGTCTGTGACTGTCGATGGTATCTATTGCTAGGTAGGAAGACCACGATTACCATGAAAGAGGAAGGGAGAGAGAGAGAGAGAGAGAAAGAGAGACTACCCACCGTAGTCCACACAGGGTAGAAATTACTGTCCTTAAAGCCTACCATCATTTGCCACGTTTTGTGCACTACCATAGAGAGGGAAATCATCCACCCATGCCTACACCACCAAGACAAGCCACCAGCCTAAAGAAAACCACACCTCTTGCATCCTACACATGGGCTACGATGCCTACGTTTTTGTAGATAAAAAGAAGAGAGAGAGAACCCTCATGCCATCGCCAAGAAGACCCATAAGGATATGATTTTGAGCCGTTGGCTCCTACCTTGGACCCTCCTCAAAGATCAAGCCAAAAGCTTGTAAAGAAATGAAAAGAAAGGAGGAAACTACTGCTTAGTGGAGAGGAAGCTTACCCTCAAGACTCATAGCCAAAGCCCTTTAGGACTAATCAATGGGAAGAGCCCATTTGGATCCCCTTCTCCTTGGTTTTATAGCCATTACAGCCATCCATAATGATGCCTATGTTTCATGTAACAGCTACAAAAATCACCACCACTTCTTGTGTAATAATGCCCACATTCTCCAATTAAGTGCCCACTTATGTTTGTAACTTCCAAAACNCCACATTCTCCAATTAAGTGCCCACTTATGTTTGTAACTTCCAAAAAATCTACCACTAATGTTCTTAACCACCGTAACTTCCAAAACATCTACCACTAATGACCGTAATTGTTACCATTAATGACCACCACCTAGCAGTTTAAATGCCCACTACTCACATGATTTTTACTATGGTTATTAAGAGAAAGAGAGGCTATTAAGAGAGAGATAGAGATGTTGATAATCATGGCCCCATGAGAGCATGGGAGTGTTGACATCAACACATACTGGTCTTGAACGCTCACACTAGAATGCACCTGAAAATGCTGAGGCCAACGTGAGCATCATCATGACATTCCTATCATTATCAAAAAGCACAATTTGCAAAATCACTAGATGAGTTTTCAACATGCCCCCAAACTGTTGGGTCACACTAGAAACAGTAGTTGTAGCTTGACTAGGAGGGAACCACATTATCAAGGAAAGTTGCTTGAGAAAACTCTTACTATGAGTGGACCGACCATGGCATGTGCCTTGTACTCCCTACATCAGATGATAATACGGTCCTATTGTTGGCGTTGGATCCATTATCAAACTTGGTCCAGCTATTGAGGTCTGTTGTGCTTTGTTCAAGGTTGTTATGATTGCATGATTCTCAACTTGCAATGCCATTTTCTCCTTCATGTTGCTCTAGACCATGGCATCCATGGCTTCTGTAGTGAGAATCTTGATCTAAACAAAAACTAAGTCATGCATGCTACCAATCTCATTAGAAACATAAGAGGTAGGATAAAGATTCTCTTGGAGTTTCTCATTATTGGTATAAAACATAAGGCAAGTTTTCCAAGTGTAGCTGAAAGGTTTGGAATTCCAAATTTAGTTGTTCCTAACACTATGCTCACCGTTTGCATGGCGGTTATTGAGAAGTTAATGGTAGGTGTTAGAGGTAGGACTGACTTGCATGAATACTTTTCGATGTGTTTTTAGGAGATTCTTAATTCAAAAGCTGCATTAACAATGATATAATGGCTGGTAGGTTGTGCATTGTTACCAATAGTTGCACTTTTGGGCATTATTCATTTTTAGTCTCTTGTGATTTGGATGGAGAGGGTATAATTTATTTGAGATTTGACATATCCGGGTAAAATTTGTAAGTCATCTTTAGTATGAATTAGTCTTCCAACTAGTTTTTTTTCTTTTTCAGCCTATCTAGATTACTTTCTTCAAATCTATTTTACTACGTCTCTTGTGAGCATGGTTTTTAGAAATTACTTTGACCATCTGAGTGTATGATGTATCTTCAATAATAAGTATTTTAGTGATATTTATATATAGTGATTTTTTATGTATACCTGAAGAAAACGTATTAATTAATTTGAAACATGTAGAGCCTATTCATCCCATTGGATCGAAACATGGTTTGAGCTTCAAGGATAAAAAATATAATTCTTATGCTAATTAACTTTCCATAAATAGTTAGTAAGACTTGAGCCACTCAAGACATGATCTGCAAGCATAGGGCAAGGAAAGAGATGAGTAGGGAGATGAGAGAAGGCATGATGGATGCAAACATAGATTGAAATGGAACCACAACAGAGGAGGTAGACAATGAATGCACAAGGATAGAAATGAGCTCTATGCACAGATGACCAAGAAGGGTGCATCCAAGGGTTATGGGAGGATGAGAAGCAAAGTATTAATATGCTAGGCAAACATAACACACTGTAAGAAGGATGCTAGTGGTGATGATAGGAAGGGTTGGGTGTTTGTAGTATAGGGATGGGCAGTGTAAGATAATTCTAGTTTGTTTATGTCATAGGGTAACCACATTTGGGGATGAGGATCTAGGGGGATTATTTTTGGGATATTTGTCTAGTAGAGGCTAGGTTAGATTGATGCTAGGTGTTGTTTTTATGCCTTAATCTAGGTAGATTGTACATAATTTTAAAGTTCAAATAAATCCCAATATTTTCTCAAAAAAAATTTCCACAAATAGTTAGCAACAACCATTTTCATCTTGAGTAATGGAAGTAATGTCAAAAGTATTCCACAAAATCTATTACCCCATTACGTTGCTGGTACACAAGTTGGCCATAAATAATCATTGCTTGGAATTGAAGAAAAACATCTATCAACATCAACTGAGCAATATGTGGATTATCCATCATCCACTAAAATCATTCTGGAATAAGTTTGGGGTAACAGTGCATAATAATAGGGGATGCTAATGACATTGATTGAGGTTGATCAATTTTCATGGATGATTAAAGGTCATTTACATCTTTGGCCATCATGGTGCATGCATCATGGATTTTTTTATGATCATCCTGATTCACCGTCTTCATTTAGATTTTGAAAATTGTATTTTAGAAACTTTGAAAACTTTGACTTTTTTACAATTGAATGTTTAACCTTTTCTTGTAAGATAAAATTTGTAGATTGCACATGAAATTTACATGTGTAGATAACTATAAATACACAATGTGGAAGCAAATGGAACTGACTTCCAGCCATTGATGCCTTAAATTAAATTTAGCATTCAGATTCTTCTTTTACATCGGTGCTCTACAATGATGGTGTATGCAACTTATAAGCATCTATGAAAGGGAACAGAACTATAAACCTACTATGATTCATGGTACCTTTATTCTCCCATTAAGAATGAATTTATAGGTCACGGAATTGGTTACCATGAGAAATTAGAAAAAATAAAAGACCCAATGCCAATGTGTAAATGTGTTACCAGATATGGAGGCCACCTTGGTGCATTAATGTACATGTAAATGTGGAAACACTTAACACATGTTACAAAACATATGCATAAAAGTGGAAATGTGTTACTGGATATAGAGGCCACCTTGATGCGTTAACGTATGCATAAATATGAAAACATGTAATGCATGTTACAAAACGTATGCATAAATATGAAAATGCATAACACATGTTACAATCTCTCACTTGGTCTCCATATTTAATCAAGTCTAGAGTTCAAGAAATAAATGCATGAATCATGGTGATAGTTCCTCTTTATGTGAGTATTATCTTACATGTATTACAATGCATTATCTCTCAAACATAATTCCTTATATGGTAACAAGCTTTATAAATAAACCAATGTTCATTTTAGCTCCTACCATATGTGAATTTTCTCTCATAACTATATGTGCAAATCATATGAAAAAATAGCACAACTGAATAAGAGTTTCATTAAGACTATAAAGTTGTACATACAACAAATTGCATTATGGAATCATGTCCCATCCAAACTATATAATCCTTAAATGACTTTAGTGACATTTCTTTTGTGAAAGGATTAGCTATCATTAATTCAATGTGTATATGCTCAATTATTACTTTGTTTTCCTTAATGTGTTCCCTTATGGCTAAGTACTTTATGTTGATGTGTTTACTTTTACTGCCAATTTTATTATTCTTAGGCATAAATATAGTAGCTGAATTTTCACAAAATGTTGTTAATGGCCTAGATATAGAATCCATAATTATAAGCCCTAATATGAAACTTTTTAGCCATACACCATGTGAAGTAATCTCAAAACAAGAAACAAACTTTGCCTCCATGGTGGAAGTAGTAACCAAATTTTGCTTTCCATTCCTTCAAGATATAGCTCCACCAACTAGCATAAAAACATAACCAAATGTTGATTTCTATGAATCAACATAGCCAGCAAAATCTAAATTGGAGTAACTAGTCACCTCCATGGAGTTAGTTCATTTATCCATAAACATGTAATCTTTTGTACCTTGAAGGTACCTCATCACTTTCTTTGTAGTCATCTAGTGGCCAATACCTAGATTACTATGATATCTATCCAACATTGCCATAGAAAATGCAATATTAGGTCTTTTGTAGACCTAAGCATACATAGCTGAAGCATATAGAATGTTGCATATCTGAATTTTCTCTAAATCATTGTTGGGGCACTAGTTCAAATTGAATCTATCACCCTTCACAATGGATGCTATATTTGGTGAAAAATCTTTCATCCAAAACCTCTCTAAAACTTTATTGATATAGGTTTCCTGTGACAATCCCAGAATACATCTAGATCTATCCTTATGGATTTGAATTCCAATGACATACGATGGCTCATCCATATCCTTCATGTCGAAATTCTCAGAGAGAAAATGTTTCACCTCATATAGAAATCCACTATTATTGGTTTCAAGAAGGATCTCATCCACATATAGAACAAGGAAACATATTTTTCTCCCACTAACCTTCTAATATATACATTAATCCATGATGTTTGCTTCAAAACCAAATGAAGTGATGATATCGTGGAATTTTAAGTACCATTGATGGGAGTCCCATTTCAAATCATATATGGATTTTTTAAGCTTGCATACCAATTGCTCACCATCACTAGGGGAAAATCCCCTAGGTTGTTTCATATAAACCCTTTCCTCTAGATCACCACTAAGGAATGCTATTTTCACATCCATTTGATATAATTGAAGATCAAATTGGGCAACCAATGCCACAATAACATGAAGGGAGTCCTTCTTGGATACAGGAGAAAAGGTCTCCTTGTAATCTATTCCCTCTTTCTAAGTGAATCCTTTATTGACAAGTTTGGCCTTATATCTTTCAATGTTTCCTAATGAGTCTTTCTTAGTCTTGAAGACCCATTTGCATCCAATGGATTTTACATCATCAAGAAACTTTACAAGATCCCAGACTCCATTAAATAACATACAATTCATCTCGTCTTTCATGACATCATACCACAAGTTAGATTTCTTACAACTCATGGCTTATAAAAACATTTTGGGATCATTTTCGGCTTCTATGTTGTAGTCAGACTCTTGTAGAGACATCATATAGTCACTAGGTATCACTGAACGTCATACTCTAGTAGAACTTCTTAATGTTGGTTCATCATTCTCTTGAAAATCCTGATGTTCAATAGGTTGTTCAATAGGTTCTGATATCTATTGTTTAGCTGGATCTACTACTTCTTAATTAGTAGTTTTTGGAATTTTATTAACTAGTTGTTTATCATTACACATTTTTTCTCTAGGTGTATTTTGCACAATAATCAATCTATCATTTGAAGTAGTGGATTGAGCATCTGTATGATTTGTCTTAGGAACAATGTTCCAAGATCTACTGTTCCTACTAATCAAGTCATTCTACATCCTCTACAAGGATTTGATAACCTGGATTGTAGAAACAAAGTCAATCCAACATGTGTCATGGCCAACATCAACCATATTAGAATCAAAATAAAAAAGTGATTGTAGTACATTTCTTTTCAAGAAATTTCTAATATTTAAGACAATCCTTCTTTATGTGCCCTTTCCTTCTATAGAAAAAACATTTGGATTTCTTCTTAATATCAGCCTATGCAGGTAATTTAACCTTTCACTTACCTTTGGCTTGTTCTTTATTATTTTCTTGTGTGACCAAATACACACTCTCTTTTGCTTCCATCACAAGTCTACCCTCTTCTTGTACACACATGGTCATTAGTCCATTGATTAAACATTTGTCCCTATCTATGTTATAAGAAATCTTAAAGGGTCTATGTTGTGGTAGAAGCATGTTTAAGATGTAGTTCACAAGGAAAGATCTTGATATATCAACCTCAAGTTTTTTGAGTTCAGCCACTATATCCCTCATTTGCATGATGTGCTCGTGCACACCATGAATTTTGGTGAGCTTTATGGATGAGAAATTCATTATTAAGGTGCTATCCAATACTTTGTCTAATGAATCAAATTTTTCATCAATTGTCTTTAACAAAATGCATACATTGTCATACTACTATAGTGAACCACACATACTAGTCAAGATCTTGGTTTTTATAAACATGACACAAAGATGATTAGATTACTCTCATTTTTCATAATTACTAGTATCATCCAGATGTTTGCTTATTGTAATGGCAAGTGATTCATCATAATGGATAACATAATCAATGTCCATCCAGCCTAAATAAAGAAGAATTCTCTCCTTCCACACCTTATAATTATCACCCTTGAATTTAGGAATATCACATTTAAAATCTAAGTAGCTTAAAGGTTGTACAACGACATAATTACACATGCTTATGTCACTAAATTTGAGGTTCAAATATCATAAGACATATTTAACAATGTAAATTATGTAAAAATATATATCAAATGACATAAAATTTCCTGTGGGATAAATTTTAATTCAAATAGATTCATATATCCTTATGATGAAATTGTTAAATTATATTCCTTTTTCAAATCCTTGTGAAAAAATTAAGAAAAATAATTTAACATATCATCCTAATTAATCATATTAAATACAATAAAAATTCTTGTGGGATAAATTTTATTATATCACATATGATTAATAATAATTTAATTTTCGATATGTGATCCCAAACTTTTAACAATTTTGCACAAATAAAAATGCTATGGCTACTTTCTAATTGTACAAAAAACAAATCACAAGTTACAACTTTATGTAGAAAAAACTATGCATTACAAAATTGTTAATATTCTTTAAATAAAGGAATTTTATGCATAGTTCAAAACCCCGAAATATCACCTAAATGGACACCCTTCACACCTTGTAGGAGGGACCCACACAACCAACACTATAGAGGTTAGTAATTTTATAGAGATGCCCATCACAACCATAACAGGCCTTCCACTTACTAACCAGTAATGGCATTAAGAAAAAGATAGAGATGAAGCTTTGATACTAAATGTAAGACAAAATTTGCAAATTGCACAAGAAATTTACATGCATAGATAATTGGAAATGCACTATGTGGAAGCAAATGCAACTGACCTCTAGCCATTCATGCATTAAATTAAACTTGGTGTTCAGATTTTTTTTTCACACTGGCACTCTGCAGCAATGGTGTATGCAACTTTTAAGTGTCTATGAAAGTGACTAGAACTACAATCCTGTTGTGAGTCATGGTACCTTTGTTCTCCCATAAAGAATGAATTTATAGTCCATGAAATCATTTACCATGAGAAATTAGAAAAAATAAGAGATCCAATGCCAACACGTAAACATGTTACTAGATATGGAGGCCACCTTGATGTGTTAACATATGTGTAAATGTGAATACGTGCAGCGTATGTTACAAAATGTATGCATAAACATGGAAATGTGTAACGCATGTTACGAAAGGTACACATAAACATGGAAAACACATAAAGCATGTTACATTTTTAGTAGTGGCTAATTGTAAAGCTTTAATTCATGTCTTCCAAAATTGATACCCTTGTTTGCTTTATTTCATTTTATGAAAAATTTGTAAACATAATTACTTTGCTAACTTTTAGTATATTTTAGCAATGGAAAAAATAATTTTATGGTGGTTTTTGAACATCAAAATTGAAGAGTTTTTGGTTATTCACCTATTCCTTGTAATAAAAAAAGAAGTGTCAAAATTTGTGCATGTTAATGTCTCATGTCAATTATATATTTTAACACATCTTCTTAGATTTATAATTGTTTTTCATTAACATCAGTTATAATGTTAGATTTTTCAAGATCCTAAGATATACCAATCCTTAGCATTATATTACTAATAATTCACCCATGCTTTGAATTTCTAGCTAGCAATGCTATGGATGCATGCATTTGAAAACCCTTAACATTATACTTCACATTGCATAAATAATTATTAGACAATCTAAAATGTCAAGTTTAGTTGTTCTTGAAAAATAAAATGAAAATGAAGAAAAAATTCCTCATGAAAAATAATAAATATGGAAACTCACCAATTCAACTTAGGAATTTTAGGATGGGGTAACATTGCATAATAAGGAATTATAAAAATCAATTAGATTTAGATTAAATCAATTGGAAGTGAAATTTATTGACTTAATAAATTATTTTCTTGAAATATCCAAGGTTAGTAAAATTTGTGGTAATAAACTTTATTATCAAATTTAAATAAACTAGGACATGAATATAAGAAGAGAATCTAATTATGTCATATATTCTAAGTTGAAAGGAGACATGCAAAACTCAACAATATGTTTAACAACCATTAAAAATGCATCTTCTTTTCTTCGTGCAAATTTTCTTCTCCACATGTACTTCATTAGATATGAGTCATGTAGCTCTAAGTGTAATCCATTTCATGGAATATGAGCTTTCA
The DNA here is from genome assembly GCA_015680685.1 of Gnetum montanum. NCBI lineage: Eukaryota > Viridiplantae > Streptophyta > Gnetopsida > Gnetales > Gnetaceae > Gnetum > Gnetum montanum. The sequence goes on along the minus strand of MNCI01004069.1, from coordinate 3,827 downwards.
CTACTCGCCATGTACTTTCAATAGTATTAGTATGAATACATGTATTTTAATCTTTAAAGTGCAATGAATGATTCACCATTCTATGATCAAATTGAAGTGGACAAAGCCATTTTGAGTTATAAGCTTTTCACATGTCATTGTATATAATGTTGTCAAGTTTGATCCATTTATAAATGTAATCTATTAATTTTTCTTTGCATCTATTTGGAATAGCTATGAGAAACATATTATTAGAATCTCATTCAATTCCACCAAATACCCAATGATCTGGTATACATCTACTTCTATTGTATTTTCTCTTGTCAAATTTTGATTCATCAATATCTACAATTTTTCTAGAACTGCAATCTATTGTAGATTCTTTAATAAAACATCTGTACAAATAGATCTAAAAAAACTAAACCAATCAACTACAGTATGTTTTAAGACTTGATTTTGGACCTGCACATACTCATTCAAACATTTCTAGCTTTAATCTTACATACACAATAAAATTTTTTTGATATCAAATTTTGAATTTTGGAACCAGGTTCTATGATGAATGCTTTCTTTAGCATCACATTCAGAACATAAAAATCTTAATCCTTCTTTCTTTGAAGCTTCCCTTCTTATTTTCTTTGGTATTCTACAATTGGAGCAGATTTTTTCTTTAGGTAAAAGACGTAACTCTTGACAAAACTTAATACAATTTTGTAATTTTTCATACTTTTTAATCAATAATTTCCTAGTCGTAAAAGAACCTGGAAATACAAAACTAATAATTATGAATGAATATATTTATATAGAGTACCAATTAAAATTAAAATATCAATTGATAACATAAAACATATTTAAACTACAGAAATAGAATATTGGAACTATATCTAGCATAACTATGATGATGATGATATGATAAAACTATTATACTAAAGAATAAAAATATACTAAAAATAAAAGTATTAAAAAAATTAATAAAATAAATAAATAAATACTAAATTCCATTATTTGAAAAAAAAATAATTCTACCCTATCCAACTCTTTAGAGTAACTCTCCTCCTTTAAGCAGCTATCTTCCTTTTAAGTAATTCCTTGGTGCATCAAATAATGGTGCACATCATAAATTATAGGCTATTAAATTTTTACACATCCTTCACACCTTGTATTTTGTTGATGCATAAATTTTGGACATAAAAATGACTAATAAAACTCATTTAAAGATACTATTGCCTATGGCACCTCTTGTATGGGTATGGAAACTTAAGAATAGTTTTAGCTAGAGAGCACTATGTGACATTCGAAAAAAGGTACATTAAACTAGAAAATTGAGAAAATTTAAATTGAATAATTGTCTTAAATTTCAAGGCTAAGTAATTAGTAAATATGAATTTTAAAATTTACCCTAGTCTCCTATTGTTGTCATCAGTCTATCACTACTGATGGTGCCCACTACTAGGTAGAGAACCCCCAGCTGCTTCATGAACATGTTGTCTTGCTCTTATCCTATGTTGTTGGTGCTAGAGAGAGAGGGGGGGGAGGGAGAGAGAGCATAAATCCCCTATTCTCACTTGCTAGTAGGAGAAGGGGAGGCTACTCACTCTTGCTAATGCATCTCTGATGCGTAGCCATAGCTTCCACCATTCAAGAGCCTACTATGTGCTACCACCATCATGCCATGTGTCACCTCTCATTACGTAAAGAGCCTACCACATGCTACTGCTATCACATGTAGTGCATCGTTCAGAGCTACTGCTACTATGTTGACTACTATCACCATCATGTGTAAAAAGTTAGCATGCCCCCATTACCTACTACTACATGCCACCATCTACCATTGTTACTATCATTGACTTCATGTGCAAATAGTTGATGTGCCCTTGCTGCACGCTACCACGTGTTACCATTTGCCATCGTTAGCTCCATCGTTGTCATGCCATGCATTGCCTCTACTGCTGATGCACTACTGACTTCTATAACATTGCTTACCACATGTGCCTCTTACCCATTGCTGCTTGGTCAGGCCACCTACCATTCACCTACCACGAGCCCCGTTGCTACTAATGTGCAACTAACTTCAATTGGCCGTTGATGTTGCCACACATGTAACCTTTAGTTGTCATTGATCACGCATTGCCACATGCCTACCGTCACCTAATGCACACACTATTTCTCCAACCATACATCCTGCTACTACTATAGAAATAAGGGGAGTTCTAGTGCTCATTTGTGCATTGTTGCTCTACTAGTGATGCACATGCACCTCTACTGCTAGCCAAGGGACTCAAATCCAGTCCTCTCTTGCTCCTTTCTTTCATAATTTTTTTAGCCATTGTAGCTTGCTACTTTGAATACTCACATCCACCTACAACTGTTACATCTACCTTTTCCACCTCTTCCACCTACACATTGGTCATTACTGCAATATGGGTTACCTATGTAATGTCTGCCACTAGCTCATTGTCCACTACCGCATGTTGGTTATGTAATGTAATGCCCACCACACATCCCGTCTACCACTAATGCATGTTAGCGACCCATGTCTTCATGTAACATTTGACACACAACTTGGGTGGATCCTAGTAATTACCATGAAAATAGCTATAATAATCATAGCAACATTCAAATCGATAGTGTCAAATATTTATTCAACAATGCTTAGAATTTTTTCATATGTAGTTCATGTTAGGCCTAAGAAGTCTTTATTCTATTTTTCGGTCTATATACAAAGATATTTTTTTATTATGATACATGTACACTCCCCTATGCGGAGAAGGTTATCTTATTGGTTGCATGGGATTTAATATCCATGGCCTTGTACCTAGGATGGGATGTTGGCATCAACACTTAGTTCCCAAACTAGAAATTGCATGTAAGTGCAAGGAGCAACAAAAGCATAGAAATTTTAAAAGAAGATGAAATATATAAATAATCAAAAATATAAAAAAATAGATAAATTACAACTTGAAAATAAACTATACTAATTAAATCATAACTTTAACTATATAGATAGATAGATAGATACACACACACACACATATATATATATATATAATTAAATTATGTAATTAATATCACATTCCCAATCTTCTCACAAGGTAAAAGTAAAAAGTATGTAGACTACATTAGGCATGAGACTTATGCTAACTTGAATGAAGAGGGAAAGCTCTCTTAGATCACAACTAGCCATAACTTTTATATTTTTCCTTGGGACTACTTTTTTTTTCTGACAATTTGAAAAGGAATGTGTGAAAATGAATTATTTGCTTTTCTCTTCTTTTGAATTTTGGGGAAATGGATGTTAGGGTGAGGATTTCTACCAAACCCCATCACACTTAAGAAATTATTACATTGTCAAAAAAACATGGCCCTCATGCTTTTTCTTTTGTCTCATTCTTTTTAAGAAAATTTGTTTATGGTGTGCTTCATTTAAGGTAGGAATTCTAACATGAGTTTGGCCAATTAACTACACTGTCAAAGAACAAGATCCTTTTGGAACATTGCCCATGATGTAGTTCAACCCTCATGCATGTGCCTTTTAATTATAATCTAGATGACATCATAGTAAGTCTCCTTGGTGGCTAAGGGTTCTCAAGTGGAGATGAACACATTTCACCCCATTATTAATGGGATATCTATGGATCATCACACCTGAGGGCTAGGGTTTATGAGAGGGAAAAAATGACATTTTCCAAGGTACCTAGTGATTATGGCTAATCATTCTCCAATGTCACATATCGTACACTCACATGATCCTAATGATTACATGGTAGGTAGCATAAATCTTCTCCTCCATAATCCAATAGAATTACTTGCATTACTTTCAAATGATGTTATGTTGACCTCATGCTTAG
>MNCI01004066.1:0-54637 GCA_015680685.1 Gnetum montanum | reverse complement strand
TCTTTGAATATAATTTTAATATATAGGTAAGTATCCAGCATTTATGTTCAATAATTATCTTTGAGGCTTACGTTTCATTTTTTTTAAAGAAATATAATCGATTATAAAATTAACTTTATGGAATGGCAAATACGTTAACTTTATGGGATGGCAAATACATTTCAAATGTAAATGGTTTTCTAATGCGGTTAATCACGTTGCTTTGATGGCTTCTTCTGTGCGCAGCTTTCTCCCGCGATTTGTGGTATTTCTCTCCACCGAACTGCTCTGTTCGTTATTTTGCTGCCATTGCTCTGCCTTGGATTGGCCTGAGGTCGCGATTGCCACCACCGTTGGTTTGTTGCTGACGTTGTTGAAACCCTGCCGCTGCTCTGCTGCCGCCATCTCCACGTCTTCCGCATCCGCCATGGCTGGGTGTCATCTATTGAACCCCCACAAACACGATTGCAGTTGGAATAGCTTCTACGCGCAGCTCGGCATCAGTTACTAATTTACTCATATTAACGGTGGAATGACTTGAATCTGTGAACCCTCGGCAATGGTGTCTTGCCCCTATTCGTGGACAGCGTCCAAGTCCGGCGCATTTGTATGTTTGTTTTGTAGTTTTTGCTGGTAACCGTCCAGAATCGTAGGCATAGGCGTAGGCATGGCAACCGGCTACGTTCTAACCCTGCTTCATTCGTCTTCAGTAGTCTCTGGCCAAGAAATTAGGCTCACTATGGAAACAGAACAAAGAAACCCTTCACAGCAAGTATTTGAAAAAATTCCGAAAGGAATATGAAGTGATTTCTGGCGTTTTCTTGGCAAAATTTTAGCGGCAAGCAGCACTGCGTTTTTGTTGTCATATTGATAATGCGCTTTTTTTTTAAATTTGTGCTTAACCCTGTCTCTGAAAGTATTTAGTAACTGTTTCTTCTTAACACAGAACCTATCTCTGTTCTTTGGCTTCTGTGAAAGCAGGACCAACATCATTCTTGAATAATATTCATCCTTGATATATTTGTGTGGCCAGGCCCTGTATATTCCTTATCTGCCACCCACCGTTACTGAACTAGTCTAAGTTTGGTTGAATGTAATATGTTGAGATATTACATTCTTTTCCCAATGTAAGGTTAAATTAAATATGTTTTTTATCACCATAAAACTCATCCGAATTTTAACACCTATTTTATTTTTATTCTTCTTACGTAAACTGAAACTCCTGCTCCATGTAGTGGCTGAAAATGTGCCAACAATGATTTGTTCAAAAAAAAATCATAAATAGGTTTGGTGTGCTTCGTGCACTTATTTCTAACAATGGTACACATTTTATATGTGTGAATTTTTGAAAGTTGATGCAATGCTTAGGAGTTGAGCACAAGTTGACTACACCATATCATCCTCAAACGAATGGTCAAGCCTAAGTCACCAATAGGGAGATCACAAAAATATTAACACAAACCATTTGCAAATATAGGTGAGATTAAAGCACCAAACTAAATGATGCTCCTTGGGCATATTGCTCCACATGGAAACTCCCTATAGGATACTCTCCCTATGAGTTAGTGTACGGTAAACTTCCAACTCTTTCTATTCAAGTTGAGCTCCATACTGTATCCACAACATGTAACCTTAACCTTGACCTCATTATAGCACAAAAATAATGATTAATGAACTTTAACTTGCTATATGAGAACTAATTAGTCATCCTACCATCTAAAGAATTGCATAAGGCATTTAACAAACAACGTCATGGCCTAAGGATTAGGAAAGTCAAATACCAACTAGGGGATAAGGTTCTTTAGTAGCCCACACATGTGCCACAATGAACTAAGTTTCAAATGTTTTGGGAAGGACCTTACATCATTCATGAAACTTTTCCTTTTGGGGCCATGATGATTTATAAACCTGAAAGCCTGAAGAAGAAATTATTGGTCAACATCCAACAAACCAAACCGTTCCAAGAACCTAAAAAGGCCAATACTAACACCACCTCTATAAATGGACAACCTTGCCCATTATTTGGGATCTCCTCCTTCCAACTCAGTGGCCACCAATTCTAACCATTCTAAGCCCTTAGTTCCTTTTGTATCTTTGTTTCACACATTTTTGTTTTACAAATTTTTCATCTTTACTTGTTTTTTTTACATGATCGTTAACATTTTTACTATTTATTTGTTTGATTAATTCTTACTCATCACATAATAAGTGCTCATGATGGTGGATTGTACTATGATAGTGTTGATTGCTAATGTTTGGTTTTTACCTTTGACTTTTATTGTTGATACTAAGATATGGTTTCTTTTGATAAAACAGACAATGAGCCTACATCATCCATTCAACTCTATGGTATTCCTTGATCTTGGAACTGTACTGTTCCTTTTTCTAGGTAAACTTATTAATGAATTGGTGGCTTGGTATTCTTCAAACCAAGGAAAAGTTCAAAGGGATTGAAAAGGGGGTGACCTCAAGGGGATTCGATGCATTTGTGCTAGTTATTCTCTTGGATACTTGGATGTGTTTCATATAGTCTTCTGCCATTCCGCTCCTAACCAAATATTAGGAAGTTGACCAAATCAAATAAGTCTTTGCATGGTGTGGTTCTCAAGCAAAAAGAAAAAAGAAAAAAAATACTGTTGAGAATTCAAAGCACACCTCATAGACATAATAAAAAAACATGGGCTACAAGCATTGGTTATGGCACTGGAAAGAAATGTTACCCATGCCTAAAGGTTCCCTCTAACTAAGGCCCTATTTTGCTTCCTGCTTCTCTATTTTTCTCTTATTGGAAAGGTGGTGGCTCAATGGATGCATTCTTATTGCTTTAGGAGGATGGGTTGGTCAAGTGTTGATGAATCATGATTCATTAGGTTGCGATATCGGACCCCTGATATTGGATCCACAATATTGGGTACACGATATTGCAACCCAAATAATGATATCAGATACATGATATCGTGACTCTTGTATGAGCCTATAAATACACATGTAGGCACGTGAGAGGAGTCAGTTTGGAAATAGTTAGTTTTTTAGTTAGTAGATAGAAGTCAGTTCATTTCTTAGTTCCTCTCAACCCTTTCTCCCAGTGCATGCTCACAGTGTGATGATTGTAATTGTACAACATCCTTTATTTGAGTGTGACATACTTGGACACGCACATGATCAGAAATAAAGATCAAGATTACTTCATCATTGCAACACTTACTTAGTTTAATTAATTAATTTTAATTATTATTAAACGTATAATGAGTACCACTTAATCACGAGCATCTACGTGTGACTGCTTGGTATCCCAATAGCATACTCAGGCCATGCACTTGGTAATCCTTGTGGTAGTCATGCACAAGGCCTAGGATGTGTACGGATGATTAAGAAATGGATGCTCATCACACTTAGGCTAGCTTAGATTCTCTCTCCCCATCTCATCTTAGGTTAACTCTCTCTCCCTTTCCTCCTAGCTTAATTAAAGATTATTTTCTATTGTGTCTAGGAGCAACATTAGTTTAGGAACACATCATACAGCTCACTCTGGACTAAACCATACGTGACAAAGCAAATACTAGTCTAGGTGGGAAGATAGTGAACTGTGATCAGTGAGTAACTATCTAGATACCACAACTAGCCCATTTGCGGAGTTTTACTGGATCGTGCGTGAAACGCTCGTATTCGTATGGTTGAGTGTAGGGGTATCTAGCCACTCATCATTGGCGCCATTACCGAGAATGGTGCTAGTTATTTAGATTATTTACATCATATAAGATTGCTGTGAAAAAGTATTAATGATATATCTTTTAGAAAAATAAATAAATAATAATAATAGTTGCAATTAAATCACACACAAATTCACAACCATGTCTCTCTCACAAGACTTTGACAATGCAACAACTAGTGAGGCAATTCATTGGAGAACCAACAAATTATATGATGATGAAGATAAAGTTTAGAGTACCCAATCTAATGTAGGGGTCTCCTATGTGCATAAACACAAACAACATCATCCCAACCCACAAATGCATAACATACCTAGTGGTGATGAACCCCTACTAGCCACTACAAGCTTAACAAGAATACAAGAGGCTATTCAAATATCCCGTAGGCATTGTAAGAAAAGCCATCTACCTAGGCTTGACTTAAACAACTTTCTTGAGTTTTCAGGAGGCTATGATTTAGATCCACAACATCATCTACAAGCCTTCCATGATGCTTGTCTATGGAACAACATTGATAATGGGTGGAAAAAACTTAAGCTCTTTCCTATGACACTCGTTGGCCAAGAAAAAGTGTGGTATAGGTGCTTAAAACCAAAATCAATATGATGTTGGCTAAAAATGGTAGAACTCTTCAAAAAAAGATATCAAAGTTATGCAAGAGTGCTAGCCTTGAGGAAATAGATCCAAGAGTGGAAACAAGCATAACATGAATCCTTGGACATGGCCTTAGAAAGATATTATGCACTGTTAAACAACTACCCAGGCCATGGGTTCTCTGAAGAAAGGCTTATGTACAATATCATAGATGGGCTTCGCAATGAAACAAGGGATACCCTAGGGATGTATGCCCGAGGCCAACTATATGAGCTATGAACCCATCAATTCTAAGTGTTTATCAAGAAAGTAGAAAAAGAAGAAGGAGAAATGGCTAAATGGGAGAACATTGAAAAATCTCAATAGGCCTAAAACCTTAAATCAACAAGGGCCCATAATAATAAACAGGAGAAATCAACTCATCTTAAGGAGGTGGAACAATCTTTGCCAACACTACAACCATTAGATGAAACTGAGGAAAATATCAATAAGATGATGGAATGGATACATAAAAAATGTGGAGAATATGCCAACATTATTGGAGGTAGAGTCATGACGAACCATGAAGTAGGACAAAATACCCTTAGACAATTGAAAAGAAGGGTTGAAAAAGATAAGAGCTCAACTACCAATCATACGTATCAATGTAACATTTGCATGTACGATCACCCCAAGGGCCAATGTCCAATCTTGTCAAATTTACAGGATTATTGGGGAAGAGTGTTACATCCAGAGTTCATACAGAGATATTATGTTCAATCACAGTGGTAACAATCCCAATCGAGGGGGAGGCCACCCCCAAACTAGTTACATCCTTCATACCATTCGAACCTAAGTGCTTATCAAGTTCAACATTTTGTTTCCCCAACTGGGTCAACATCATCTATCTCGCCACACTATTATTATTCTCCTCAATACTATCAACCTGTATCCTCACCAATAGGACCACCACCTTGGGTACCTTACACTTCTCCTCAATTTCAAAATTCTCATCCTTTACCTCCTTCTACATTTCCACCAAGTGTTCCAAAAGGGTTTGCGCCACAGCAGCAACCCATGAATATTACTTGTGCTTCTACTAACAATAGCAGTGGGAACTCTCCCCAACATTGAAAATGCCTCTTCTTTCAGCATGATCGTAAGAAGGAACAACACAGTTCTGAGCCCACTATATCCTCCAACCTAGCACAAGTCCAACACTGTGGTGCATATTCCTTCACAAACCTAATGCCTCATGTTACTTCCTCAGGGCCACCAATCAATAATCCAACAACCATACAACCCAATGAATATAGCCACATGGGGAGACATGTTGATCCTTGCATACCATTTTACAGTTGCAAGTACCATAGTGGGTTAACTCCTTATAAATTAACCACATCTTATAACTTGCCCTACTATGTCAACTCTAATCAAGTGTGTGAACCCCAATGGGGTAAGTATGATCAAGTTCCAATATTTCCAACATGCAAGGATCCCAATTCTTCATTTATTAATCGTAGCCATGCTCAATCATTTGGTTATGGGGGATACCCCCCATTTTAATAAAAAGTAGGATTAATAAATATTTTTTCATTTTCTTTAATTTTAAAATTTTTATTTTTTAGTTTTTCACTTTTCAACTTGTTGTTTGATCTTTTTGCCTTTTTGTCTTTTTATCTTTTTACCTTTTCATGAGTAATATCATCTAGGAATAAAACACTCATGTGACTCGTTGGTTGAGGTGTTGTTCTATGCTATCAAGTCTGAGGTGACTAATTATTTGAACAGTGAGCCCACAACATCTATCCACCCATTCTATTAATAAGAGGTTTTACCTTGGGTACAATGATATTCCTAATAATTAGAACTTGAAGTAATTTTTTGTCATTGTACCCAGAAAGAAGAAGGATGGACCAAGAGGGAATGCTTAGGGTGTGACATCAAGGGGACTTATGGATTCTCTTTGGTGACATTTGTAGGAGTTATCATGCAGCTTGGTTGTACTAAGATCCTTGTAGATCTAATTAAAAATGGGAGTAAGAGTAATCAAAAGATACTAAACTAGAAAAAAAAAATGTTATTCTAGGGTGTCCCACTGGAAAGACATGCACCCATGCCTAAAGGTAGGTGGCTTCTCTAGATTAAGTAATACTTCAAAAAAAAAAAATAACTACCATAAAGAAAAATCAATCCTCCCTTGAACAAAATGCCAAGTGATCATACGCCTTACTATCATGGTGCTATTTTGGTTGTCCATCATTGGATGAAGCAATGCAATGTCATTGATCAGAGGCATGGACTTGATCTTAATTTTGGAGTGACAGGCTAATGACACATTAATCATGCCTTACACGTAGGATTCATTGTGCCCTGGATCAGTTACCTTATGTCCTAATCTTTGCAATCCCTTCTATGATTCGCCTCACCTCACTATTTGTGTAGTTGTGACTCGTGACTTGGGTAGCATGGGATTCATATCTCATTGTGGTGCTATCTACATGTATTTGTTTTATGAAATTGGTGTGGATTACATTTAACCCTTCTAATGCCTACGAACATTTTAAGGTGTGGTTATGCAAGGGCATTATATGTTGGAACCTACTTTGGGGAGGACCCACTTGTGTAACCCTTGTAATTTGCACTTGTAACACATCTCCCACACATCATCTTATACCCTCTAAGTATTACCAACATTCTTCTTGCCTTAGCATCCTTCTGGTTCAAATGTTCCTATGAGCCAACACATGTCCTTTTTCCTCATACTCTTCATGACTTTCATTGTTAGATTTTGCGCCATTATGCTTTTTGTGCCTTAAAGACTAGTTTATATTACCATGGGCCCTTTACATTGACCTAAAGTCCTCAGTTTATACCTTGGAATTTCCAAAAGTTATCAATTTTTCCAAGTACCCTATTTTTGATAGGCCACGATATCGGATCCCCGATATCGGGTCAACCGTAATATCAAGTTCCCGCTAGCGAGTACACGATATTGCATCCTTAAAATCTATATATATGGACCCCCTAGGGAACGTCAACATCATTTGCAACTGTTCATGTGGGGGAATTTCTTAAGTTTTCTACTACGACTTGCAACTTGTGCACCTCTCGATCTACCAGCCATAACTCCCTCGCTAGTTCTTTGATTTTCATTCTGTCTGAACCTACGTGAACTTAGAGTGTTTAGCTTAGTCATGGGGAAGGGGTACACACTGAATTGCATATAAATTTTTTGAAATTTGTCATCCTCTGAAGGACACTATCAAGGATAATTATGTATAAAATTAATAGGCATGTGCCAAAAACAATTTCATCTCTTTATCTATACTGGGAAATTAAACTTTGAAGCCACCTAAGCAAAGTGGGCCAAATATTAAAAATTTTGGGGATATTTCCATAAAAATTTCTAACTTTGAATCACATGGAATAAAAAACAAATTCATTAATGCAAGGAGTAAGGTATAACTTAACTTTGGTAAGAAACCTTACTAATGATTGGCCTCGTGTGATTGCAGATGGTCCCAAAGCATAGACAACAAGAAGTTCCCTCTCAAGGTGTGTCTAAGTGACCCAGGAGAGGTAGAGGATAGGCATCTACTGAACAACATATAGATTAGGAGGTGTAATCCTTTAGTATCTATCAAGAGACTCCTACTACTATACAATTGGGATAGGCAGAAGGTGGAGTTGTTGCAGTGCCTGAATAGGGACAACACCTCACGTTGTCCTTGGAATGTGTTCAATCCATCTGTGAAAGGTCCACATTAGCTACATTGATCGTGGAATTGAACTTTAGACCCTTCATGGAATTCACTCCTGAGGCTGTTAGGGACTAGCTCAGTGGGTCCCCATTATGGCCTATACTCTTCAAAAGCGGTGCCTGGTACTTAGGAGAAATGTACCAATTTTGACACAATAAAGAAGAAGGCACCACGGTTGACATTGGTGGTGTGTCTGTTGATTTTTCTACCAAGGCCATTTCAGAAGTGTTAAACCTTTCAAATATAAGGTTGAAAGTTTCTCACATGTCCACTCGCTCCAACACAGATGTATGAAAGGTTTGGTTGGATAGGGCATATGGTAAGGAAGATAAGATATATGGATAATTGACATTGGAAGAGAGAATCTACTTCAAGATTGGTACTTATTACATCTTTCCCACAAAAGGATTAAATAAGATTTCAACATATGTGGCAAGAGGAAGTGTGATATTGATGAGAAAGATTAATGCTAACTTGCCCCATCTATATCTCATGGAGATCTTAAGGTGATTCAAAGAATGCAAGATAGGGAAGTTCACATTGCCCTTCCCTTGTCTCATCAGGAAGTTGTGCCAGCATGCTAGAATTTTGGGGTACACCAATGACATCCCCAGAAGAGCCCAAAATAGTTCATTCACTGAACTACTGAAGCCACCAGCTCCAAGGAAAAGTGCTGGTGAGACACTAGAGCTAGAGCCAGAGTAAGAGCAAGAACAAATGGTGGGGCCCACTACAACTCAAACTGTAGGGCCTAGCCAACTCCCAAGCTCAAGGCCTAGTCAAAAACAAGAAGCGGGGCCTAGCATAAGCTAATGAGACTAACCACCACTACTGTAGGATTATCGATCGTCGATGAGCCATCTTAGGACCATCGCTGAGAGGGTCAATTGGTGGAGTCGTGATGATGCTAATATCTTCCATGTCATTGATGATACCATACAGTCCACTGTCTCTATAGATTACACATGGGTTGAGGTGTCCATTCAGTTAGGAGGAGGAAAGACTGATTGGTCACAATAGATTTCAAGGAATGCTACATCCTTTCAGGTGCAACTCGAGACTAGTGAAGGGGCCATAGTGGTGGTCATGCAGCATCAGGATGTAGCAAGAGTTGTAAAAGTGGTTGTAGAACACATCAAAGAATCCTTCAACATCCTTGTTGTGCCACTGGAAAACTTCACAGGAGCATATGATTCTCAAACATTGGCCGATACCTCGATGACTTTTGCGGAGCATGAAGATGTGCTTGATCGGTTGCTGCAAACAGGATAAGTAATGATGTCCTTGTTTGGCATCCCACAAGATGTCATGACAGGATAATCAAACCTCATCTCTACCAAGGGAAAGCTGGTCATCACAGAGATCAGGGTTGAGCATGTAGAAGTGGAGTTAGCAAGACTACAAGAAAGGCTCGTAACCCTGCAAGCTGCACAATAGGACCCCTCCCAATTTGTTCTCGTAGACTAGCTAGATACCTTTAGGATTGAGAAACTCAACAAATTGTTTGTGGATAATAAGAGAGTGGTGGAGGAGAAGGAGAAGGTTGATTGGGTTGCGTCCAAGGCACAAGCACAAACCTACATGCATGCCACCTCACTTAGAGCCTTACAAAAGGAGAATAAATAGCTTGTTGCTGACAATCGTTGGTTGACTGCTGTGGAGAAATAGAAGAATTTTCTTGAAGAAAACTTTCAACAGCTACAAGAAAAATTGATTAGGATCAATCAAGATATGAACCATTTGGCCAGAGAAAATCAAACCCTCTCAATGGAGGAGGTACGTGCAATCCATCAGAAGATAGTTATTGAAATAAGTGGATGGAAAAATGAGGCCAAGCAACACAAAAAGTTAAAGAAGAATTTCAGAGACTAGATGGGGATGTATAAGCAAATCATCAAGAAGGAGATCCATATGGCCAAGGCCCACATCAATGCTATTAGTGCTCAACACACTGATTTGCGGGCCATATTGGACACATATGCATTTGCCCACCAGGTGGAATATAAAAGCTAGGACCTGTAGATTCAAGACCTTACAAAGTACATGGAATTGGAAAACCTATAGTATGCCAATCTGGCCATGTTGACAACAGGGCACTTGAGGACAAAGCTCGAGAGGTAGGTATCTACCACCTATACTAAATATAAAGCAGAATTTGTAGAGCACAAGAAAATGTTGTAGAAGTTGGAAGTTGGAAGTTCTGAACTAGTGGTGGTTAAAGAATGCTACCAAGGACAAAAAGATGTCATAGTAGACTTGGCTCGATGGCTTATAAATTTTTAGGAGTACAGGGACAAAGCTAGAGCCTACGAGGAGGAACAATGGTTGTTTGCGGCCTGGCACATGAAAGCAAATAAGATGTTCCTGTAACTACCATGCCCATGGGAGGTGCTGACTTCATCAAACATTGGAGCATCAGCGTGGATGGCACAGGATCCCTGAATAGAAGAGGAAAATCTCTAGGCACTACTTCAACGTCATCAAATTCCAAAACTTGAAGCACAAGACAAGGGGAAGCAACCCATGGAGGAGTGATCACCACCTGGAACCACATGAGTTCCAAAAAATTTTGTAATTTTGTGATTTGGGATTTTTTTTATGTTGTGTTCCAATTTTGTTCTATTGAGTTCTCTACTGCGGCATGAATAGATTCCCTATCATTCAATAATCCCATGCCTATCCACTATGTAATCAATGGGGCTTGTTCTCATTTTAACTCGAGGATGAGTTTTCATTCATTCGTGGTGGTATGATGAATCATGGTTCATCAGGTTATGATATCGGACCCCTGATATCAGATCCACAATATCGAGTACGTGATATCATAGCCCAAATAACGATATCAGATACACGATATCGTGACTCCTGTGTGAGCCCATAAATACACATGTAGGTGCACAAGAGGAGTTAGTTTGGAAATAGTTAGTTTTTTTTAGTTAGTAGATAGAAGTTAGTTTATTTCTTAGTTCCTCTCAACCCTTTCTCCTAGTGCATGCCCACAGTGTGATGATTGTAATTGTACGACATCCTTTATTCGAGTGTGATGTACTTGGACACGCACATGACTGGAAATAAATATAGAGATTATTTCATCATTGCAACATTCACTTAGTTTAATTACTTAATTTTAATTGTTATTTAATGCATAATGAGTATGACTTAATCACGAGCATCTACATGTGACTGCTTGGTATCCTAGTAGCGTACTTGGGCCATGCACTTGGTAATCCCAGTGGTAGTCATGCATGAGGCTTAAGATGTGTACGAATGATTAAGGAACGGATGCTCATCACACTTAGGCTAACTTAGATTCTCTCTCCCTATCTCCTCTTAGTTTAACTCTCTCTCCCTTTCCTCCTAGCTTAATTAAAGATTATTTTCCATTGTATCTAGGAGTAGCATTAGTTTAGGAACACATCATACACTTCACTCTAGACTAAACCATATGTGACAAAGAAAATACTAGTCCAGGTGGGAAGATAGTGAACTGTGATTAGCGAGTAACTATCTGGATACCACAGCTAGCCCATCTGTAGAGTTCGAACCAGATCATGTATGAAACGCTCATATTCGTATGGTTGAGTGTAGGGGTACCTAGCCACTCATGAAGTGTGTTGATGTGAGGTCACTGGATGTGGTTAGTTTTGATCTAGATTTGGAATGGATTCTATTAAGTCACCCTAACCACATAATACACAAGGGAATTTACACAATCTTGATCTTGGGATTCCATCCCATTCTCTCTTCTCTTCCAAATTTCTTTCCATATTTCACCTCATTGCTAGTTTTATGATCAATCTATATCTTGGTTGTTGCATTATTATTCTTTGGTAAACTCTTGTGGGTAAGTNGTTTTATTGGCCTCACCGTTGTTATTTCTCTATTCTTCCTTATTCTTTTGTTTTCCATCTTATTGCTACTAGAGGTTCACTCTTAGTCGTGGGGGCCCTAGCACAAATTTTTCCATTCCATTACTTACCTTAGCCCTACATCTTGGGTAGTCACCAGTTACAAACCTCTAACCCAGTATCTTCCATAACCACAACCCTGCTAATGTGCTTTATAGTAAGGTAAGGTGTTAATCACATTATATCTTATCTATCCTTGCTAATTCATGATTCTGTTGTGTGTGTAGATGGTGATCACATGAACAATGGATTGGGATAGGAGGGAGCACTCAAGATGGACTAGAGCTGAAGCAGTCATGCAAGGAACACACATTATATGGCCATGGATGAATAACAGAGTGGACAGTCTCAACATCGGTAGCAACGCACCTCATTTTCTTTTCTTTCTCTCTCCAAGCTATCAAATAAAGCTCTGGATGTCATCTATGTATGGTGTTCACCATAATGGGCATTAACACCAATGTTGTAATATATTTGTCAATCCATTCACTAGGCACTTTGAGTCTATCACTCCATGTTAATAATCCCATACCTTCCCAATATTTTGTAAGGAACTCAAGGACAAGTTTTTATTTAGTCATGGGGGTATGATGAATTGTGATATCGGGACCATGATATCGAATCCATGATATTGGGTCTGTGATATTGGAGCTTACCAAGTGATATTGGACATCTGATATTGGGACCTGTCTCGTTGCCTATAAAGAAGAGGCAGGTGCACTTGGTTTTGGCATTTGTTTCTTAGTCCCTTACCTGAACACTTGTAGTTTTCCCTTTACAGAGTTAGAATTATTTCTGAGCACCTACAGTAGGAGTCATAAAGTGAACAAATCTTTATTCAAGCATTGTGTACTTAAGCATGCCTTGTGTTTGGAAATAAAGATGAACTTTGTGATAAACCTTGCAACATTTAGAATAGCTTATTTATTGCATTTAATGTTATTTATAGTTATGTAATGCTTTTGTTAGTTAATTGATGTTGCTTTTATTGGTTTGTTAATTTTCACAAGTAAGCACACTTAGTACAACCACTTCGAGCATACGCGGAACACTTGGTAACCTAGTAACGATTAGCGTTTGGTAATCCTAGTAGTGTTACACTGGTTCAGGATGTGTACGGAGAGTGGGAAAGGATGTTGGTGTTAGCACTAGTTAGAACCTAGAGGATTATTTAAATTAAATTAGTTACTTAATTATTTCACTTCTCCCTTTTAGCATGAGGACATAAACATAAAAAGCATAAAAACCATATACCTCAAGTTTACTTAACAATACAATCATACCGTATGAGTAAGCTTGGGAAGACAACGATCGGCTAACCCATTCTTGTTCTGTGAAGGCGCATAAGCACTTAGTCCTTGGAATTCAACCAGATCACATGTAATGCTCGTATTCATATGGTTGAGCGTAGGGGTACCTTGACACTCATCACAAAGCCTAGAAAGAACTAGTAGTTACAAGAAAAGGGCCAAAAGAACTTACCTAGTTAATGTTGAAATGAATATAATAGAGACGATTGCACTACATACACTTCACTGAACATGTAAAATAGTCATGACATATATAAAACTATCACAACTACAACAGGCATAGCCTCACTAACATAATTATTAGAATTATTGCTTCCTTACAAAAGATGTACAATGTAGAAAAATGTGTTCTAGATTGAAAGCTAATAGATTAAGGCTTGTTATCCTAAGAATTTTTCTTAAAACTCATTATAAAAACTAGGAAAAGGCTAGAAAGATAAAAGGTAAGGTTTACTATGTTTTCATAACATAGACAAGGAACCATACTAAGTTTCTAATTATAATAACCTATATTAAAAATATAAAAACGAAACTAACTTAAGTAATGCTAAATTACTAACTCCTAACCCACTATTCACTATTGCCAATTCTAACGTAAGACCAATATGTAATGTAACTTACTAATCAAAACATTTTAACTAAAATTAATAATAAAAACTTAATAACTTCTAACTATCCACATAAACTACTAATAAAAAAGGTAAACATAAAAAAAGTACTAATGTAACAAAAAATATAAATAATGTAATATAATCTAATTTCTAACCACTATTAATATGGCATGCTATAGTAAGGTATAAAGTACACAATGCATAATAAAATTATTAGCCTATACTAATCACAACATAAAAATGACTAACTAGTGTAATATCATAGCTAGGTTAGGCCAAAAATTAAAGTATGAAATATAATCAAGATACTACCTACTACTATACTAACTAATCTATAACACAAGGTAATACGAATAAAGCATAACCATGTGACAAGTAAGCATCCTGAAGACACAACCACATTCATGATACCTATCACTCATTTAACTACATTAGTACATATGTATAATATATCATAATGAATGAATAAGATGAAAACATAAATAACATATCATACTAACTTAGGAATTCAACCAACACTATCCAAGTAACGAAACATAAGCTCATAATCATACTAAAGCACAATCACATAGACTATACCTAAGTATATAAATAAAGCATCTATCCAAGACATTTGTATACTCATAAAGAAAGAAAATCTTAACAAGATTGAGATCAAGAAATGTACACTAACTTAAATGACATAAAAAGTGGGATGTTATAGGAACTATACGAGAAGATCTCAATCATAAAAGGAAGGCCATTGTAACACATTATTTTCAAGTAGGAAAAATTTAGGATTTTTCTTCATAAGGTTCATGTACATTTTGATTTTTGGATAATGTAGTAATAAAAACATATTTTTGAATGCAGATTTTGGGTGTAACACCTTGATTCTAGATATCCCTTTTTAGTTGGTAAGTTTTGTGGTTTAAATCCTTGGTGTGTTTTTTGATAAGCCTAGGTTTATTTACATGGTTGAGTTATGTGCCTTGTAATTAATTTTATAAAATGCATTTGATATTTTAATTTATTTTATTTTAAGTTGTGTACACTAACCTCTTTGTTGGAGGTTTTGGTAAGCAACTGTTAGGTATTAGATGAGTTCTGCATTAGGCATGTGGTATGATTTAGTTGTTACATATTTGGGTAGCTTTCATAATTATTTTGTAATTAATTAATATATTTTATATTTTAATTTTTAGAGCAATAGTATGGGGTAGTATCTCTTGGTTATATTTGAATTTAAACCTTATACCTTTGTTTCTATGTGTATTTGTTATAGCTCACTAGGTGGTATGTAGGGGTATAGATCCTTTTTAGAAATAAGAAATTATATTTTAATTTTAGAATTGGGTTATATGTATTTTCTTTTGGATTTTATTTTGTCATTAGTAGTCATTCATTGGTTAGATCCTAGCATACCATTATGAGTATAAATACCTAATAACCCTTCCATTAGAAATCATTCGTTTACTTTATTGACATTTGGGGATTAGAGCTAGAGAGAGAGATTTTTCCAAATATGGGAGGAGCTATAGCCTATGTAGCCTTCCATATCCATGTAAGTACTTTCTATAACAACCTTTATTTTTGGATGGCTTGGCTAGTATGTTCATTTATGTGCATGTGCTTATTTATGCTGTGATCTTGGTGTTATGCTCTAGTTATGCTTATTAGTTAGTAGAGTTTTCCAACTTTGTATTTTATGTTTATGAATATTTTAAAATTATGCCTTTTTTAAATTATGTATTATTATTTTTAGCTCATATGAACTAACCTATTAGATGAGTTTGGCAGATTCTCATGGAGGCCATGGTAGGGGCATGTGATGGCATGGCTAATTTTTGTCTAAGGATACTATTTTATTTTAATAATTAACAATTTACGTGGCATGTGATGTTTTCTTGTCTCATGTTTTTAGAGGTTATATACATTACATGAGATTTTTATAATATATTTCTTTTGTTATGTTTTAGTCTTTAGAAAATTAATTATTTTTTGTTATGATGAATTTTTGAGGATATTTTTCATAAAAACCTCACACTTCATTCAATTGAGCACTTTGACATCCATTTTCTTGGTGGTGGAAGTGATACTAGATTGATGAATTAGGATAGTGCATGGAGCCTTATTGGTTCAGATGCATGTGAAACACCACCAAATTTGCACTTCAACATCTTGGGTGCAAAATTTTCTAAGGGTTGAATCTAGGCTCTCCATTTCCCTAGAGCATAGTCAACTTCATGCAGAGCATAATCAAAACAAAGGCTAGGTTTGCAAATTTTTCTAAGTGTCAACACAAAGCCAATCACTGCAAATTTTTCTAAGTACTAGGACTATGGTCTCCATTGCCCTAGAGTGTAGTCAACATGAAGGTTATTTTTAGCAAATTTTTCTAAGTGCTAGGAATATGCTCTCCACTTCCTTGGAGCATAGTTAGCCTCTCGTTGAGAGTGTAGTCAATACATAGCCATTGTTTTTGCAATTTTTTCCAAGTGTGAGACTACGCTCTCCCCTAGCCCAGAGTGTAGTTAAGTGTAGTTAGCTAGAACAACCTCTGGTAGCCTCCACAACATAGCAACACTACTTAGCTTAACTCCAACTCATATCCAGCAACCGTAGTTAGCAAAATGCATCTCTTTTGTATCTATTTTTGGCCTCAAAATCGTAACTATGCTCTACCCCATGCAAGATAGTGAAGAGCATAGTCCTGGTGCATAGTCTCCAAATTTTCATTTTTTTAGGTACCTTGTGATCCCCTTGGTACATATACATGCACTTAGTAGTGTAGTCACAGTCTCATAGCCTCACAAAGTTCAGCAAAGTACAATAGAGCACAACACCACTAGCCTCAGTGGAGAGTGTAGTTGGATGACAATGTAGCTCCAACCATCCCCTTTGTCATGTGGTAGTCACTCTACATTTCATGCTAAACCTAACCCTATAAATACCCTCATCCTCAATGTTTTTAGGGTTGGCAAAAATATAGGGTTGAAAAATTGAAGGATTAGCAAACTAGAGACTTGGCAATCTTAAGGAGTGATTGGGAGAGAACCAAAGGCATACTAGCAAAGTTGCAGACCATTGCAGCCCACCACAACTCACCAGAACACTGTAGCCCATGGTAGACCATGGTGGCCAACCTAGCAAATGTAGACACCTCAGCGAATACTAGTCTTCATGGCTAAACATCCCTAAGACTATGACTACTATGACTATGCTGTCCATTATGCTTATTGTACACCATGTACCTTCTAACCCCTTTTGGTGTTAATTATGCTCAATTCCATTTGGGGTGGTATTCCATTTCTCTCTCTCTCTTTCTTTGCATTTTTAGCATTTTATTTGAATTTCCCACTATTTCATTGCATAGCTATGCCTAAAACTATCCTTGGGCAGTAGCCCCCACATGTTAGCACATCCATTTTCATCAAAAGCCTAACTATGCTTAACCTCATTAACACCATTGTCATCGCGTAACTGCTTAGCATCATTTTGCATTAGCATCGTAGCTAACCATGCTGCACTCTTGGTTGTATTTGGTAAGTCCTTTTTTGATCAACAAGACTATTTAGGGCACCTTGTATCTACCTCTATTAGGCTCTCGCGTGGATGTAGGGTTAGGCTATGCACCTGTGAACCTCTTGGTGTTCTAGCTACTAATGTTTTTGGTCACTATAATTTTTGGCATTAGAAGGAGGGCTAGAACCATTTTCTTCTTTAGACCTCATTGGTGGTTGTCTTGCATGCTCTTTGCATCATCATTGTTACCTTTGGGCTAGTGTAGACCCAACACCCTTGTGGACCTACTACACACATAGTAGTAGCTAGATCTTAGGCCAACATAGGTGTTGTCTACTAACCACTTGGTGCAGACTAGACCCTATTGTTTCTTCCCCTAGAATCCCATGTAGCAACCCTAAAGCATACATTCCCATAGTTAGCAAAATTTTTAATGCTATTAATGAGAGTGTAGTTAGCTCTCAGCATAGTCAATGTAGTTGGCCCTTAGCATAGAAAGCATAGTTAGCTCTTAGTGTAGACAATGTAGTCACTGGAGTTAGCCATTTTTCACAGTTACCAGAGGTAGCCATTTTTTGCAGCTAGCAAAGTTAGCAATTTTCCATAGCTAGCATCCCTTGTAATCCCCTCTTGTAGCTTAATTTACATATATGAGTTTCAAGCTACCTTCAACATTAGTTTCAAGCAGAGTTGCCATCTTGCCTATCCAATACGAAACTAGAATTGACAACCCTACCAATCTTGCTATTGTAGAGCCAAGGTAATCCCTTAGGTTGTGTGGCCAAGACCTAGGGTATACTGCACTAAAAGATGAATAATACAACTTCATTTGTGTAAAGATCCAAGCAGAGATATTCATTGACTATTTGGACATGGAACGAGGCTATGAGCTTATGCATTGAAATGGACGGGAGTATATCGCCTCCTCAATCGACTTCATCCCGCTCACGGAATCCTACCATTGGATACTTGCTCAGCTCATTTAAGCAAATGAGCATGAAGTGAGAAAAGACTATGAGGAGCCCCTACATGGGAAGAAGGATGAGTTTGAAGCTTGTTCCAAGCATGAGGACTTCTTCCACATTATCTTCCAATGGACAATTGCTAGTCTGGCTCTTCCATAGTCCCATTCACCTATCTTTCTTGAGATAGTCATATCCCCAACATCACCTTCTAGGCCAATGCCTATGATAGTGATGCACTAGATGTAGCATACACATCACGATGTAGTACCTCCTGTTAACTTGCCCTTTGTGGTATTATTGTAGCTTGCCCATTCATCTCTGTCGACAGCAATCATGCCAGCTCAACCGTACATTTACACAATGCATGTCTCTTAGCCCTAAATGATTTAGGCATCTTACATCCTACCTATTTTGTTAGCACTCTCAGTAGTGGTCCAACCTACACATGCATGGCTTGCCCTAGTCACTATGCCCATAACACAACCAATGCAATAAGCACCTTGCATGGTCTTGCAACCTACAATTAGGTCATGGATCACACAACTAGTACAACAGGTAGCATAACTAGTGTAGCTTGTTGTAGTGTCCCAAAACTTAGATCAAGCATTCCAACTAATTCAAACCTTGACAAAAGAGATGAAGTGGCTCAAGGTTGACTCCTTTGAAATAGTTAAAGTAGTGGATTTCTACTAGGATGACCCCATAAGTCTTGTTGTCCCATCGCTAACTCTACCAACTGGGATCTTGATGCCCTAATTCACCAAGTACAATGGTGAAGGGGGCCCCAACGCACACCTGGTGATGTTCAGGTTTGAGTGCCTACTATTGTAAGCATGGCCACATGCCATCATATGCATTTTTGCCATGTTACTTACTAACATGGCACTCTATTGGTACCATGCATTACCCAGAGGCTCTATCTCCTCTTTGGAGGATCTCCTGAGTCTATTGGTACCTACTTTGGATGCCTTGTGGGTAGAATTTCCCTTCAATGTAGTGAGCGAGGGTTAAGGAGACTACCAAATAGTGTAGTCTAGGCCCTATGTGCCTCCTAACCCACACCAAGTTAGGAAGCAACTACATAACTAAGGCACCCCCTTAGTCCAAAATGTGCTAGGTGTCTACCCACCATTCGCCTCTAGGCACCTTGCATTTTACTTTCCACTTATGATACATTAGCACTATAGCATGTCACTTACATTTAGCTTGATTGCTTAGATTATGCATCATTTCATTTTACTTATGCATTTATTTGGTTTGTTTACGCACTCATCTACTTAGTTTACATACTTTCTTGGTTAGTTCATACTTTCATAGTTATTAAAAAAACATCAAAATGCACAAAAATCATAAAAGCTAAATTACAAAAAGAGAGATAGCAATATGTAGCTTGCCATGGCCTTAAACTAGCAACGTTGTAGCCTGGGATGGCCCTACACTAGTAATCCATGGTCCACTACGACCTAAAATTAGCAACACTTTTACTTCCAATGTTGCAGCATGGAATGGCCTAAAACTATCATGTTTAAACAATCAAAATGTCTTAGAATGGCCTTAAACTACCATAATGACTTGTAATGGCATAAAACTATCACTTTCAATTCCAATGCAGTGGCTTGGAATGGCCTTAAACTACTGCAAGAGCCTAGAATGGCCTTGAACTATCACCAATAGCCCACTATGGCCTTAAATTGGAAATGCAAGGGCCTGAAATGGCCTCAAACTATCATAACAACCCAAGATGACCTAAAACTACCACCATGGATCGAAATGGCTGAAAACTAGCATCGGCTTGCTATAGCCTTAAACTAGCATGGGGCCCATCAAGGCTTTGAACTAACAACTTACTTGCTATGGCTCACAATGGCCTAGACTCACATACTCATAGAAAATGCAATAAAATCATCATAGGTCATACTTGAAGCTGTACCACATTTAGCATGAAGCATTGCACATCATCGAAGTAAGGTAAGCACTCATCCACTATGATGTTAAACTAGCATCCACACCTCATGTCTATTATGATGTTGAATTGGCACTTCATATGTTTGCTATGACACTAAAATGGCACAACACATGTCTGCTATTATATTAAACTTACATAACATATGTCTAATATGATGCTAAACTAGCATAGAATAGATTCGCTATAATGTTAAACTGACATATCATTCATTTGCTATGATGCTAAACTGGCACATAGTAGTTTGCTAGGACTATAAACTAGCACACCATGGTATGCTAGACTAGTAGGGCTATGGTCTACCAAGACCTTAAACTAGGTTCGTGGTTATTCATGCATAGTTGTGCAAGCAAGCTAGTGAGTATAACTCTAACTTCCCCCTTTCACCCCACTCTTTTCTACACCATGTGGGTAGGGATATTGCAGTCCTAGAATAGAGAACCTACAACTAGTGTAGCCTTTGGAGCACTTGCAGCATCATCGCCCCTTGGTATTTTACTAGCTTTTCAAGCACTTACAACTCGTTCGACCTTTGGAGCACTTATAGCATCTTTGCCCCTTGCATTTGATTTGTATTTCATGTTTTGTGATTTTTTTTATCTTCTCAGAGTTCTGTTTGCAAGACAAAGCATTGAGGCAGTCATGCAAAGGTGCATCTCATTATAGTGGTAAGTCACCACATTACTTCTGAAACACCACTAATTTTGGCCTAACACTTTGAAACGAGAACTACTCAAGCCCTTTCCATAATTTAGGAGGCAAAACTTGACTAAGGTGTGGAACTCACACCCAGCTTGCTTTAGCTAGCTTGCTCATGCTATCAAGCTAGCTTGCCCTCAGCATGAGTAACTCCGATAGCTTTAAAATCAAGTCAAAGGTGGCCCAATCTAAAGGCACAAGCCATACTCAAGGGCCACTGATGTCCACTCCAGGTTTTAGCATCCAAAATTCAAATTTTAAGCCAAATTGAACACACGCTACAACACACATTGTCACTCATGTTGAGGTCATGCTGCAACATGAGTCCAGCATGACCAACTTTCACAGCCTCCAAACTGAGTTGAAATGACTTGATTTTAAATGTGCAAGTCATCCTCAGGGTTCATCATCGACAACCTCCAGGCCCAACCTCTAGAATTCCAATTTCAAGTCCAAAATTATAGGTCATGCTACAGGTTACGCTGTGGTCCCACTACAGTGTGAGTCTAGCATGACCTACCTAAAAGTGGCTCAAAACAAGGCACTTTCAGGCTCAATTCATCAATCACAGTCAAAAAATCCTTACACTTCAAGAATTAGGCTTCAAAATTCAAAATTTGGTGAAAATTTGCAAATATCTACTCACTCACACTAAGGTCATGCTAAAGTCACGCTGTAGCGTGAGTGCAGTGTGAGCATGCTAAGGACATGCTACGACTAAATCAAGCCACACTGGAAGTCCTGATTAGGTAGAGACACCGCGAACAGCCACAGAACCACTCAAATCAACATCCTATAGTAGTCAAGTTAGAGATCTAGAAGTTTCAAGTGGGCCAGAGCCAATTTCTCTTATTGTAGATTATCATTTCATTGTAAATTTTCATTCGTGTGCTTGTCAGGCTCTTACGCTTGTATGTGCTTCCATGAGCATATGCTAGCTTAACTTGAGTGAGTTGTCACACATTGTAAGATACAATGCACCTGGTCAAAAATGTAGCTTGGCCACACATGTCCAACTCACATACAGCTGTTCATCGGACACGTGTCGCTAGATCTACTTTCCTCTCATCTTCCAGCCGTTGATTCCATTCTTGAATTCTGCACTCGAGCCCAGCCCAGTCCTATAAATACCTTGTCAATTATCATAAATAGGGTTGGAAATTTTGAAATTTGATAGCTTAGGAAACTCAGACCAGCAATCCTTGGGTGCTCGGTACACTTGACTCCTAGCATCCAAGCACTTCTAACACACATCACATCACATCACCCCAGGGCTTGGCACTTGACTTGTCATCCACACGTGTAGCTACGCTTTGATCGATGCACATCTTTTCTAAGCAATAAAATACAGTTCATTTTTCCAGCCATTATTTCTATTTACTCTATTTTACATTCAGTTTATGTTCAGTTTACATTTTGTTTATGATACCTATATACGTTTTGTTTACATTTCATGTGCACGGTTTACGTTTTAAGACATCAGTTACGATAACCCCATCACAAGCCATAGTTTATGCTCAGGGAAGTCCTTGGTTGATTTGCGTGCAGACCATCCAAGGAACTTTGCCTTTGTTCCCTTTTCCAACTTGTCCTCAAGCGAAGGTAGGGTCAGCTGTGTCTGCCCGATGATCTTTTAGTTTTTGTTTTTCCCTTCCAGCCTTACACCGACGATTTAGGTTAATACAGCTTTGATGTGCATGATTGGACTAGCAAAGCCTTTCAAGAGTGCACACCCCCTATCCCATTATAGCCTACCCAAATCCACTCTTGAATTTCAATATCCTCTCATTCCCTGCATAGCCAAGATTGCAAACCCTCTTGGACACTCATTTGCCATCACCACATGGAATCCTTTTCCAATGTCTCATCAAACACCTTGGGAAGCTTCCCAAGGTGGATGTAACATAAGTCGTTCCATGGAAAGCTTCTATTGACTAGTCAAAGCCTAGGTGGATGTAACATAAGTCATCTTGGGGAGGAAACACCCATCGTATAGACATCATGCCATTTCATCAATGGCAAAGTGAATCCCATCTAGTGATATGTAATTCACTTGATGAGGAGCATCTCACTCCATGGTAAGCATTTATGAAAAAATAGAAAAAAGGGATAGAGCATGTCCCCAAGTAATCTAGAAGCACTATAATTTTGCAACCAGTCCAGTCCTAAATCTACACTAACTCTCTCAAAGCATCTTAATGAGAGGTCAACACTTCAAGGGCAAACCACTATGGTTTCATGATCACCATCAATTGTGAAGTCCTTACATCACAATATCCTTACTTGCATCCTATCTTCCCTTTTTTATCCCTAGCCCATTACCTATACCTTTTACTCCCAGAATACCACTACCCATAGCACTCTTGAGCATGGTGCAATGACATCTGATCAGGTACTGAAGAACAATGTTGGTGCCAAGTCTAATATGGTTTTTTGTTATTCTTTGTTAATGTCTCTTGAGGCATCTCTCTACATGTCAACAAATAGGGGCCTAATGAAACACCACCAAATTTGGACTTGGCTTACTGAGCACAAAATTTTCTAAGTGTTGAGAATATGCTCTTCACTTCCCTAGAGCATAGTGAGCCTCATGTAGAGTGTAGTCAACACAAAGGCTAGGTTTGTAATTTTTTGTAAGTGTTAACACAAAGCCAATCGTAGTAAATTTTTCTAAGTGTTGGGACTATGCTCTCCACTACCTTGGAGCATAGTCAGCCTCTTGTGGAGAGCATAGGTAGCACATAGCCATTATTTTTGTAGTTTTTCTAAGTGTGGGACTACACTCTTCCCAAGTCCAGAGTGTAATAAAGCATAGTCAGATAGAATAGACTCCAACGGCCTTCATAGGACAACAACATCACTCAGCTTAGCTCTGACTCATCTCTAGCAAGAATAGTTAGCAAAATGCATCTCTTTTGTATCTCTTTTTGGCCTCGAAACTGTAACTACATTCTACCCCATGCAAGATAATGGAGAGTGTAATCCCAGAGAATAGTATTCAAATTTTCATTTTTCAGGTACCTTGTGGTCCCCTCAATGCATATACATGCACTTGGTAGCATAGTCACAATCTCTCAGCCTCACAGAGTCTAATAGAGTATAATAGGGCACAACACTACTATCCTCAGTGAAGAACATAGTTGGATAATAGCGTAGCTCCAACTGTTCCCTTTGCCATGTGGTAGTCACTCTGCATTTCATGCTAAACCTAACCATATAAATACCCCCACCCTTGACATTTTTAGGGTTGGAAAAGATCTACTGTTGGCAAATTTGAAGCATTGAAAAATTTAAGGATTAACAAACTAGAGACTTGGCAATCTTAAGGAGCGATTGGAAGAGAACCAAAGGCATATCGGCAAAGTTGTAGATCATCGTAACCCACCACTACTAATAGAACACTATAGCCCATGGTACACTGCAGTGACCAACAAGGTAGATGCAAAAACCTTGGTGGAATGTTAATCTTCATGGCCAGACATGCCTAAGACTATGAGTACACTATCCACTATGCCTATTGTACATCGCATACCTTCTAACCCCTTTTGGTGTTAACTATGCTCAACTCCATTTGGGGTGATGTTTCGTTTCTCTCTCTCTCTTTCTTTACATTTTTAGCACTTTAGTTGTATTTTCTGTTGTTTCATTACATGGTTGTGCCTAAAAATATGCTTGGGTAGTGGCCCTCACATGTTGGCACACTCATTTTCACTAAAAACCTAACTATGCTAAACTCCATTGACATCTTTGACACCATGCAAATGCTTAGCATTATTTTGAATTAGCATCGCAGCTAACCATGCTGCACACCTAGTTGCATTTGGTAAGTTCCTATTTGATCAACAAGACCATTCAGGGCACCTTGTCTCCACTTCTAGCAAGACCTTGCATAGATGTGGGGTTAGGATGTGTTCCTATGAACCTCTTGGTGTTCTAGCCATTGACATTTTTGGTCACTACACATGGCTTAGCATGAGTTCATGTGTTGTTATGGATTTATTCTTTGATCTTATAGGTAAGTAATTTAGGTAGTTTTTCTTGTTTATTTTAGTTCATAGTTTTGTGTTTATTCAATGTAAATTGGCTATTATTTAATTTATACAAATTTGTATGAATTTTGATTAGTGTTTAGGTCTTACTTTGCACACTTAGCATCATTTAATTTTTTTCCCTTAAATTTGTTGTTACATTTTGCTGTAATTTTATGGTTTAACTGATTTTAGAAGTCAAGGGTTTTATAAGAAATTTTTTCCTATCAACTATTTGGAGCATGGGCATTGCTCATTTGACCAGTGTTATGATGCAATTACATCCATCTTAGCACAGATTCTATTAGTTTTTGGTACTTTCATGAGATTATGATTCTTTGTAGTTTTGTGAGTGTTCAACAAATTTTATTAAGGCTTGGATCTCTTTGTGGTGTTGTGGTCTCTTTTTCCTACTTTGTTGAGTTATTCATTTTTTGGAAATTTTCCTCTATGCTCCTAGAGTTTCCTTGTTGGTTACTAATTATTTGCTAGTCTTTTTAAGCTACTTTTTCACTTTTTCAAAATCCATCCTAAAACTATTAGTCAACCATGAGTCATAGTATAACTATAGGTGTTGATATGAGTCATGATTAGGTCATGGTCCATCATCATGGGTCATGGTAGAGTCATGGTCTATTCTTTAACCATCTTGCATATTTCTATGCTCTATGTTTAAAAACTTGCAACACCATGAGTCATGATGTAGTTTTGATTTGGTCATGGTTAGTAACCACAAGTTGTGGTAGGGATGCAGTCTATTCTTTTTACCCTACTATGCCATTCTAAGTTGCTTCGAGTCATTTTTAGGTAACCATAAGTAATAGTAAGGTTCTAGTATACATTTACTTTTCCTTTTTTACCCTCTTGTATTGTTCTTATGGATGTTTATTACTCAAAGATCATGGTTTGTTCACCATGGGTTATGGTGATGTCATGATCAAGTCATAGTTAAGGGTTTTTATTTTAGTTTCTATTGATGGTATTTTTGTAAATACTACGAGTCTTGGTCAAGTTGTGATTAGCCACCATGATTCATGGTAAGGTCATGGTATCCTAGTTTTACCATTTTTATCCCTTCTTGTCATTGAAACTTGGTTTGAAATATTTTAATAGCTTTCTTCCTTATTCAAGTTAGTTTATCAAACCTAGGGCATGTTGGTATTGATTTAGATTTGTTGTCAATTTTTAGACCCTTTGGAATGTTTGAACATGCTGGATGTTTCTTGTATTCTTCCACCATCAATGTTTCATTTGTTTTATTTGGATGTTTATATGACTATTATTTATCAGGAGGTAGCACTAAGTTATATGGATAGTTAGGGATGGCCTTCCTAAAGATGTTGGATTTTTGGCCCTTTGTAGAATGCATCAGTGTTAGTTTGATTATAGACTATATCCTACATGAGAGGGTGATTCATGGCTCATTGGTCCTTTTATTCAATGCTTCTAAAACATTATAGATGAGTCCTAGGTATTGTCTCTAGCACTAGCAGTTTGGTTTGAGACTAATAATAAATCCATGAGCATGATAGTTTCACATTTTATTTGAAAAATTTGAAAAAGTACATATGGAAATAATTCATAAATTTAAAACTAAGAGCATTGGATGCTACACTCCTTGTTTGTATATTGATGGATGACATGGGAAATTTGGTTTGGTTAGATTTCATTTAATGTTTGGATTGGTGTTTAATGTATGTGTTTGATGATGGTGGATAATTTATGTGTAATAACTTATCTTTTAGGCTAGCATGCATGCACCTAGCCACCATTAGGCTTTTCATTGATTTAGTTAGAGGAGGCACCATCATTTCATACTCATTGTATATTGATCCCCTTTCTTATTTTTAGATTACTAGGATTAGGTTGAGAAAGGATATCCTTTGGTATATTTTGCTTCTTTTTGATTTCATGCATATTTATTTTCTAGCATTATCCTTTTATCTCACTGCATATTTTTGATATTTCATGGATATGTATCAGATTATTCTTTCTTTTATGTTTCATGTATTTGGATTATGGATATTATGTATGGCTAGGCATATCTTGATTTTTTTGGATATTCATGAGTATTTTGGATTTTTGATTTATATATATTTTAGTTAATTTCAATTTTAATCCTATTAATATTTATATGTCAATTTATTATATTTTTTTCTATTGTAGTATCCTCTTTCCTTTCATTCATGGCTTCATCATAAGTTTCCTTTTGCTTCCTTATCATTGTGTTAGTTAATTTCAATTTTTAGTTTCCATACCATGACCAATCATTCATTAAGGTTTTTGTACCCAATGTAATGCTTTCCAACCTAATTATAGAAAGGAAGATGATACAAGTTGGTATCAGAGCATAGGATTGATGATTTTCTCATTTTGGGTTACTGTATCCAGTGATGGTAGGTTTTAGAGGTGGACATAGCCATGTTATGAGGGTAAATGTTGGGCCTAGCAACCCAACTTTAACACTTGATCCTATTTCTCATTAAATGGAGATGTTTGTATTGGATCTTAAAGGAGCCTATTACCCTTACTTCTACCCCTACTCTAAATGAGGAGCAATCAAGTAGACATCAATCATTACCTATTCCAATTCCTTCATTAGCATATGGAGAAGAACTAAAACTCACTATCAATGCTCATTACTACAAGGAGTGATGGTTATGGTAAAAAACTAATCAAAATGTAAGCTTATGGAGTAATTTTGTATGCTGGGACCATCCACCTTTCAAGGTGAGGAGGACTCTATTGCTACCATGCGGTGGTTGGAGAAGGTTGTAAAGATCTTCAAGCTAATGTCCTACACTCCAAAACAATAGAAATAATTAATACCATAGTAGTTTAAATATTTTGCTAGTTGTTGGTGGGCTTCTTAAGAGAAGGCACATCATTAGGAGGATTTTCATATTCATTGGAGTGATTTCTTTCTCTCTTTCAATGAGTATTATATTCCTTTGGAGGAAATAGAGATAAAATAAAATGAGTTATATCACCTCTACTAGGGCAACTAGATTGTGATAGAGTATGATAAAAAGATTTTAGAGTGAAGTACGTATGTGCCTCACATACATTTAAATGAGAGAGCTAGAGTGAACCATTTCATTTGTAGTCTTTTTGCATTAATTAAGAAGAACTTTCTTTTTTTCCATCTTTAGAAATATAAGGATGCACATGTCCATGTAATAGATTTGGAGTGTACTTAGTTGATAAAATTTGTGTTTTATGACCATTCTTAGAAGAGGGATTAAGCCTCTTCTGGGAAGTCTAAGGGATCCAAGCAAGCCTAGGGTTCAAGATCTAGTAGGTAATAGTAATAGCAACTACAGTAGTAGTATTTAGGTGAAGGAACTACTCATCATGCTTGTAGGAAGGTTAGACATATCCATAAGAAATTTTCAATTATATTAACTATGTTTGGTTGGATAATATAAGCTTCAACTATTTAAAACATTCAAGTGATGGAGATTCTTAGCAAGTTGGTAAACCTTCAAATGATCAAGATGGCACTAGGATGCATGCATAAGTGTATGCTTTGATTGATCATTTGATGGAGGATTAACCCAAAACCATGATGGATTTTAGTAGTATGATTTTAGATTTTTTTAGTTTTAATTCTCTTTGATTTTGGTGATAGTTATTCCTTTGTTGATCTATGGATATTTAGATGTTTGGTTTTGAAAATTCAGTCTTTTGTTCAAGAGCTTTTCATTAGTACTCTTGGTGGCATTGTGCTCACTATGGACTAAGTCTATAGATCTATATATTGGTGATTTAGGATGTCTCTTGATTTAATGATTTCTATGTCATAAGTCTAGGGGACTATGATGTTATCTTATGTATGGGTTTGTCATCTTACTATTAAGGAAACTTGGATTGCTATCATAAGATACTTTTCTTAGTGAAAATCAATGGTGTTTAAGTGATAGTGCATACAAGAAAGCATTCAGGTGGTGAAGATTCTTAGTAGGTTGGCAAACCTACAGATGATCAAGATGGTACTAGTATGCATGAAAAAGTGTATGCTTTGATTGATCATCGAATGGATAATTAAATCAAAATCATAATGGAGTCTAGTAGTATGATTTTAGATTCTTTTAGTTTTATTTCTCTTTGATTTTAGATGGACAAGATTAATTGGATCTTATTTCTTCAAGGTCTTTTCACCACTGTGAAAGTATAACTCCTATTTCATAGTTTTAGTTTGGTAAGTTTCTTGATGTCTTTCATTTGGATTTATCTAGTTTACCTCTAAGGCATGATGTTAAGTTTGATATTTCTCTAAAATCAAATGTTGAACCTATCTCTAAGATTTTACATAGGATGTCTCCTATTGAATTGACTAAATTGAAGATTCAACTTTAGGAACTACTAGATAAGAGTTTAATTTATCCAAGTTTATCTGCTTGAGATGACCCTACTCTCTTCAATAAAAAGAAGGATGATACTGATTATTAATAGTTTAACTAGGTGATTATTCTTTACCTCACATAGATGATTTGTTCAATCAATAAGAAAAGCTTAGTTCTTCTCAAAGATAGATATAAATTTAGGGTACCATTAGGTTTACATTATAGGGGAGGATGTTTGCAAGATAGTCTTCAAGATATAGTATGATAATTATGATTTCATGATTTTATGTTTTATACTTACTAAATGCTCTTATAGTATTCATCCATCTCATGAAGAATATGATGAGACTATACTTGCATTAATTTATCATTATATTCATCAATAACATTTTAATGTACTCATCGTTGGAGAATCTTCATGAGTAGTGTTTGAGAACCATTTTGCATATACTTAGAAAGCATTAGTTATTCACTTAACCTTCAAGTATTCATTTTGGCATTATGGGATTTAGTTATTGGGACATGTTATTTTGGAGACTAGTATAGTGGTGAATCCTACTAAATATTAGCTATTTAGGATTGGCCTATTCCTAAGGATGTTAGGGATGTTTGTAGTTTTCTTGGATTGATAGGTTACTACAAGAGGTTCAGTGAGAATTTCTCCTACATCACTTCACCTCTTATAAAGATGTTATAGAAGGATGATGATGTTTTTTAGAACACACCTTATTGAAATACTTTTAATAAACTTAAAAGTAGACTAATTTTGACTCTTGTTTTGATTTCACCTACTTCAAGTAAACTATTTGATGTTTTCATTAATGCATAAGGTGAAGCTTATGGGTGTATTCTTATGAAAGAGGAAAAAGTAGTAGCATATGTATAGATGTAGCTAAAACCTCATGAGCTACCCTATTTTACTAATGATCTTAAGTTAGGAGTGGTGGAATTTTTCTTGAAGGTTTGGTGCCACTATTTATTTAATGATTTGAATTGATCATAAAGGATTATAACACCTAATGAATTAGCCATAGTTGGACTTACATTAGAGGAGGTAGACTAAATTTTTGGCTGATTTTAACTTTATCATTCAATATCAAGCAAGCAACAACAATGTTATTATAGATGCCTTGAGCTGTGTGGTTCATAAATTTCATAGCTTAATAATTTAGTTAGATGTGTTGGATGAGATTCGAGTAGAGTAATAGCATGATCCTTGGTGTGAGTAGCTTAAACATAAGAGTGATTCATCAGTAGTAGGAGATGCATTTCGGTTGCTTTATTTTAAAGATCAAATGTATTTGCTTGATTCCTTCTAGTAGCATTTGTTAGAGGAAGATCACTTTAGTAGGCTTTGGATGTATCCTGATATTGATAATATGTATTAGATGTTGAAGAGTTTGTACTAGTTAGTAGACATAAAAAAGTAGATTGGAAAATTTGAGGCATGATGCTTAATCTATGAGTAAGTTAAGCTTGAGCATTAGAAACTAGGTGATTACCTATACCTTTATACCACTCTAGAGTGAAAGTGGAAGGTTATTGGCATGGATTTCATTATTAGTTTACCTCACACTAGGTGTGGAAAGGATGTTATATTTATTACTATTAACTTGTTAAACAAATCAATTTATTTCTTTCCTAGATGGAATACAACCAATGCAATGGATATTATGTAGTTGTTCATCTGTGAGATTGTTTAATTGTATGGGATTCTTACCAAAACCATCTCTAATCATGATTCCAAATTTCTTAATTTTGGTAACCATTCATGACTAGCTTGGGTACAAGGTTAAATTTGAAATCAACATAGCATTCAAAGATAGATGAAAAGGTTGATAGATTTAACCAAATCTTGGAAGACATGATTTATTCTTATGACTTGTAATTTTTAGATAGCTAGGATAGTTTGTTATCATTGGTAGAGTTTGCCTACAATAATAGCTACCAAGTAAGTCTAAAGGTAGCATCATATGAGATCTTATATGGTAGATCTTACAAAACGTCTTTGTATTGGATACAATTAAGGATAGGTGGTGGATTATTTTAGGCGAAGTTTTACACACAATAGATCAGATCAAGAAGATTCATAAGTGTCTCAAATTAGCGTATGATCATTAGGCTAGCTATGAAAATCATAAAAGAAGATCTCTTAAGATTACAATTGGTGATAAGGTGTTCATTTCTATATATCCACTAAAAGACTTAAAGTGTTTTGGATGGAAAGGCATGATTGCACCTTGCTACATTGGATTGTTCATTAATGCATGATATATTTCACATATCCATGCTTCAAAAGTATGTTCCTGATTTTAGTCATGTTTTCAATTAAACTAAAGTACAACTTTAGGTTGATGCTTAGTATGGTGAGCTTATTATTTGAATCTTGGATTGGATGTAGTAATAATTATGCACCAAGGTAGTTCCTATGGTGAAGGTCTTATGGAGCTATCATGATTCTCAAGAATTGACATGGGAGCTTGAGCTTGATATGTGATTATCCCATCCTAAGATCTTCCAGAAGGAAGATTCTTAAGTAGAGGGAATGTGGGAGGAGGATTTAAGAACTTGAATTTTTGGATGTCCTAGATAGTGTGTTGATCCAGGTGCTTGTGCTTATTTATGTTGTGGTCTTGATGTTTTACTTTAGTTATGCTTGTTAGTTAGTAGATTTTTGAAGCTTTGTATTTTATGTGTATGCATATTTTAATATTATTTTAATTATGTATTATTATTATTAGCTTATGTGAGCTAACTTGGTGAATGAGTTTTTCATAATCTCATGGATGGTATGGTATGGACATGACATGGACATGTGATTGCCTAGTTGATTTTTGTATGAGCATAATATCTTATTTTAAAATTTAAACTCATGTATGAGCTATAGTTCAATGATAAACTATGAGTTAGGTATATCTCTTACATGTATTGTGAGCCTACTTGTTATTTGAGGCTTAGATGCTACTTGTAAAAACATATTAAGAAGTTGTGCAACTATTTTTACTTTACTTTTATCTACTTGCATAATTTTCCTGTTTGACTTTACACATACTAATCCTAGCTGTTTAGATATAGAGAGGCATATTAGAGTTAACATAGCTTTTAAGTCAATTAGGAAATGGTGGAGCATCTCTATTAAATATGCATGGATGGTTTTCTTTTATCTTATTATTGATACAAGCATAGCTTACTGCTACTTCATTAACTTTCTTTTTATCTTTAATTTCTTCTAAAATGTTTTTGAAGTAATTCTTTGTTGGAAGCAGTTGATATATGATAATATTAGCTTTAATTATTTTTATATATTTAATGATATCTCCAAAAAATTTGACCTCCTGAATAGTCTTAAACTTGTATCTTGAAGAGTTACATTCCCTTGTTTAGACTTTTCCTTAAATTTTTATTTTTGTATAAGCTTGAGTTATTTCCTTCTCACTATTGTCTTAGGTATTATATTTGGAGGTCTTGATGTAGTTATTTTTTCCTTTAAAATTCATAGCTCATACCTTGATCCTTCATTATTATTCAAATTTTCATCTGTGAAATAGCCTAAATTTAAATAATCAAAATATTCTTCTAAAGTTTTCTCCATATAATAAACTTCCAATGGTTTTTTCCCTTAATAAAATTCTAAAACCAATAGATTTGAATTAGCTAAAGTTTCTTCCTCATGGATCTCAACTAATTTGACTTACCAATCTTGATATTTATATTATCTATGTTTTCTATCTTCTTTAATTTTAACTTTGAATAGAGAATTTTATAATTTAATAATTTGTTTGAAATTTCTCTTAGAATCTTATCCTTATTAGTTACTTCATGTTGCTTATTATTTTACTGCTGGTCAATGGTCAAGTTGAACTAGATTTTAAACCAAAAATAAGCTTTTCTATGTTTCTTGAAAAATTTAAGAAATATATTGTTTGGAACTAAATTTGACTATCTTTCTAGTTCTATATCTTGTCTGTAAAAATTAGGTAAAGTATTAATGTTTGACATCATTCTTAGCCAAGTCAATATCTTAGGATCAATTACATTCAAATATGTATCTCTTAGCATTTCGTCTCTAAGTTTGTCTTGATTTTGAAATAGGCCATACGTCCTTTGAAAATTAATGTTAAAATATCTAATTAAATTCTTGATGCATTTTTTCATTTAAGATAAGTCACAATAAAGTTACTATCTTATTTGATTTTCAAATTGGGCTAAAAATAGAGTTTTCATATCATTCTAACTTGTGACGCTATTATTTGGCAAATTAAAATATCATATCTAGGCCATATCTCTAAGATATCCAATGAATAATTTGTAAATTTGATCTTGATGCTATGTATTTGCATGATTTGAGAATGAGTTGAATAAATAAATATATTCCTTTACTAAATAAGTTTTCTAGGTACATGAGGTTTGAAAAAATATTTGTAAGTACATTTAAAATATCATGATAAGCATTGAAATGCAACAAGATTGGAAAATGAAAAGGATTGATAGAAGGTGGATTTGAAATTATACTAATTCTTGGTAGATTTTATTAATATTATTTTAATAAGGTATTTTTTGAGCTTAATGTTCTAAAAAAGATTAACTTAGCAATTAATGATGACCTTCTTTTTCTCCTAGTCTTAACTCTACTACTAGTACCTTGATCAATTGGATTAATTTTTTGCTTCTATGAGGATGTATCTTGTTTAATTCTAAATGTATTATAAGAAATTTTGAATTCTTTATGATTATGTGATGTTTCACTCATGCACTAAATTAACTATCACTACATTTTAAAAGATGATCCTTCTTTTAGCACTAGAACTATTGGTGCTAACCAAGAAAAAAAAGATGTGATTCTTAAACTATTGGCTTAATTTTAATAAAACATTTTAGATTTATCTAGATCCTTTATTCTCATCTATATAGGCTTATGTGATAGTTAATCTTTCTTTTAAATCATGTGTTTTATAAGCTCTTCTTGATGCTAATCTAGCTGTGGTTATTCAAACTTTCTAGTTTGTTCTATGTGTATAGGCTTAGGAGTTGACATGGATTTGGTGAAATCATCTAGATGATATCTAGATACT
Organism: Gnetum montanum; assembly: GCA_015680685.1. Classification (NCBI taxonomy): domain Eukaryota; kingdom Viridiplantae; phylum Streptophyta; class Gnetopsida; order Gnetales; family Gnetaceae; genus Gnetum; species Gnetum montanum. Next base: position 20,205 of record MNCI01004066.1, on the reverse strand, counting down.
TAGCTAAGTTTAAATCACATGTTTTAATGTAGCTTACTCTCTCTTAGCATGATCAATTATAGGCTAAAGTGCTAATGCGGATTCAAGCAAGCATTGAGATAACTTATATTTCATCTAGATGATTTTTGGCTACTTGATCAAGCTTAAGATCACATGTCTTTAATAGTTTCTATTGGCTTCATATGGATGGATAGATTCTAAGTCTAACTTAGTGGATTTTCTTGACCATAAGCTTGTTTCATCTACATGATTCCAAAATCATCTAGATGATTTTATCTTTTCTCATGCATTGAGATTTTTTTTTCTTAAAATAAAAAGGCAAACTTCTTTACTTGCATGGATAGTGTAGCTTCCTCTTTGAAAATCACCTAGATGATAGACTAATGTGTTGTAGCTTTCTAGTATCTTGAGCTCACTTCATAATTGATGTGTTTTAGGTTAGTTCTTCACATTGCGTTGACATGGCAAAGCTTAAGTTTAGAATCAATTTTTGGTTCTAAAGCTAGATTTGATTAAGAACATTGATAATTTGACATGTACTACATATTATGAGCTTGTAAAGTAGGCCTCCACAAGGCTATATTTTGATTGTAAAAAGCTTATTCTTAGATGCTACTTCTACTTCCTAGGATGACATGATGTAAGCTTAGTAGAATCATGTTTTGGTTCTAATCGATTGGTTGGAGTGCATTATGAACTTATAAAATAGGCTTTAATAATTAATAGGAGCATGCTTAAGGTAGAAGCTAAATAGAACTAGATTTAGATTCTAGAGATCAATTCTAAATGACATAGAGCTAATGTGCATGAGAGCTTGCATAGAACCAAATTTTGGTTTTAAATATGAATTCTTGATAGCACTCTTTACTATAATTGCATGAATCCTTTTGGAACATTAAGCCTTATATTACCAAAATTGACCTATTTAGCTAAACTAACATGAAGAATATTCTTCCAACATAGTTAATTTAAAAGATAAACTTTTGACTTAGGCTTAACTACTGATGTGAAAGAGCCTTTGTTCAAAGCTAAAATTTTGTTCTAAATGTTGATTTTTAGCACTTTTTTGACATTACTTTATATAACTAGGAATTATTTCTAATTTTAGATTCTTTGGTTATTTTGAGCAAAACTATTTTTTTGGTTCTAGATATTTTCTTTTCTAAAGTTATTAACGTTAAAATTATAATCAAAGTGGTTTTTCAGTTGTAGCTTTTTTTTCTTTCTTACTATAAGTAGTGCATTTAAACTTTGTGGGTACCATATCTCTTCTTTTAAAATATACAATACCTTTTCTCCATAATTTTATGTGGTGATTTAGCTAAATAGAATCAAATTTTGGTTTTAACTTTCAATTTTTTTGGACTTTCTTTCATTGATATGATAATTATAGAGCTTGAATACAAACCTATCTTTTCTTGTAGTTGCTTTGTATCTATTGTGAGTCCTAGATAATGTGGTAATGAGATTAATAGAATCAAATTTTGGTTCTAGCTTTTGTTGATGTAGTTAACATGGAAGATGAGCCTTTGATCTTTTAAAGCTTTGGCTCTTATTTTTCTCATTAGGTAAGTTGGCAATGGTGCTTCTTTTCTTTAGTGATTTGACATGGATGAGGAGCTTCATAGAACTAGAAATTGGTTCTTTTGAGTAGAGCTAAGATGAAAGAGCTTATATTTAGGACCATATATTGTCTCTAAATAGTGATTCTAGATCTATTTCTAGCCCTACCATGATTGTTGAGTTGTATTAAAAAAAATTCATTAAGCATGTATTTTTTGTTACAAGTACACCTCTTTTCATTTTGTTTTTTCTTTTAAAGATCTAACTTGGTAGTTTTTATTTTTAGCTATGCATCATTAACAATTATTCAAAATATTTTCAAATCATCTAGATGATTTTTAATCCTTGTGCATTGGACTGACTCTTCAAATGATAATGTTGACTTACTAACTTATGTGGCCTTTTGGGACTTTGAGCTTCCTAGGTCTAGTATCTATGCCATTAAGATATTTCCATTGAAATGACCTTATAAGTCATGTACTTTTTTTATAGATAAGATCCATTTTTTTCTTCTTAATAGCAATGAGGGCTTTGTCCTATGTGACATAAATCTTTTGAACGTTATCTTTGTAAAGCCAAATTTCCATTCTAGAGCTTAATATAATGCCTCTCAATTAAACCTAGCATAATATCTAGTCCATGTGATAGATGATATTTTTACAACTAAAAATTGATCCCATAGATTGATTCAATGAGCTTAGGATTAATGCTCTTCCTCACTGGTTAGCATGGTAGAGCTTACATATAAAGTCACATTTTAGTTCTTAATGATAATTTTATATTCATTTGGGGCCTCACTACACTTACTAAGATATATTAAAATTTGTTGATGTGTGGTATAGAAACACTTTAAAGTTGAAGTCTTTCTTGATTGCTTCCTTCTTGATAGTTATGCCGTAGTTGCTATGAGCTCTATCCACATGACATAATTCCTTTGAACATCATCTTCATAAAATTACATTTAGATTTTAGAACTTGTTTCTAAACAATGCTTCCACTTTAAAGTTGATGTATCAAAGGCTTTACTAGAACTAGGTTTAGTTCTAATTACTAGTTCTAATGGCTCTTTCTTAAACCAAACTATGCTAATATTTTCATGATGTAAACTAAAAAAATAATAGTCTAATCTAATGAGATTCTTACAAGCTAGCATTCATTCACATTGCCACCATGAGACTTACCCTTGATTTACCTAAAGTAGTTACCAAGGTTTCTCACTTAGTGTATATTAATTACCTCTCTTATTTTTAGGTCATGAAGGCTAGGTGGAGTAAGTAGATCATTTTGTATTTGTTGCTAATTTTGGATTTCATACATATTTATTGATGAGTTACCAAATAAGCAACCCAATATTGGACCGATGATATTAGATCCGCGATATCAGATACACGATATTGGATGGGCCAAGCGACATTAGACACATGATGTCAGAGCTTGCCTCATTGGCTATAAATAAGAGATAGGCACGCTTGGTCTTGGGGAGTAGTTTTTTCAGTCCCTTAGCTAAACTCTTGCAGTTTTTCTATTCCAAAGATAGAACTATTTCTAAGTGCCCACAATAGGAGTCATAGAGTGAACGGATCTTTATTCGAGCATTGTGTACCTAAGCACACCTTGTGTTTGGAAATAAAGATGAACTTTGTCATAAATCTTGCAACATTTAGAATAGCTTAATTATTGAATTTCATGTTATTTACTGTTATTTGATGCTTTTAGTAGTTAATTAATGTTATTTCCATAGAATTATTAATTATCAATTATCAATGAATTAGCACACTCAGCATGACCACTTCAAGCATACGTAGAACACTTGGTAACCTAGTAATGACTAGTGTTTGGTAATCCCAGTAGTGTTACACTGGTTCAGGATTTGTCTAGAGAGTGGGAATGGATGCTAGTATTAGGATTTGATTCACATTAGAGTTACAAAAACCCATTAGTTAATTAAAATTTTTCATTGCACACACCTAGGAGACTAGGATAGAAAATATAAAAAGAAAACATAAAAATCATATACCTCAAGTTTACTTAATCATACAATTGTGCCTTACAAGTAAGCTTTGGAACATAACGACTACATAACTCACCCTTGTTCTGCATAGGTGCATAAGCACTTAATCCTTGGAGTTTAACCAGATCATGCATGAATGCTCATATTCATATGGTTGGGTGTAGGGGTACCTTACCGCTCATCATTGGCACCATTGCTGAGGATTTTGTTATTTGTGCATTGATTAGAACTTAGGAAATCCTTCCATCATTGGAACGAACCCTTAGAGATAGCTATCCTACAATCATGGGAAAAGAGTACCACACACTAAGTAATCAATCATGTCTCCTTCTTCTTATGAGAGTGCTTCATCGACTAGGTTTGATACCATGAATAATTGGAGGTGGGGTGCACATGATGATCTGCCAGTGCCCCAACAGTTTTGCATGATGTATGCTCATCTTGAAGAGTATGTACCAAACTTTACCTTTATCCTCCACTGGGATGAACAACTATGATGGCGTGATTTAGAAGGTAACATAGTGCTACCTCTCGATCGCTCAATCTTGAGCATGCTCCTTCGTGCTTTCACATGAATTGGTATGTAGCACTTATAGTCAGAGTACATTGTGCATGAACAAGACTCAAGCGAGTATTGACCCACAGAGGCACAACACCAGAGGCATTTACAATAGGAGAGACATTACAGATTTCTGAAGGGAAAATGGTCTTAGGATGTCCCATATGTCCTAAGTGAAAATGATAGTGGTGAACCTATCTCAGTAGGTTTTCCAAAAGCCGATGTTCCTTTCGTTGACTTTGGTCAAGGAGTTGAGTACTAGAATCTTCACTCAACTATTCATAATTCAAGTTATGGTACCAATAGACACAAAGTGTCTGGAAAATGAACATGAATGCATGACAAGGATGGACATTCTGATTGTGATTGTGGTCAAGGTTGTACCATCGAAGAGAAGGTGATAGGCATTGTCATGGTGACGGTCCTTCTTTCTCTTCACCTTCATCATCTTATTCCCCCTCTCCTTCAAGATTTGAACGTAGCCGCAGAGGGCAATACCATAAGGAAAATGGTAGGCAAAATAGAAATCACCAACAAAATAGTAGAGAAAGGGGGCAAGGGCATGCCAGAGAGACACATCACAAAAGAAGGTAGAGTAGGGAACAACATAGGCATCATAGATGCCATAGGCAACATGATCATGATGAACCCCTACTCGCCACCTGAAGTATGTTAAATATAACAGAAGTTGTTAAGATCTCCACAAGGCACCAGAAAGATAATAGGATCAAAAGACTAGACATGAATAACATCCCACAATTTGAAGGGGGATACAATACTAATCCTCAAAACCATTTACAAGCATTCCACAATGCATGTGCCTTGCAGAATATAGAAAACAAATGGAAAAAGCTAAAGTTGTTTGCATGGACACTGATCAAGGAATCAAAAAGCTAGTACCAATCCCTAGAACTAGAATCCATTCGTCAATGGAGTACCATGTTGGAGCTATTCAATGATAAGTATCAAATGTACTCCCAAGTGTCCAACCTATGTAAGCAAATCCAAGGATGGAAACAAGGAGGACACGAACCCTTGGATGCTACCATGGGTCAATATTATTCATTATTACATTATTTCCTTGGCTATGGTTACTCGCAAAAGAAACAACGACGTCATCTCATAGATGGGCTTAGGTATGAAACATGAAGAACCCTTGGGAATTATACCTGAGGAAGCCTATTTGAGCTAAGAACCCATCAAATACAAAAATTGTTGGAGCAAGTTGCTAAGGAGGAAGGCGAGTTGAGGAAAAGTGAAAGTGTGGAGGAGTACAACAAAGATCCTTCCATTTGAAAGAAGGAAATTAGATTTTGCAAAGATGAAGAAGAGTCACCACTTGAAGAGATGATGAATAGAAAAACTTTGCCCATTCAAAAATTAGCATCAGAAGTATCAGAAAAGGTGGATCAAATGTGAAACTCTCTAGATGAAAAATTTCAAATTGTCCTAAAAATAGTAGAGGAGTCTAGAGAACAAAGTAGTGATCGAGAGGGAAGGAAAAAGAAAGAAGCTAAGTATGCATGTAACAAGGGTAACGACAAAGTTGATGTCATTGAAAAGGTTGTGGATTTAGACATAGACAATGATGGTAGATGTGAGATATGCCAATATGATCATCCTAAAGGATGTTGCCCAGTAGTGTTACATCTGCAAGAGTTTGGGGTGTATGCACTAAAACCATGGTTAAACAGATGACAAACACCTAGAAGGTTACCTTACCCTCAAGGTAGCCTAAGGCAGTTCCACCAACCCTTGACATATTATCTGAGTGGAGCTCCATCGTAATTGAATGAACAGTATCAATAGTGGAAACATCCATAATCATGGGAAATGCCATTACCACATCAACAGTACCCTTACCATTAACATGATCCATATAGGTATTACGTTTAGTAGCCAATCTCTCCACATGACTCTAGTAGTCATGTCACTCTTCAGCCTCACTACCAGACTCCCAAATACTATAGAACACCTTTTTCTAGGAGTGATGCCCCACATACATACTATCCTTCTCATCCATATGCATTTCTTCCATCCTTAGCTCCATTACCACCTACTCCAACTATGTAGGGTGAGCTTCTTGCCTAGCCACAACAACGTAATGCTATAAGGGCTGTCAATCTTCAACCTACTATTGGTTTGGACAACCAATCAAAGAAGAAACCTTTCTTTAGAACCAACAGTCCAACTAAGTCCTTACAACCACAAGTGGCTAATTATCCAAATGCCTCGTCATTGTTTAAATATTTGGAGCTTCCTTTGAACCAAAAACCATGCTCAATGCACACTGTCATGTTTACCCATGCCATTACTGATTGAATTAAACTTGGCCATCTTCCTAGGAAACTCTCTAATCCTAGAAGTCCTGTTATTTATTTGTAAATCACTGGAAATGAGCCTTGCAAAGCTCTTTTGGATTCAAGTTCTAGTGTTAATTTGATCTCCCAAGAAATGCATAAAGCCTAGAACCTGCCTTCACTAAAGAAGAGTAACATTCATTTAGAGTTGGTCTACCAGTCCATCATTGTTAGATTGGGACTAGTGAAGAACATTGTTACCACTGTTTGTGGGTGGTCATATCCAGCCAATTTCCTAGTGATCCAAGTTAACCATTGCAAGGGGGACTTCCCAATCATAATGGGAAGAGCATGGCTAAGTACGATTGATGTGTGCCTAGGAATATGTGATCTTTCCCTAGAGATATCAAAAGAACATGCATTTGGAAGGATCGAGAAGAAGAAAGTTCCATGCATTGCATACAGTGACATAGAGTGCAAATGCATGCAGAAGTCCTGATTTGTACAATGCTTAACATTGCCTGCATGCAACTAGTGTGCACAAGTAACTAACATACAAAGATGCTTGTATGCAGTAGCCACAAGATAGGAAGGCACCCAGTGGCTAACAGCTAACCTAAAGAGCAATTCAACTTTATGCATAGAACCAATTGAGAGCTTGACTTGTGCCTATATTGATAGCATAGATGCATTGGAGAAAGTCCATCACCAACTTCCAAATACTGACACTATAAATATCAACTAGGGGAAGTTGGAAATCCCTAATGAGTTTAAGCAAGAGGCCCCTTGAATTAAAATCATTGCCCACCGGTATGGAGTATGCATTTCTCAAGAATGGAAAATATGTAATCATTAATACTAAGCTCACTCCTAAAAAAAAAGAAAGATTACTAAAGATGGTAAAAAAATGGTCAAAATCATTTGCTTGGTCATATCCTGAATTAACCAAAATAGATCCTAGGATATGCCAACATAGAATTTACACTGACCCCTCTATGAAGCCTTGATGACAATCGCAAAGATGACTGAACCCAAAGCTTAAGCAAGTAGTTAAGGAAGAAATTGAACAACTTCTGAAGGCCAGGTTCATCTACCCTAATTTTGATAGTGAATGGGTTAGTCCATTAGTCATCATGCCTAAAAAAGGTGGTAAATGGAGGGTGTGTATAGACTTTAGGCTATTAAACATGGCAACATTTAAAGATCATTTACCATTGTCATTCATTGACCAAGTCTTAGATACTATTGCAAGGCATTGTTATTATAGTTTTCTAGATGGTTATAGTGGGTACAATCAAATCCAAATAGCACCAAAAAACCAAGCCCAAACTACATTCAAAAGTCCTTGGGGGACATTTGCATATAGGTAAATGTTGTTTGGATTGTGCAATGCTCCAGCAATGTTTCAATGTTTGGTTCTTAGTATATTTCAGCAGAAAATAGGGAGAGGTGTGGAGGTTTTTATGGATGATTTCTCCACCTATGGAGTCAAATTTAAACAAGAATTGGACTGATTAGATCAAGTACTAAAATGATGTGTTGAAACCAACCTAAGGCTCAATTGGCAGAAAAGCCACTTAATGGTTCAAGAGGGCATTGTATTAGGGCATAAAATTTTACAAACAGGGATAGAGGTAGATCCTAAGAAAATTAAAGTCATCTAAGGAATCACTCATCAACTTGAAACTGTAAAAGATGTCTGATCATTTCTTGGACATACTAGATATTATAGATGTTTCATCAAGAACTTTTCGAAGATTGGAAAACCATTGGTAGAATTAATAAGAAAGGATGTATCCTTTGAATGGACCAAGGAATGTGAGTTAGCTTTCCAAACCTTGAAGTAGAAGCTTGTAGAAACACCCATTTTACAAGCTCTTGACTAGTCTAGACCATTCCATATAATGACTAACATGTCCAATTTTTCTTTAAGTGTCATACTTGCATAGTTAGATGAGAACAAATGTCCCTATTACATTCATTGTGCAAGTTGAAGTAATGCTAGTGCACAACTCAACTATACCACAAAGAAAAAGAGTTAATGGTTTTGGTGTTTGCACTAGAGAAATTTAGGCACTATGTATTAGGCTATAAGGTATTTGTACACACAGGTCATAGTGCGACATGGTTCCTTATGAATAAACCAATGGTGAGCCCTTGCATCATATGATGGCTTGTGATCTTGCAAGAGTTTGATCTCACGATAGTAGATCGTAGAAGCACTGATAATGTTGTTGCTGATCATTTATCTCAGTTATGATGGGACAAAAAAGAGGGAAAATACCAAATTTTTGATCACTTCCTTGATGAACTCCTCTTTGCAGGTGTAATAAACAATTAATCACCCATAGATACAAATTGGTATAGTATCATTATTACTTATCTTCTCACACAAGAAATTCCACAAGGGATGGATGTTAAAAAGAAATAACAGTTTCTCCATTGAGTCAAACATTTCATGGAAATCAATGGACACCTTTACAAGGTATGTACTGATGGCTTGGTTCGATGGCGTGTTCCTAACGTAGATCAATTGTGAGTTCTTCAAGATGCTCATGAGGGCCCTTGTGGGGGTCATTACATTGGGAGATGAACAACCATTAAAATCTTACTCGCAAGATATTATTGGCCTACATTATTTCGGGATGCCCATCATTTTGTCCAATCTTGTGAGTGCTGCCAACATGATGGGGGAATGACTACTAGAATGGAGGGTCCACAACAATGGATTCAGCCCTTAGAACCCTTTGACATATGGGGTATTGATTTTATGAAGCCTATTACATTAATGTCCAATGGAAAAGCATACATTGTTGTTGCTGCTAACTATTTTACAAAATGGGTAGAAGCAGCCATCATTATAGACTATACATCATCTACCACTGCATGACTTGTTCAACAACAAATTGTAAAAAAGTTTGGCATGTCTCATGCACTTATTTCTGATAGTGGTACACATTTTATAGGTGTGAATTTTCAGAAGTTGATGCAACCTCAAGTGAATGGTCAAGTTGAAGTCACCAATAGGGAAATCATAAAAAATTTAACATGAACCATTAACAAATGTAGGAAAGACTAGAGCACTAAACTAAATGATGCTCTTTGGGCCTACCACTCCACATGAAAACTCCGTATAGGCTATTCTCCCTATGAGTTAGTGTATGGTAAACTTCCAACATTTCCTATCCAAGCTAAGCTCTGTACACTATCTACAACATGTGACCTTAACTTTGACCTTAGTTTAGTATAGAAAGAATAGTTAATGAACCTTAACTTGTTAGATGAAAATCGATTAGGCACCCTATCATCTAACGAATTGCTCAAGGCCTTCAACAAACAACATCATGACCTTAGAATTAGAAAAGTCAAATACCAACTAGGAGATAGGATTCTTTATTGGAATCCCACACATATGCCACAATGAACTAAATTTCAAATGCTATGGGAAGGACCTTATATCATTCATGAAAATTTTCCTTCAAGGGCCATGATGATCTATAAACCTAGAAGCTCGAATAAGAAATTATTGGTCAACATCCAGCAAACCAAACCTTTTCATATGCCCAAAATGCCCACTACTCACACTACCTCTGTTGATGGACAACCTTGCTCATTATTTTAGATATCCTCCTTCCAACTCAGTCATGGGGGAGATGGTGACCAATGCTAATTATTTTAAATCCTTAGTTTATTTTTTCTTTTTTGTTTTACACATTTTCCATATTTACTTGTTTTTGTTTTACACCATCATTGACATTTTTACTATTTCTTTCTCTATTACATTTTGTTTGATTTATTCTCACATGTCACATAGTAAGTGCTCATGATAGTTGGTTGTACTACAATGGTGTTGACTCCTAATGTTTGGTTTTTACCTTTGACTTTTAATGTTAATGCTAAGATATGATTTCTTTTGATAAAATAGGCAATGATTCCATGTCATCCATTCATCCATTCAACTCTATGGTCTCTCTTTGGTTTGGAAGTGTGCTGTCTCTTTTCTATAATCAAACCTATTAATGAATTTTTGGCTTGGTATTCCTAAAACCAAGGAAAGATTCAAATGGGTTGAAAAGGGTGTAACTTAAGGGGATTTGACACATTTGTGCTGGCTATTCTCTTGGGTACTTGGATGTTTTTCATAGGTTTTCTACCCTTCCACTATTGATTAATATCAGGAAGTTGAATGAATCAAATAAGTCTTTGCATGGCGTGGTTCCCATAAAAAAAAATAACTGGTGGAAATTCAAAGCACACCCCTTAGACATAATAAAGGAACATGTGTTACAAGCACTGGTCATGGCACTAAAAAGATATGCTACTCATGCCCAAAGGTTCCCTCTAACTAAGGTCCTTTTTCACTTCCTACATCTCTATTCTTCTCTTTTTAGGATGGTGGTTTCTTTGTGGAAGTATTCTTGTTGCTTCAGGAGGATGGGTTGGTCAAGTTTGTTGATAAGAGGTCACTGGATGTGGTTAGTTTTAATATGGATTTGGCTGAATTTTATTAAGTCACCTTAACCACATAATACACAAGGGACTTTACACAACCTTGATTTCAGGATTCCATTCCATTCTCTCTTCTCTTTTCGTATAGCTCCCTGTATTCTACCTCATTGTTAATTTTATGATTAGTCTATATCTTGGTTGATACATTGTTATTCTTTGGAAAATTCTTGTGGGTGAATTCTTAACTATTATATCCATATGTCATTCCTAGAGCCTACGAACTCTTTGGTTTGTGGGTTTGTTAGGGCATAAAGGGCATGAGCCTGCTTTGGGAAGGACCCATTGGCATTCCTTTTTGGAGAAATTGTTAAGTTCTTTTTCTTAAACATTTCTTCCAATCAACTATTTCTCATTTCACCCTATCCATGACATCCATTTTTGTTTTTCTCTTCCCTTCTATGCATTTTTATTGGCTTCATTGTTGTTATTCCTCTTATCCTCCTTTTTTACTTTTTATTTTCCATCCTATTGCTACTGGAGGTTTGCTCTTAGTCATGGGGGCCTATTGCAAATTACTTATCTCACCTCTACACTTTGGGTAGTTATCACATAGAAACCTCTAACCTAGTATCTACCATACCCACAACCTAGCCAATGTGATTCATATCAAGGCAAGGTATCAACTACATTATATCTTATCTATCATTGTTAATTCATGATTGTGTTGTGTGCGCAAATGGTGATCACATGAACAATGGACTGGGATAAGAGGGAGCACTCAAGATGGATTGGAGCTGGAGCATTGATGCAAGGAACACTCTTAGTCATGTGGCCATGGATGAACAACGGTATGCACCTTTTTGACATCGGCAACAACATGCCTCATTTTCTTTTTTCTCTCTCTCTTTTTAAGCTATCAAATGAGGGACTGGATGTCATCTATGTATAGTGTTCACCACAATGGTTATGAACACCAATGTTGTCATACACTTGTCAATCTATTCACTGGGCACTTTGAGTCTATCATTCCATGTCACCATCAGTTGTACATAAAAATCATATACCTCAAGTTACTTAACCATACAATTGTGCCTTACAAGTAAGATTGGGAAGACAAAAATTGTAGAACTCATCATTTTTCTATGTAGGTGCATAAGCACTTAATCCTTAGAGTTCGATTAGATCGTGCGTGAATGCTCTTATTCGTATGGTTGGACATAGGGGTACCTTACTGCTCATCATTTATTTACTAGCATTAGTCTTTTGTCTCATGACATATTTATGCCATTTTATAAACATGTATCAAATTTTTTTTTTCATATTTCATTTATTTGGATTATGAATATTATGTATGGCTTAGCATATTTTGGTATTGCTAGATACTCCTGAGTATTTTTAGATTTATGATTTATATTTCTGTTTACTTAAATAGTTTTCAGCCTATGATATATCTATATGTTAATTGATTATTTTCTCTTTTTTTTTTCTATTTTTATCATCTTCTTTTTTTCCTTTTGATTATGGCTTGACCATAAGCTTCCTTTTGCTTGCTTATCACTATATTAGTTCATTTCCATTTTTAGTTTTCCTAAGATGACTAATCATTTGTTAGAGGTTCTATATGTAATGCTGTCCAACCTAAGGTTAGTAACAATGATGTTACACTTTTCTTTTTAGGTTTTCATTTTAGATCTCTTTTGGATTTAATCATTGATATTTTACATTTGCTTAGGATTGGAGCCCATTTAGGAGATTGTTTAGTTAAGTAGGAAAATTTATTAAAATGTTCTTTTTTGGATTTTGGATTTTGAAAGATTAACACACACTTTGGTTTGATGGCATATGTTTGTTGGAATGGATTTAGTAATGTACATTTTTATAATTTTAATCTAGATCTATATTTTTACTATCATGTTGATGTTCCATCATGAACTTTATCCAATTTTAACCTAAGCTAAATTTTTGAAATTTATGCCAAAATTTTGGGTTAATCACTTACTGTTTTAGATCAATTTATACTTTTCAAGGTTGATTTTCTCCTCTAATAGTTGATGTCCAAAAGAAAAAAATTTCCATAGTAGTAATGTAGATCTTGAGGTGGTTTTCAATGGTAGTACATCTATTGTAACTTGCATTAGAGGTTTCTACATAATTCATGGTACTTTGTATGAACTCTATAGAAATTCTAGCATGAGAAATAAGGAAGAAAATTGTTGATTTGGCTATTAGGGCTCTAGACACTAAGTTTTGATGCTAGAAATATCATTCTAATTTGTTTAATTAGGAAGAAAAGAAGAAGAAACCATAACTAAAGTCCCTTAGGATTCAAAATTTGGTATTGAAGAATTATAAACTTAACATTTAGGTTTAGATATATGAATAATGGTTAGTTATGATTTCCAATTATCCTAAGTTTGGTTTATATTAATATTTTTAATATTAATATTTTTCTATTTTTCTATTTGGTGACACTTATGCATGAGACATCTAATAGTAAGTATCTATTTGATTTGGGTGCAAGTAGCATGGGGGGAGTGGTTAATTAGTTTTAAAGAAATATTGAGATGTTTTGCAATCCTTCATTATTTGTAGTAGTGAAGTATATCTCTAGCTCTAGTAAATTATAGAAATTAAGATAGTATTTCTAACTAATCTTGATACAAAATTTAAGAATTAATAAATAAGATCTATAGACATATTTTTTTCTAGTTTGGTTTAGTTTGGAAAAATCATATTATGCATAATAAGTAGTTATTTCAACCTTGATATATTTTGAAAATGAGATTTGATGCTAGCTTTTATAAGTTCTAGGTTTGGTCATGATGGTGAAATTTCTTTTTAGTATTTGGTTTTCAATGGTAGGTTTGATTATTTGATGTTTTTATATTCATTAGAGGGAATTTAATAATCATGTTGTATCTTTGAAAATGGGATATGATAGGATTCATGAAGGACATGAATTTGAAGAGCACAATGATATAGGATATTTACTATTGCAATTTGTAATTGCCTATGACCTTGTAGTTGTAAGTACTTAATTACTTATTTGGATGACACAAATGAAAAACATTGTGATGGAGCAATAAAATGTAACATGCTATAAAAATAAGAAAAAAAATGCTTTAAGGTAACAAGGACATAGCCAAGACAATGGGCATATATACAAAAGGATAAAAAAGCAAGAAATAGTAGTAATATCCAAATCTAGAAATAAGTCCTTGGATAGATTTTATGAGAAATTAGAAATAAAGAAGAAAGAAAAATGTATTTATAAATTGGCAAAAGTTAAAATAAGAAATGTAAGGATATTGATCATGTTAAATGCATCAATGAGGTAGATTAAAGTATTTTGACAAAAGATAATGAAATTTTGGATAAGTAGAAAAATTATTTTTAATAATTATTAAATGAATAATTTCCAAGAAAAGACATTTAAAAAGAAGAACTAGATTTTGGTTTGGTTAATGAACTTTCCTTTTTTGAGGTAAAATAAACTATCACATCCTAAAATTTAACCATAGATAATAAAATTACTTAGGAGGCATGATGAAACTTCATATATTATATATATAAAAATTAAAAGTCCAAAATTAAATCATTGGATAACCTTAAATTATCAAATATAAATCTTACAACCAAATAACCATAATTGAATAAACATACATAATAAATCATCTAATTAAAATCCATGTAATGTTATTTGAATATCTTCAACATAAATCTTGATCATAGAAGATACCTGAGATAAATAAGTAAAAAATAGGACCATTTTAAAAATTCATAACATGGCTCTAAAAATGCAATAATGCTTGAATCCATTGTTTTTAAAGCACCCTTAAGCATCAACAATCCTAAAGTGCACTATGATCTAGCATTGACAATGTCACCATAAATCTGCATTTAAGCTTGCTAACTAAGATTTGCATGACATAAATATAGGAATGGTTAGAATACCTTCAATGTAGATGAAATAATCTTGGTATCACCTGGAACAAGCTAGAAGGTGGATTTCACTTTGCAAATACATTGTTAAAACCAAAAAAAATAATCAACAAACCAATTTGTTAATCAAAGCATAATCATTAACATAGTCATTAATCAAACCATTAACATTATCTTTAATGCATTAATTTAACATTAATGATGATTTTTCTATCTGTGGATTTAGTTGTGACATTTGTAGCATTTGTTGTTTGAAAGAATTATATGGTTAATATCAACCTAGCTAGCCACTAAAGATTGTTTGATGTAATATCTCATCTATTTAGGTCAACCCTCATGTATGATAATGTCCAAATGTTAGGTAGAGTTCCCATGTAATATAAATTTCGAATTATTGGGTAATTTTATGGCTAGTATTAAAACTATATGTTTCCTTGATCCTAGCTCCTCACCACCATCTTAAAACTAGGCTTGATATTGACTGCAACACAAGGAATGATCATGAAGTACTAGCCACGATATTAGTTACCTCTACTATAAATCATATTTAATGTATTCCAATTATTTTCTTAAGCTTTTTGACATTTTGAATGTGTCCATATACATCCAAAATGTTAGCTCACCATTAGAAAAAGTATGTGTTAAAGGAGAAAGATGAGCATGATATGCAAAGTGAAAATTCATGAAAATAAAAAATTACAAATTGATCATCAAAAAAAGGTTAGATAAACAACATATACATTATGATTAGAGCCTCAAACCATCATGAAGGAAAGTAGATTCAAAAAGGTAAGCTACTTATTGAAATTGATGTAATCAAGAATATTTCCTCTACCATTAAAGATTAGCTAAAATCCAAGCTTTCCTAAGGTAGAATAGGTTCAGATTTGAAAATTTTCAAGAGATTTGAAAAGCATAACTATAAGAAAAAGAATGGAAGAGAGCACAAGGTACCATTGATGCTAAAATAACTAACATTATTAAGTATTTATAAGTATAATGTGGTATTTTTAATTTAGATACCCCTTACCCCATGATATGTGGAGTAGGTTCACTCCCAAATAAATCACCTTTGAATACTAAATCTAGATGTTATAAAAAGATAAAACTATTTGCTAGAAAAAATGATTTATCTTTAATTAATGTAATTAGAAAATTACAATAGGGTTCCCACAAATCATAAACATCAAAAACCTATCACACTTTAATGATATTGTAGAGCATGAGGCTCCACAACCACATAATATCTATTCTCAATGCAAGACATAACCAATATAAATCTCTCCCACAACCTAGGATTAAGATCTCAACTGACAAGTGAGATACAAGAGAATAGGACACATAGACCAATACACAACAAGTTGATCTTGGAGCTACAATAACCCAATTACACTCATCCAATGCCCTCACCCACTCGCTGTTGCTCAACTATCCACTCTGAAGAGCTTTTTCTCTCATTGATGGTCCCCTACCATGATGAATACATCAATATTTACACTAAATTAAAAGATAAGAATCCTAAAAACCTTTCCTCAACTCAACCTAAGGTTTTGTAGATGTTTCCCAAGTCTTTTCACCTTCTCCCTAGTTATTTCCATATTTTTCATTACATTTCAACTATTTCTTGAATTGGAATGGGCATTTTTGGAATTTTTCCTGGCAATTTGAATTGTCTTTGACTTTGTCAAGACATCTCTTGTGAAATCCAAACTCTTGGTCAAAACATCTACTATTTTTCTAGGATGTCTCATCTAGGATCAAGATGTCTTAGTTACAATGGAGATGTCTCACTTAAGACATCTCAATTTTTGGATGGACGTCTCATCCAAGATGTCATTTTCATAGATTAGGTGTCTCATTTGAGACATTTTTTTCAACAAAAAGTCATCTCTAGTCACTTTTAGGGTTGAAAAAGATGTCTCATGCACTTCTAAGACATCTCTCTAGTATTTGAAAACTTGAAGGACACATACATAGGGAAGAACAAGGGGATTGAAAGAGATGTCCCTACACTAGCTTTCTAACCCTTCAAAAAGTGAGCTTATGTAAACAATGGAGTAGGGGTAGAAGTGAGCCCCCACTTAACAAGTTTGGTCTCATGGATCCATACAACATCATTAGTGTTGCAATCAAACACCTCAAGTTGTACAAGAACCAAGGATCCTTGGTGCAGCAATTCCCCAACCTTGAATCCCCAGGGCCTTCATAAGAAAAATGGGATTTGAGGTACCC
Source organism: Gnetum montanum (assembly GCA_015680685.1). NCBI lineage: Eukaryota > Viridiplantae > Streptophyta > Gnetopsida > Gnetales > Gnetaceae > Gnetum > Gnetum montanum. The sequence continues at coordinate 3,149 of MNCI01004066.1, read as the reverse complement.
TAGCTAGTTTAGTAGATCAACCAAGGACTTATGAAATGTAAAACACGGGGTTAAAAAAAAGAAACAAAATGTAAAAATGATAGTAGATTTAAAATAATACACAAATGATAAAAAATATATTTAGTATACAAAACCCAAAACTTAAAACTTTATTGAGAAAGAAAATAAAGAATAAGTTCAAGAAATGTGTATAAATTATGCTTGAGTAGGTAGAAAAAGGGGGTTCACTAGTGTAGGAGTTCAAAGCTTGTTGAAGTTGATGGGATCTACAACATGATTTGGTAACTAAGTCACTCCTAATGCTATTGAACTTCCTCAACTACTGCAACCTTAGATTTGCTAGTTGGGTCACTATTGAGGGTGCGAAAAGTGAAAAAGTTGGATGTCAGATTGCTCCACACTAGGGTTTGGGAATCCTATAAGTGTAGTGTTGACACCCAAAATCCATAAATCTCAAGGCTATAATGCTTCCACTCTGGGGTTCAAGAGAATGCAAGTATGAAAACTTGCAAGAGCTCTTGAGTGCTTGAGAATGCACCAAGTGTAAAATTATGAATAATGTTGTGTGTATGTTAAAACTTTCTTGATAACGCTGAACTTGCTTAAAATTTCAGAACCTATAAATGGGATTTGAGGTTGGATTTTATAGGATCTTTTGGCCATAAATGGGGCTACAAAATGGCCATGATTTGGCTGCNGGCCATTCCATTTACTATAAATAGTAACCAGAGCTTATCTTCGATGCTAGAGATGAATCTTCTATGCTAAGCTCTCCACCATGCTTACTGAAGTGGCTAGTCAACATTGAAGTGCATGAAGTCATGAATTTTGGGTTTTGTGGCTTCCACGTTGGGGGATGTAATTTTTCATGCTGGGGATGAAGATTCCATGTTGGGAGAAAACTTTCATGCTAAGGGGAAAGGTTTCTAGGCTATGCATGTAACCTCCATGTTGAAAGGGGAAAGTTTCCACCACCCTTCCATGTTGGAAGTCGGTGAGATTTACCTCCCTTGCATGTGTTTCCAATGTAGAAAAATGTACATCCCCATAAAACCCATCAAATTGCCCTTTTCGGCATTACAAAAGGAATTTTTGATTTCCAATCCCAAATATAGACACTAGGTGACTTTTTTCACTTGTGGAATAAGGCCTTGACCACTTATGAGGCATTTTTTAGCTCCAAAAGTATAAAGTATGTAAAAATTGCCCAATGTGGGTTACAATTTTCACATTGACAATGAATTTTTGCCTTAGGTTTGATGGGGTGAAAGCTAGATGATGAAGATTGGCTATAACATGCAGATTTTTGTGGTATCTTAATGGCTCCTCTTTGTTGGTGCTTGGAGGATTGACCTAAGAGGCACTGACAAAGAATATAAAACATCACTACATATTATAATGCTATAATGCATACAGGCCACATGAGAATTAGGCTATCCATGTCATCAAGGTTGCTAGTTTAAGGCTATGACAAGTCATGGTACTAGTTTAAGGCCCTCACCAGCTATGTTACTAGTTTAAGGTCATAGTAGACCATTGAAAGTAGGCTTTCTTATTGACGATTATTGACTAATTGTAGTATGGCTTTAGATAGGAATGATTAACCAAATTGGCCAACTTATTCCCTTTCATGTTAGCTATTCTAAATGCTCAATTCTTGTAGGCTCTAGTGATAAGGAAGGGCCCTTCCTAGTTAGCTGAGAATTTGTTTGCATGCTCACAAATGGCCTTGAGAACTAGGTCCCCCTCCTTGATCTTATGCATGGCCAAGTCATGGTGATGTTGTTGCTTCTACCTCTTTTGATAGTGCTTGATGTGAGAAAGTGCTTGCATACATTGCTCCTCCACTAAATCTAGGACTACTTTCTGCAACTCCTTGTTCTAGTCATTGTTGATGAGTCGGTCAAGGCTACTCAGGGAGATGGCACCTACAATTCAAGATAGCTTCACAACCATACACAAGGTTATAAGGGGTCATGTAGGTTGCCATGTGATAGGTTTTTCTGTATGCCCATAGTCCATGGAAAAAGCACTCATGCCACTTCCACTTGCTATTATTGAGCATCTTTTTGAGCAAGTTGATGATGGCCTTGTTGCTTGCTTCTGCTTGTCCATTTGCTTAAGGGTAGTAAGGTGATGAGAAAGAATGCTTAATGCCTAGGTTGTGATAGAAATCCTTGGTTTCTTAGATACTAAATTAAGGTCCATTATTTGTAACTATGATCATGGGTATGCTAAAATGAGCTACAATGTTATCTAGGATAAATTTGCAAACTTGTTTAGATGTGGTCTTCCTTAGGGGAATAGCCTCAACCCACTTGTTAAAGTATTTGATTGTAGTGATGATGAAGCTATGTCCTATGGGAGACTTAGGTATTATATGTTCAATGATATCCAACCCCCATCATTGAAATGACTATGTTATCTAGGTTGTATGTAACTCAGTTGGTGATACATGTATTAGGTTACCATATCATTAACATGTGTCACATCGCTTAACTTTTTGTAGGCAACCATTTTTCATATGAGGCCAATAGTATTCTAATAATATAATCTTAGTAGCCATGGCTTTAGTTCCTATATGTCCTCCACAAATACCCTCATGAACCTCCTCTAGGATTATTCTAGCTTTAATTTTACCAAAGCACTTTAGGAGTATGTCATCATAGGATCATTGACATAATGTGTTATCACCTATGATAACATACTACTTTGATTGCTTTTGTATGGTGTCCTTCTAAGTCATAGTCAAGCCTTGTGAGGATTCACCATGCATAAGGTAAAATTTGATATCATCATACCACTCCTTGGGAAGAGTAGTATGAACAATGGCCACAAAGGTATCCTCAGTGTTCTATGTGATGGAAGTAGCGTAGTCCAAAGTTAAGGTGGGCAACTTGCTAAACACATTTGGCATTACAGTAAGGGCTAATGTTGCAATTGCATCAACTATGGTGTTTTGGTTTCAATGTATGTGTTGGATATCAACATTTATGAATTGTTGTAATAACTACTTCCCTAGGTCACAGTAAGGTTGTAAGTGCTTAGCTTTACATGCATAGACTTTGGTTACTTGGCTAACCATGAGTTGTGAATCACCTTTGATGATTAGGCATCTAATTCCTAGATCATGAGCTACCATCATCCCT
>MNCI01004064.1:322683-379038 GCA_015680685.1 Gnetum montanum | reverse complement strand
GATTGTTTAGGACATGGCTGATTTGAGTTATGCGTATGATGCTAAGCGTCTCCTGTGTTGTCCTTAGGTGAGTTAATTTCATAAGAAGAAGCCATCTTAATGGTGTGCTGTTTACCATTATTTTATGTTCTTGATTAATTGATTAACCCTAGGTTCGTTAAAGCTCACAACGATGTGAGTGATATCCCTTATGTTCAATTCGCGTAAAAACACTTAGTCCCTAGCAACGGCGCCAATGATGCGTGGCGAAGTACCCCTACACTTAACCATACGAATACGAGCGTGTACACGCGATCCGGTCGAACTCCGCAGACTAAATGCCTTAACGCCACAAGACACACTTGGGGTTAATCGTTCATTGTCTTCCCAGGCTTGCTTGTATGTGTCACGGTGTATGGTTAAGCAAGTCTGAGGTATATAATAATTTTTTTGGTATTTTTTAGTTTATCTCCTGAGCTATGAGAGTAAAGGGTTGAGAAACTAACTAACTCTAACTATAGCACTAAGTCCTAGCATCAGCATCCGTTCCCACTTACCGTACACACCCTGAACTGTGCAACTGTGGCTACCAAACGCTAATCGTTACTGGGATCACCACACGTAACGCACATGCTCAAAGCGGTCATACTGAGGCACTTAACTAACCTATGTGTGACAAGCAGCCGATTCCTTGACTAGCTGTACACATCCGTAGATGCTCGTAATCCAGTCGTACTTGTCCCATGCTCTAGGAGGAAAGGGTTGAGAGAATCTATTCGCGATGAGTAGCCGATTCCTTGGCTAGCCATACACGTTCGTCAATGCTCGTAACCAATTCGTACTCATGCCATGTCACTAGGAAAGCAGTAAATAATNAGATATGGCGGTGGACCGTGATATCGCGTACACGATATCGCAGGGGATGCGATATCGCGGCTTGTGCAATCTGCGTCTCATCAATTATGGTATCCTTTAAAACATATTTTTAAAGGAACGAAGTCTAGAGTTGTGTAAGGATTCTACCCTTTGAGTGTAGATGTACCCTAGTTGGGGAACCATGTACATTTATGTGTAGTTTTGGTTTTAATTAGTGAAAATTATTTAACTTCTACCCACCCCTCCCACACAACACACACACCCCCCACCCCACCCTTATAAGTTCTCAATCTTGATTTACTACATGATCTTTGATAAATTGAAAAGGTGAGCATACCTAGCTTCCTTTTTTCCTAGAGAGGAACGTATATCAAATGAGGCAAGGAGAAAGTGGCTTGTGGAGAAGCTACTAGAAGAAAATTAGATGTCTTTTGGTAAGTTAGTGATTTTAGTTTTGGTTATTATTTTATTATTATTTATTTATTTGTGTATATTTTATTTTTATTTTTTTTAGATTTTAAGTGCTTTATTTATCAATTATTTTTAATTATATAAATTTCATATATGTAAGAGGTAAGAAAAATAATTTGGAAAAACATCAACAAAAAAGAATGGATATAAGGGATGGTTGATAGCTTCATAGAGAGGCTAAAGCTTGAATTTATGACTCATAAGTTTGTTAAATTCTATTAATAGTTGTGATGGTAATGCTTAGTTAATGTGTTATTGAGATGATTGGGTGAATGATTATGTGTATACGTTTAGATTTTAACTAACCTAAAAAATGTGTCTATCATGAACCCTAATTTCTAGGTTCCTATATGTGATGATTCAAAGCTTTAGAAGAAGATAGATGCTATAGTTGGGCATGAGGTTGAGATGAATTTTCTTGCTATGAAGCATGCAAATGCTAATATGGGTTTAATGATAGAGATGTTAGCTACTAAGTAGTAAAGAAAGATGATGGGATAGGTAGAAAGATTGTAGAAAGAGGTGGAGAACCTAAAGGAATATTTTGATGAAAGAAAAGTGATACATCACAACCCTATGAAGACATTCTAATTTGTTAATCATGAAGACTTTTAAGAATAGATTTAAGGATAGCTATGCAGCATGGAAGTATTGGGAATATCTATAGAAGAAAAACAAGCTATTTTATAAGATGTAAAATTTGTTTCTTGTGAAAAAACTTAAGGAGAAGAGGACTATTAGAAGAGTACAGAAGCAATTGATAAAGACAATGAAGGTTAGTGATGTATTACAAGACTTTGAGAAATGTATTACTGTATAGTTGAAGAAGAGGAAGAAGGTAATATCAAGTTATAGAGAGGATAGAGAAGCTATTTGGATGGGGAAAAAAAGGTAAGTATAAATGATCCCATCTTGCTAGAGGTATTTTATGTAAATCTACAGGATTTGGGCTTCACATTCTTCACCTTGGAGAAGATCACCTAAAAGCTCATAGATGAATATGAGCAAGAGGTAGCTAGAGAGGCAGAACTAGTGGGGAGAAGAGAGGATATGGTAGGTCCTAGAGATGCACCAATGGTTAAGAGAAAATGGTTTAAAACAAATTAATTTTAATATTTGTTTTTTAATTTTTATGTTAATTTATTAGTATATGTATTTTTGTAGGTTTATTTATTTATTTATATTTTTATGGATTTTATTATTATGTGTATATTATTACTTTTTTTTTCTTATATAAATGGAGGTGTACCAAGAGCTTTTGGAAGTGGAGCGAAGGATAGAGAAAATCTAAGATGAGGAAAAAGATATTTTCTACTAGTGGTAAGGATAAGGATGATTAATATTAAGAGTTTTTGGATTCTAGAATGAGATCTAGTCATGTTATTATTTTTGGGTTTTATAGTTTTAGATGGATGCTATGTATTTTTTAGTGATGATGGTATGTACTTAAGATGGACTTTATATGAACATTGACTATGTTATAGGGATTGTTATTGTTTATGAACTTTTTTTGTTTTATGTGTTTATGATCTTATAGTTTTTGTTTTATAATTTTTTATTTTTTCTAAGTAAATTAAAAAAAATGTTGCACAAGATAAATAGTTAAAATATGATGAAAAGAAAAACTTAAGTAGTAAAAACAAAGCATGAATAAAAAATAAGCTATGAATGTTGTAAACATTATGGGATAGTGAAGTAAGATAAAAAATAATATAAAGATAATACTACTAGAATTAGAGAATACGTGTAAGAGTAGAAAACAAATAAAGGAAATGCTAGAAAAAGGGGGTAGCATTTTAGGGAATCTATGCTTTGAAAATGGTCTTCCTAGCCTAGGATCTAGTAAGACTCTTTATATTCTTAATAGATTTAATGATATATAATTCTCCAAATCCTAGGTCTACAAACTCATGGGTGTTAGATGATCACGGGATGTTAGCATCAAAATTGTTGGTTTCTCTTATTAGTGCTAGTTGGGATCCTAGTCTAGTCTCTTCTAAGACATCTAGATAGAAAATCGTAGGGATTTCAAGGTATTCATGTATAATTGCGTACCTATCCTTATATAGAAAATGTAACTCTTGATACAGAGGTGAAGAGACAACACAATGAGAATCTAACCAAGGCCTACCTAGGATAACATTAATGCTAGATGGGTATCTAATGGTTGCAAAAATAACTTTATATGCAATAAAAATCCTTATCGAAAAAGGTAACTTAATTACTCCTAGGATTTCTACTCTAGCCCCACAAAATGAAATCAGAGAGAAGATGTAATTAAATTATGTGACTTATTTTTTGAGGCTAAGACACTCAATGACCACTCATGAAATAATGTCTATTTTGACTTCGTCATTCATGTGCTCTGAGGGTAGTGCCATGTTGTCCTTGATTCATATTATGATGTAGATAGGAAGCTAGAAAATTATACCTATTACAAGATAGGTATTGATATTTTCTCCTTTGAATATCAAATAATTAGTCTCATATCATGGGATGCTAAGGATTGATGAGATGTCATGAGCATGGTGTTCAATATCCATTAGTACTATAATGGATTTAAAAAGCTTCTTAAATGTCATATGAGTCTTCCTAGAAGTTGAGATGAGATCAAAGAGAGAGGTCTATTTCCTTCGATTTCATCATAGTTGAAATTTATGACAAAGCTTTGTTCCCAAGGGTTACATCCTTGGTAGTTTTCACAAGAGAAATAAATTTTGATATAGGGCTAATTAAAGTTGAAATAGGAGTAAGAGGACTTATATTCAATGCATCCTAGAAAAAGGCCACCTTTTTATTGTATACATTTCTTGTTTACATATTCCTTCTTATTCCCTTTGTCATTTGCAATTTCTTTCTTTTGAGGCTAGATGAGGATCTTAATGGAAAGTGTAAGAGTAGGAAGTACGAGATGCTTTTGTGACTTAGGTGGAGAGAAGGGTTGAAATACAGGAGGTCTCACATAAGGTAAAGAAGGAGAATAATCCACAAGGTGAGAGGTGTAAGTAAAGGTAATCTATTTATTGAAGGGGATAGGAGACAACTAGAAGTTGGATTTGAACATGTAGGAGCTTCATCATAATGGTGTATCATATTAATGTCAAATGAAGCTATACATAAATGCTTGAAAGTGGGTGCATTGAAATCATTCTAAGAAACATTACTCACAAAGGAATTTTTGGATTTTGGTTGATCTAAATGAGTAGATAAGGAAGAATAATATTGAGATTAATCCATTTAAATGAAAAAAGGGGCTTTGGGTAGGTTGTCTATGGTCTTAATATGAAAAGCCATGATCCTTCTCGAGTAAGTATTAAAAGGATCTTGACAGATTGGATGTTTTGAGTTCTTTGTTATACTAGTATGCTAAAATTAATCTTTTTTTTTACGAGCACATGAACATCATCTTTGAGAGTGTTGCAATTATCAGTATTATGCCATGTAGCCTTGTGATAATAATAAAACTTATTAGAATTATATCACTTTGGTGTTAGCAAATGATAATAGAATAAAATCCCTTTGAACTAGTTGCTTAACAAATATTAGCTTCTTTAGAGTTATTTTTTGCCACCACAAATTGGTTACCTATGGGCCTGATATGAAAAGAAATGATCCTTCTTGAGTAAGTATTAAAAGGATCTTGAAATATTTTCATATTTTCATTTCTCTACTATATGAGTGTGCTGAAATTAATCTTTTGTTTTTTACAAGCACATGGACATTATCTTTGAGAGTGTTGCAATTATTAGTATTGTGCCTTGTAGCCTCATGATAATAATAAGACTTATTAGAATTATTTCACTTTGGCATTAGCAAATGGTACTAGAATAAACTAGTTGCTTCAAAAATTTCAAATTCTTTAGAGTTGTTTTTTGCCACCATGAATTGACTACAAGTTAATAGGCATTTATGGTTTGAAAAACCATGAGTTATGATATCTTACCATGAGTTATGGTGGCTAATCATAGGTCATGATGTAGTCATGTTTGAATGTCATGAGCTCATCCTAGATAATGATCTATCTAAAGTAGACAAAAGTAAATTCTAAGAATACCATGAGTTAACTACGAATAATGATAGGTTGTGATGAATGTTATAGCCTTCATAGTATTTCAAATGTACTTCAAATTATTCTCAAGTAGACCATGAGTTGTGGAACTACTGAAAAATATAATATGAGTCATTGTAAGATCATGGTCAAGCATCATGAGTCACGGTAAAGTTGAGGTCTAGTACCATGGGATGTAGTGATGTTGTTTACTGCCATGGTTTGTAGTAAAGTTGTGGTCAACTATCATAGGTTGTGATGAAGTTGTAATCAACTATCATGGATATTAGTGAAGTTTTGGTCACCTAAAAATATGTTTGTACATACCACAATTCATGATAAACTTGTAGTTTAGTCATGGTCTTGTAGGAAACATAGAATGGTGCCAAAACGAAACTTTGATAACAATCTAGAAGGAAATGGGTCTTAGAATTGATAAAGTTAAGACTTCCAACATGTCATACAACCTTCAAGCATGGTAATTATTGAATGAATTATAAGATAAATAACTAATTAGCATTGAATTTAACACAAATGTGCTAAAGACATGAAAACACCATGAACTTCCATAAACTTTTAATTCTTTGTTAAACATCCTTCAAATTCTTTTGGAAACATAAAAAAGCCATGAGAGATGACTCTAGTAAGCTAACGAATCTTGGAATAAGTACATGAAACAAGAGATATGTGTTTTTATGTTAAATTTTACTTAAAAGAAAGACAAAGAAAAACCCCATGAACACAAACATGAAAATTGACATGAATATGAAATTGGAGAGAAAATCTCTTAACTTACAATATATTAACACTTCTAAATTCTTACAAACTTAACTTGAATTATAAAAAAATTTAGATTTAAATTTAGAAACTTAAAAGAGTTTGGAATTAAAACCTGCATGTGAGAAACTTAAGATAATGCATAAATTTATGAGAATTCATAAAAGGAAAATTTGAGAGAACTTGGAAGAAAAACAAATAAGAAGGAATTCACTTCTCAAATGAGGTGATCATGTTACAAGAATGTAAGAAAAGAGAAAAACTGAAAGCTAAAAGAGCTTCCTATGGACACATAACTTGCACAAAACACTCAATAATTGAAGGAAGAAAGAGCTTCTATTCACTTCAACTCAAAATACATAAGCAAGGAAGGTTACAATGAGAGGAGTACACCCATATGTATACTTGTTTGGAGAGGATGTTAACTCTTTGAGATGGACTCAACATGAAGGCTCTAGAGACCTTCTTAATCTTTTTGGAAATTTTCTCAATCCCTAACCTTCTGAAATTCCACTTCTTCATAAAAAAGAATACTTATAACATCTATTACATGGAAAGTAAGCATCACAACATTAAGGAAAAAACTCTTACTATATACTATTCTATTCAACATTAAATTAAGCATGGATGGAGGATTTAAAAGCATACATTGATAATATTTCTAACGTATCCTTAGTTAGCATGTAATGTATGCGAATCATGGAGTTGGAACTTTAGTGATCTTCTTTGCTTGGTTCTTCCACCTTTGAGGTGCTAATTATCTTTAATAGGTAGTTAAACTTGTATTCTTAGAGATGCTTTATGAGGATATCAACTAATTGATCTTGTGTAGGCACATACTTGGACAAGATGTTATTCTCCTTTACTTCTTACTTGATGAAGTAGTGCTTTATATTAATAAGCTTGAACATTTTGTAAAGGACATGCTCCTTTAAGATTTGGATTGCTAATGTGTTATCCACCATGAGCTCAATGAAGAAAAATAGACTTGAAAGGCCAATTAAGTAAAGAACTTCTTTAGTAACAAAATTTGTTTGATACAATATTCCATTACAATAAATTTAGTCTCACATGATGAAAGAGTTATGAAACTTTGTTTCTTGTTGCTCTAATATATGGGATTAGTCCCTAGAAAGATGATAGAACCTAATCTGGACTTTCTCTCTTGTATATATTCATCCTAATCAACATCATAAAATTCATGGAAGTTGCCATCCCCTTTAACAAATTTTATGGAAAATCCATGGTCCCTTTTGCATATCTCAAGATATTCAAGAAAGAATTCATGTGGCTTAGTCTATGTTCTTGAATGAATCTTGAAAGATAGAATGTGAAAAATTCAATAATAGACCTTGAGTAATAAAAAAACCTTAAATATCTTGAAACACCCCAAAGAAAATTCATGTTACAGCCCATAGTCAAAATTTTTGTAATTTGGTGAAAATATAAAGGTAGATACAATCTCCTTATTTTTTTCCAAAAATCCTATATTATGGCCTGGTATTGATAGATATTAGGGTAGTTTGCAATGTAAAAACTGGTATTTGTAGCCCACACACAATAGATTTCATGCATCCCAGCTTATATGGGCAAAACATGCTTCACAAGCTATGAATGCCTTGTATTCTAGCTTGTGGAAGGTAAAAACTACTCCAAAGGTTGTAAATTCCATGTATCCCATCTTGTGGGGGTTTACAATGCTTTGCAAGTTACAAAATGTGGTATTTACATCTCATAAGATGAGCATTATAGCATCACAAGCTAGGTAACCTATAGAGATAGTGTGTGGGATTTGGGCTTTAAGCCCACATGCTAGGTAGCATGTGGAGGTAAGAAATTAGCTAAAACTACTTATATGCTACAAGAAAGTATCCAAAAAAATTGTAGGGTTTGCCATAAATATGTTAGTAATCATGGCAGAATTAATCAACAAAAAATCAGGACCCATAGCCTATCCAAACAAAATTTTTCTTCATTGTAAGGACTTTTGAATCTTTTTTGCATTGACTAAACTTGAGATTTTTAGAGTAGTTTAGGTAGTCAAAAGTCCAAAACTATTCCTCCCCAGCATAGACCAACCAGATCAGAGTAGACTTGTAGCATACACCCTACTGGCTACATAAGATATCAAAGTTATTTATGTTTTTTCTAGTTTTTACAATGCACAATTTGTATTTCATAAACCTTTGTTTTTATAGTGCATTAATACAAAGTTACAATTCTCTTTGCTTTTCTACATTATATCATTTATTTCCTTATTCTCATTCTTAGATCTTTCACTTAAACCAAAACTGCACAAATTTTTTTCATCTTTATTTTCTAATTGGTAACAAATTTGTAGGTCTTTGGGTGATTAATAAGATTATCTAAGGTGCTCTAAATCTTTTTTTGAGGCCTATAGATTCATGAGTCAAAATTATTCCACACTTAAATATTTGGATCTCTAGCACCAAAGTTTTTAGGCCCTACAATTTTCTAGTGCTAGAAGGAGGGCTTCCACTCAATGTACTTACTAAAATCCAAATTTAATTTTTTCCATTAGTGCTAGGTTTTCCCAAAACCCAGCGTGTGAATTTTTCTCATTTTTACCTTTTTTTTTTTTCAAGTTATGGGTTTTTCAGAAATCCATTGTGTGGCCTACAACTAGTTTGGTCAATTTAATTTTTTTTGTTAAGTGTTGGATTTTCTCAAAACCTAGCATGTGTCTTGCCACCAAACCTACACTTTTTAATTCTACAAAATTAGAGTTGGGTTTTTCCAAAATCTAATATGTGGCCTACCAAAAAACCTACACTTTTTAATTTTACAAAATTAGAGTTGGGTCTTTCCAAAGGCCAACGTGTAATCTACAACCAATCTTGACTATTAATTTTTGAAAAATTTTGTTTTGGATCTTCCCAAAACCTAGGGTGTTGCCTGTCACAAATTTTAATAATTTTTTCATTAAATTATCCAACTAGAGTGTGAACTACTACCACCATTCTTAATATTTTTAAAACATAAAAAAGTACCTTTCTCCTAGTGTAATGCACAACACTACCACAACCACCTACATTGCCTTTGCAATTGCAGCAGACATTGAAATCCTTATTTCCACCACTCATATTTTATAGTTCTTAGTCATTTTCCTTTCATAAATTTTAAAAGAGAATTTTTTACTTTATTTTTATAATGTGGTTAAGGCTATGTAGTCCCACATGTTGGGACTTCCACACATTAGATAGTCCCACATGTTGAGACTTCTCAATACACCAAGGCTTTCATACAATGTGAATCTTATACACTAAGGCTTTCATACACTAAGAATCTTATATGCTAAGTCTCTTATAGAGACTCTCACACATTGAGAGACTTAGCCAGTTACTTGGTTTAGCATCTTGTTTACATATTTTCATCATTCAATAGTCTTACCTCACAACATAATACATATGACTGCTAACTGTTGGCGACCGTTTGGGACGCGACCGCCAATGAGTGTCCTCGAACAGGATTTAGGTGCCTGCTGGTCTCTGGCAACACCAAGGCCCAGATACCTCCAAATAACTTAGTAGTTAATGTGAGTATGTGTGTGTGCTGTTGCGGCGTGCGGTTGTATGAAATGTGACAATTTCGTTATGTGTGAACTACAAATGACTTACTTTAAAGAGATTCAGCCAACTTTGTCCAGTACTGTGAGTTATTGAAAGTTTCCTATTTTGTTCAACTACCTAGTCTACGCGGTCCTTATAATACCTGCTTGTAACAAGTAAAATTTTGCAAAAATATTTGAGCACAAATCCGCAAATCTACTCCTAATTTTCCCCAGAGAAAGAGGTAGTTCCACAAGAAAACTAGAAATAGAGCAAGATTCAATGGAAATAGACAGGAAAGAAAAGAAAGCAGAGTTGTGTGAATCTCAAATATTTAAACAAGGTAAAATGACACGAGTAAACACTTCGCAATAAAGCTATCCCAAATTCAATATCTACGAATTGTTCAAACTTCCAAGGCTCAACTAAGCAATATCTTCAAGACAATCCTACTGTGCTACCAAAAATCGTTGTGTAAACTACCATGTACGAGACTCCACTTTGACTAGACAATAGATGCCAATGATTGCATTCAAACAGAACCTTTAAAAGACTTGACAATTTCTGATTGAAATAACACGGAAAATCACTTTAAAGATAAAGAAGCTATTCTGGTCCCATCAAAATACCAAAGATTTTCTGAACCCTCTCGGCTACTAAATTGTTCCATGGCGTGACTACAAATAGAGGCTCTCTTCCAACAACCCAATAGCAATTCCCAAATGTTGCACAATAACGAAATTTACTACTAAAATGCTCTTAAGGCTTTCATTCACTAGCGCTTCTATGGCAAAATTTTAACAGAAATTTCTATCGGGCAACAAGAACAATAAGAGCAATCTAAAAATCCCAAAATTACTTGCCAAGAATGATACTATCTAAACCACTAGCTAAGTAATTTAAACAAAACAAAAAATGAAATACATAACTCACAGGACCATGACAAAGAGGCTGAAATCTTTATTCTAGCAAGCCATCTTGCAAACAATCTTCTTTACAAATCTTCTTTGCTCCCAAGTGTGAGACCCAATGTGTTATATCCTTCTCCTTTCCTCCTGAAGCCTTTTTATAGGGCTCAAAGGTGGTTAGGTAAGTTACAACAATATTGGGTGGTTTCAACCACCAAAAAGATAAAAAGGTTAAAATTGACAAGTGGCCTTGGTGGTTACAAACATCATAGATTAGGGCTAGGAAGTTACAACTAGATAACATCAGAGTTACAATTATATAAATAAAATATATAGTGGCCAAGTGTCCTATTGGATAACTATCCAATATAACTCCTTAGCATATGCAAATTTTTAAATTAATATTAATACTTACTTAGTACACAACCAAGGGCTGTCAAATGTATAGTAGCATAATAACAACTAAAAATCCAAAGTTAATCAAAATAAATGTCATGCTCTACAACCGAAGCCTCGATGTAGTTGTGAATGCGGGGTCAATGACGCGGTATTTGATGGGGAGTCCTTTGTCATGGGTGATGTTATTAGAAATACAGTTTCATCCTCTGAACATTTTGCCACTGCATCCGGTGGTGTTGTCGTGTACAGGCCATGCCCATTTGTGTTTCTTTGGTGTTTGCTGCGGACTTTTCTGCACCCGCTGCTGGTCTTCTCCGCGCCTGCTGCTGCCGTCGTGTTTTGTGGGAGCCATTTCCTGAATTAACCCTGTCGAAACAAACCCACGAATTCCCAAGAACGCCCAAACAGAATCTGTGAACAAGGCCGCGATTTTCTGCAAATTTCGGAGCAAATTAGGGCCACGATTTTCTGCAAATTTCAGCCACGATTTTCAGCAAATTAGGGCTGCAATTCATTTGCAAAATAATTCGTGTTGTTGGTATGCATCGCTGGTTGGCAGAGTTTCATGTCTTAGCGGCACCGTTTGATTTCATGGTGGTCAACGCTGGAAACGCAGCACCTCTGCCGTACTCCTCCTGCCCTTTCTTCCCATGATAAATTAATAAACTTTTCAATAAGATCATATAACCCAAGCTTTGATGAAGTCAATGGCGTTCCTCTTTTTGTTTGCATATTATTTGTCACTTGCCTCAGCAATAGAAAACCACAGAAATACACATTTCACATTGTTGGATGAAGAAGCCATTATTGGTGAGTGAAAATAAATGCACAAAGCTTGGCTTGTGGTGCAACGATTCTTGTTCCACGTGTCTACCTATGCATGCCTACGATTTTTGCAAATTGTGGTGAGTCTATGTATCATCATGTATTTTTATTATTCTCCATGTCTTCCAAGACCATTATTTCCCCAGAACCATCACGTCCAAAACGTTGTGTTTCGGGGTTTTTCTGGAATCCTTCAATAATGAGGGTTGTTTAAAACCCTTGGGATCAATTTGCTCCATTTCAGACACTTGATGATTGTCTATTCTGGCAATTAATTTTCTTTCCATCTTTGCATTCTGACTTGAAAAAGTGGGTTTAACATTAATGGATGACCGAAAATAGAGGATCATATGTTTGAGAAGACAAGTAACCAAGTGCTGTTACAACCTCCCTCATAAGAGGCTATGTGGTGGCTTGTTACTGTAGGCCATTTTAGATCACGATATATAAAACATGCGGGCTTGTCTTATCGTGTAGATGTTCAAGTCCTATTGCTGCTCCAACTGCAATTCTCAATCTTGTGTTCTAATCTGTTCCATGAAATGGCCAAAATGTGCCAACACTAACCAAGAAGTAGTTCATGTCTGTGATCCTAAGGATCCAATGGTCATAGAATGTAGGCAATATCTTAGGTGAATGGGATAGGAACCATACGTTATGATCATTAATGAGGAATACTATAACTTTATTTATGCAAAAATATAGGCTGGCCTCCTCATTTCATGCTCTGATTCTAACATCAAATGTCAATATAAAATCATTCACCAAAATGGGAAAGAAGATATCCCATCATACTATGATCAAATCCACCTAGTGGATTTTTATGCACAAGTGCTGACACAACTTATTAATGTTAATGAGGTGAGTGAGGAAGTTAATTTAGATGAAAACTAAGAGGAACAGGATGAGATAGAGGTAGAGCATGAGCCAAATTCTTTTATCAGATTCCTCTTCGAATAATTAGCTCCCCAAGAAACCATCTCTAGCCTTGCATCCACAGTGTCCCCTCTAGGTCAAGTTCCTTAGTCTCCACCTATATATCCCATCATGTTAAGCCTAACACCTATAATTGCTATCCACCAATCTTAACTTGTATCTCACTCTACATTATTATTCTCATTGATTCTCTTTGTCACTCAACCTCATTCCATGTGCTCGGCTCCAATGGTGTCTACAACATTATCTCCTTTCATCATACTAGTAACACCCTCTTTGGGACCTCAAATTTTACAAGACTACTACACTTTCTTCATCCCCTTTATGCTTCAAGTTCCAACTCAAAATTCATTTTTCTTATTTAATCCTTCCACCATAGTGATCATCCAAAACCTTCCCTTAATACCAATGTCCATTGCATAATCCCAAGCCTCTCAAATCTTCTTGCAACCATCATTGCAAACTTCCCAACTTATTGGAATGCTCCAAGGTTTAGATCAGGTCTTTCAAATGATCTAGGACCTCATAGAAGAGCTATGGAAAGTTAAGTCTTCCACACCCTAGATAGTTAAGATTATGGAATTATACAAAGATAACCCCATCAGTCTTGACGTCTCATAGATAACTCTTCTCATGATTATTCTAGTTCCCTAGTTTACCAAATATAATGATGAGGGTGATCCTAGTGCATACCTCTTTACCTTCCACTCTAAGCACATATTGTTATAAGCCTGGCCCCATACTCTAATGCATATCCTCCCTATGTCTTGACCAGAAAAGCTTTAGACTAGTATTGTGCTCTACCTAGAGGCTCCATTACCTCTATAGAAGACCTGATTTCACAATTTGTTAATCATTTCAAGTACAACTTGAGACTCAATACCACATTAGATCAACTAATGATAATCAAATAGGGGCCTCTTGAACCTATCCAAAAATTCATACACAAATGGAATGCTACCATTAACAAAATCCTTGAGCCCATCTTTGAGACATTTCTTTTGGCCATTTCCAAGGGGATGGTTAATGATTTTGTCAAATCTGAACTATACTACATAGACCCATGGTCACTAAGCCATGCCTTTTTAGAAACCAACATAGAATATGTTGTGGAAGCTAGTAATGACCCATCATATGTAACATATAAAAATCAACACATAAGAAAAGATAGGAACAAGGGAAAATAGAATCATGTTATAGTAGCCATTGTGGACAAAGGTACAAAAATAAAGAAGGGGCCAAAGATAATCTAACTAAAGGCCCTTGCCACCACTACTCAACCTTCAATGTTGAGTGCTACCTCTAATCAACATTAGCCTAACTTTGAAAGAAAGGATTGGTTCAAGTACACAAATTTTCCCACAAAATCATCTGAGCTTCTTGACCAGTTTCTCAAAAGTGGTTGTATCCAATATAAATATATGACTAAAACTACTCTCAAGAGGTATGACTATTTGTGTGACATCGCTAAGGATCCCATTGTGACCATCTAGGATAATCCACCTATTCCAAAGACTTTAAATTAGACTGATTCTACCATTACCACAAGCTTCTGGGCCATGAAACTAATTTTTGTTTGGTGTTAAAAGATGATTTGCAAAGGATGATAACTAATGATGAATTGGTACTAGATACATTAAATCTAATTAGGTCTCAAAACCAAAGCATGCAAGTGTACAAAGACTTACCAAACATAAAAAATGACTGATATACCATAGCCATATTCAATGTTAATGATAATTCTAAACCTACTAGGGAGTCATTTGTGATTTAGGTATCTTCTCATGATAAAAGGGATTCAACTTCATCAAGTTCAAGAAATTTTTTTGTCATAAGAATACCATCACTTGCACCTCCAAAAGCATCATTCATTATTATAGTGCCCCCTACTACTACTACTAAGCTGGTAGCTTAAGGTAACTAATGTTCTCTTGTGGTAGCCAATGCTTTAGTTCCTCCACAACCAGATAATAAGAAATGGCCTTTAAAACAATGTAAGAACCTAGCTCCTAAGCCTAACACCAAGGATAATAAACAACCAAAGCTATGGAAGGAAGTAGGTCCACTGAAGCTTACATGTATTTTAGTTGTTCCCATGGGCTCTAATGTTCAAGGCACTTCAACAAGTCAACCTATGAAGGACAATAAAAAACAAGAGAAGGGAAGCAATCCTAAACCACAAACACTAAAGCATGAGGTAAAAATTCTAAATAGAATGCAGGAAGCCAAAGTCAACAACAATGAAAGAACATCTAACAGTGAAAAAGACTTGTTCATTACCATGGAATCGATTAAGATTTTACTTAAATAAAGCACCTTTTTAATATTTTTCAACCTAGTGTTGAAATCTTATGCTCATAATGAATATTTGGTTAAAATTTTGACATATATTCATTTCAATAAAGATATTCCTAGTTACCATTGAAATTTATGTCTTGATTTTTTTAATGTTATTATTATTCTTTATTGGTTTATCAAATCACCCATTTTCTTAAGTTTTGTACATCACCAAAAAGGAGGAGATTGTTAACCTTTTAGTATGTGAAAACCTTAAGGAAAATGGAGAACATAGAATGTTACGGAGTGTGATTATTTTGTAAGGGATGAATGAGAGATGTACTCAAGGAAGCATGGACAAGTACAAAGATGCAAGTGGAAACTACAAGAACTCAAGGGAGCATGGATGAGTACATGGACTACAAGCCAAATGAATATGCTCCAATCAGTAAGAGGAAGCCTAAGGAATCAAAGTTTAAGAGCTGAGAAGACATCACCAAGAAGAAAAAAACATCTTGTCCAAAGTGAGAAACATCTAGAGAAGATGTCTCCTTTCCTAAGAAGAAATATCCATAGAGACATCTCCACAAAGACATCCCACTTTTAGGAAAGACATCTCCCCAAAGTTGAAGTCAATTTTAGAGAGACATCCCAATTTCAAAGGACACATCTACACTAGTCATTAGATAGTGGTTTTATGAATTCCAATGTAATTTCAAAAACTCTAAGGCTATAAGAAGGCATCATTTTCTTTGGTATTATGTAAGTGTTCTGCATGAATTTTCACTATTAAAGTAATGGTTATATATTGAACTTGTGTACTTCATTTGTAAAATCATTTGCTTGAGTGATTGTAGAATTGTGCTTCAAAGTACAAGGACCTATAATCTAAGTTACATTCTTTCCTTGTGTTTTTTTTTCTCTCTTGTTGCCCTATTGGGATTGATGTGCTTCTTATAAGATGACATCATGATTGAGCTTGTCGGGATCTTATGAGATTGGGTGTCTTTACAACATCAAAATACTCTAAATTGGCGCTTATTTTGTAAAGGTTGTGGGATCCTTGAAACCACATTCTAACCTTGTTGAAACCTTGTGCGTTTGAGTAGCTTTGTAGCAATGAAACACTTCAAAGCAAAGGTTAGAGCTTGTATAAGGTATGATGCCCTTCAAATTATTTTTTAAGAAACAAAGTTCGAAGGTGTGTAAGGATTCTACCCTCTGAATGTAAATGTACCCAAGTTGGAGAACCATGTAAATTTTAGGTGTGGTGTGATTCTTTTATTTTAATTTGAGGAACTTATTCATTCCACATTCCATTCTAAGTTATTAATCCTCAAAAAATAGTGAATGATGTTGCATCACATGATCTAAAAGAGATCCTAATAAATATTAGCCTAGAGGATGATTATACATTTTACATGGCTTCAAAGCTAGTGTATAGTGATTATGAATCTCATCAGAGGTAAAAAATCTAATATCAAATGATGAAATAAGAGGTTCACTATAGCTTTTCATCTGACAACTTAGATGAAGGATTAGGAACCACTTACTCATGATGTTGATCTACTCCCCAGGTTACAACATCTACACTTATTTGAACCATTTGGTGATGATGATGTCCATTTGTTTGACTGGGGTAACTATCATGAACTTAATGAAGCTATTTATATTTCAAAATATCATGTTTATGATAGTGATATTAAATAGATCAACATGATTAATTTCTTGACATATATAGGATTTACCAATGATGATTCCAAACTTCACATGTAGGTATTCGACAATGTTGACTATCTATAGGGGATTATTAGTGATTGGTAGAAGTTGCATTTATTTTCTTGCATCTTCATTGATGATGTGAAAACTTGGTACAAATATTTGCTTCTCAAATTACTTTTAAAATTGGTGGAGAGGATTCAAATATTCTACATTAAATTTTTGGCTCATGCCCACATTTCAAGCATCTAGAAGGAGATGACTAGATGGAGGCAAGGATCCTATGAGCCATTGAACATCATCATGGAGATGTACATGAAAACTACCCATCAATGTCCAAGCCATGGCTTTAGCCAAAGAGAATAACTAATACATATCATGGAAGGCCTAAGGTAGGAAACAAGGGAATGCATAGATATGTATGTAATGGTCCAAGTACATAAAACATTCATTACCCAAATTAAAGTACTTCATACCATCACAATCATGAAAGATATATGACAAAAGAAATAATTAGCCAAGCTATACAATCATGATCCTACGAGTAGAAGAAAGGTTACAAACATTAAAGGTATAGTTGAACCTCCTACTATAGTCAAGATCTTAGTACAAGATTAAGTTAGAACCTAAAAGGCCTTAATAGACTTGGCCCATAAGGTGGACTAGGTTTAAAAAGTGAAGGATGACAAGATGATTACTATCCTTATAGACATTCAGAGCAAGGTGGTTAAAGTTTTAAGAAAAGTAATAGCACCATCTCAACACAAAAAGAAGTATAATGATAAAGGTGAGAGGAAGCCCTCATACTATAAAAGTATTAAGAATTATCAAAATGAAGCTTTCGCATCCTTCAGTGATAAGGATCCTTACAAATATTTCATAAATCCTTATGAGTCATAGTGTTGCATAATCATGGGTCACATGATTGATGAAATGGGATGATCTAGGATGCCTCTGAATATTAAGTTCATTGAAAGGTAAAGAAGGAGGACTTCATACCTTGGCCAATTATACTATCCTAGAGGTATGTATTCGCAACTGATGTTGCAGTACCAATAGTGATAAAATTTAAATTTCTAGCATAGTATTCCATGAAATATTCTTACCTTGATGGAATAATCTATGATGCTTCTTTCTAATCTTTACATCCAAGATTTCTAGACAGGTACTTAGTAATTTCAATAGATGAATCCTCAATAGTATCTATCTACTCCAAGTAGTTCTACCCAGTAAGCTCCTCAATAGTAGTAGTAGCATTAGCTTCGAATTCTTTAGTCTATGTAGGGTGGGATCCTTAGTAAACTATAACTCATACAAGTGAAATCCTATAATATTACCTAATAAAATAACCCTACTTTAATGTATTCTAGAGAGAAATATTACCCAAACACATGTTGATTTGGCTATTATGCAAAATCAAAGGTCTCATTCTAGAAAATTCTTTTGTAACCATAGATGTGAGTGTTGTGGGATTGGGTCCACTCCATCCTCTTCATCTTGTGAAGAGGATAGTAATCCAAGAAAAATAAGATCCACATTGATGAGGTCTCAATACCCTTCCTTGAATAATGTCAAATCCAAACAATTATTTCATGGATAAGTTCTACAACTATGTTTAGCAAATCCAATAAGATAACATTTGGTGATAATGATATCATCACTATATCTATGTCCAAGGTGGCTATGTGGGCAATCAAGGAAGTATAATTACTTGAGAAGAGATTAGATTCCACCAATTCCATGGTGTCTATCCAAATTAATAAGAAAAAAGGTCACTACCTACCTCTCTGCAACTCTAGTTTTGGGGTCAACATCATTTCTTTCTAGATATACCTTGATTGGAGGATTCCTTCTTTCAAAATTTCTAAGATTCAATTAGAACTAGTGGACCAATCTTACACATACCCTGTGGAATAGGTGAATGATGTGATGACAACATTGGTGGATTGGTTGTACCCTATATATTTCCTGGTGATTGAACCAAAAAATAAGGTGGAAGATAATTTTCCTATTCATATGGAAAGAACCTAGTCAAGCACCATGAATGCTCTATTAATCTTCTAAGACCTTCACCTTGAAATTGGTAGGAGGAATGAAACTAGAAGAACATACTACAAGAATTATCTTGTGACCCTTCCTAGTCATGTAGCATCATATGGATAGAATCTTTCTCATAGATGGGCAACACCTATAACATCACAAAGAAAAACTTTCATTCTTGAGTGTGCCTAACATTTAATCTCTATGTTATACTCAGAGGTATACCAGGTAATAGACATTGATTAGTAGTGAAAGATAATTTCTTCATATCATGTAAAATTTTTCTTTTTTCATTTCTGCTATTTTTATTCGCATGCTTAATAAAGATGGTATTTTTCTTTAGAATTTTTATACTTTTTAAGATTAATAGGTAATAATATATTAGATTTTATTCTCTTTAAGTAAATTTTTATGTATATTGAAAATCCAATTAATGTGATTTATGAATGCTCACATAATAGGCTAATTGTAGCAAAGTAAGCAATAGATGCAATGATGATGCAAGAGTGTTGACTAGGTTCAAAGTAGAGACTTGATTGATGGAATGCCAACAGAATAGAATTTTTCCATCCACTTTTCCTCTATCAATCATTGGTGAACTAGGTTAAAATTTAGTAAGAAGCTTGGACTCATGTCGTAAGCTATTGAAGCTAATGCTATTGGAACCATGGTGTTGCACTCGAAAAATTTAATCATTGGAAAAAAACCTAAAAAATCACGTGTAAAATTAATTTTTAACCTTGAATTCCAAGGCTTCAAAGAAAGAGAATTCAAGGTGCCCTAGATGGTCTGGCTAATTACCTAAGGACTTAAAAAATGTAAATAGGGAAAGTAATATAAAATTGCAGATTCAATAAAAATAAACACATAATTGAACTTGGAATAAAATCTGCACTACCAATGAATTGATAAATTTTATTAAAATAGTGAAAATTCTTAAAGTGTAGCATTCAAGGAGTATAGATTTTGTGCTCAAAATGCACAATAAGCTCATCTAAAATGGGGCTTGAAGCTTTTTGGAGCTAGTAGGTTCTATTCTACAGTTAGACTCCATAATCTAGGTACTTCCAAACCCCAATCATTAAAAGCCTTTTGCTAGTTCTTGGTTCAATCTA
Organism: Gnetum montanum; assembly: GCA_015680685.1. NCBI lineage: Eukaryota > Viridiplantae > Streptophyta > Gnetopsida > Gnetales > Gnetaceae > Gnetum > Gnetum montanum. The sequence continues at coordinate 359,099 of MNCI01004064.1, read as the reverse complement.
CAACTTTGGGTAGAAATGGTGTAAACAATGATTTTCAAGTCTTTTTGCAATGGTACTATGCTAAGTCTCTAGTGCTCAGGTAGATACCAATATGCTCCAAAATTCTTACAAATGCCAAAATGAATGTAGAATGTTTAAGGTTATAAAGGTTTTTAGGTTGCTAGGTTTGAAAAATATTTAAACCTAAATAATGTATTCAAATTTGGCTTTTATTGGCTCTGAAATTGCTAAATTTTACCATGATTTCTAATAGATTGAAGTTGTTTGCAATTGCAACAGGCCATAATTCCAAATGTAGTTATCCATTTGTAGCAAGTATTGATAGCTAAAGACCATCAAAACCACATCGGATACTAAAAATAGTAAATAGATTTTTGTGACTATGCTAGCTTCACATCAACTACACTAGTCTTGGATAGCTATGCTAGCATTATTGGAAATTTCTAAAAACATGGTGACTACACTAGCCATGTGAAGATTGCTAAAAATTTGAAATGTCTACACTGGTAATGCTGCAATCACCAAAAATTGTAAAGACTACATTGGCCATTGCTAGGAAAATGGAAAATCGAACAACACCAATGCTAGCCTTGTAGCTCCTATGTTAGGTTTTGTGACAACTATGCTAGGAATTATTGGGAAATAGAAACCCAACATCACCAACATTCGGTGTAGGTGGTTCCAATGTAGTTGAGGCTATACCCCCACAAAAACCCATGAAAATGCCAAATTTGGCAATTCCCACATTTTTAGCCTTCCCAATCCCAAATATAGACATGACATTGCTTTTTACACTTAGGAAGTGAGGCAGCAATAACTTATGGGGCATATTTTAGCCTTTAAAAGGTTAAAGTATGAAAGATTGTAGCTCATGAATAAAAAACCTCACATTTACAATAGAATCTTACCTTAAGTTGATTGATGAAGGTTTAAAAGTTACAACATGAATTTTCTAGATGGTGTTTCATTGGCTTCTCTTTGTTCATGTTTGGAGGATTGACCTGAGAGACATCAATAAAGAATACAAAAGACCACTACAAGTCCATCATCAATGTTTCCTCTCTACATTTGATTTAGTAGTGGTGAACCATGATGAAGAATGCTTGTGATAATGGGGTAAGTGTACTGTCCGAAATCGTTGGTCTCCGGCTAGAATGAAACAGAAACCTAGAGATCCCTGGACACGTACAGAAGACCCTACCTTCACTTGAGGGTAAGCTAGAATTAACGAAGGTAGAGTACCTTGAATGGTCTGCACGCGGATCAGGCAAGGATTTCCCCGAACATACACCGATATATTGTACACTAGGTTATACGTAAATGGCGTAACGAATGTAAAACGAAGCGTAAACGTACGGGAGCATAAGCAGTAAACATACAATAATGAATGAAAAACTATAACAAATCTTAGCAAAGAAATGTGGTAATATTGTTACATGATAGGAATTACAATGCACCGGTCTTAACACAGTTGTGGATCTGACACAAGGCGGACGAAGAGCCCCGGTGAATGCAAAGGATGTGACAGCGTGTTGGTTCAAATTGTAGGCACAGTGTAGAGGCTGTATGTTCAACGTGCAGGGTTGAAGTCCAGCGTATAGGATGTAGGTTTCTCAATTTTCTTAGTGTGGTCTGCCCCGATTTTTTCCAAGATGCTTGCCATTTTCGAACCCAGATCTGGTCAAAAATCAGAGATTTTATACAGGTTTCAACATTACACTCGGGTCTGAAAGGGGATGAGTGGCTATAAGGTGAGAAAAATTTGGATTGGAAGATAGGTGGTGCGTTGACCAAGTGCAGGATATGTTACAACTGTATAGCGTACAGCATGCCAGCGTACAGGATGCCAGCATATAGCATGCCAGCGTACAGCATGCCAACGTACATCATGCTAGCGTACATGGATGCTAGCGTACAACATGCCAGCGTACATGGATGCCAACGTACAGCATACTAGCATACAGCATGCCAGCATACATGGATGCCAGCGTACAGGATGCCAGCGTACATGGATGCCAGTGTACAGCATGCCAGCGTACAGCATGCCAACGTACAGCATGCCAGCGTACACACATGAAAATGCTTCATTTTAAGGTCAAAACTTGATTTTTGAGTACCTGAGAGCTATTGGGGATCTTGGGGAAGGTCCTGGGAGGTCCAAACACTCAGTTCTGGCATGTTTTGACTCATTTTTGGGGCCCTAAAGTTGCTCTACGCTGGGTTGTACGTTGGGCGTATACGCTGGGCGTAGAGGAATGAAAGACCATCATTTGGAGCCCAAAATTTGATTTTTAAGTGCCTAAGAGCTATTGGGGACCTTGGGGAAGGTCCTAGGGGGTCCAGACGCTCAATTATGGCATGTTTTGACTCATTTTTGGGGCCTGAAAGTTGCTCTACGCTGGGCGATACGCTGGGTGTAGAGGAATGAAAGACGATCATTTGGAGCCCAAAATTTTATTTTGAAGTGCCTGAGAGATACTAGGGACCTTAGGGAAGGTCCTAGGGGGTCTATACACTCATTTCTAACATGTTTTGACTCATTTTTTGGGCCCGAAAGTTGCTCTACATTGGGCTGTACGCTGGGCGTAGAGGAATGAAAGACCATCATTTGGAGCCCAAAACTTGATTTTCAAGTGCCTAAGAGCTGCTGGGGACCTTGGGGAAGGTCCTAGGGGGTCCAGAAGATCAGTTCTAGCATGTTTTGACTCATTTTTGGGGAACAAAAGTTGCTCTACGCTGGGCTGTACGCTGGGCATGTATAGGCCAACGTATAGGATGCATACTTAATAAAAACCAAGTATTTTGAGCTCAATATTTACCAAGTTTGATGCCAGATGTCATTTTAGTCTTCTGTTGGTCCCAAGGAACTATTTCTTGTTGAGTTAGACTCTACTTGAAGATGTGTGTGAGGTCCTCAAGCTTCAGTCATGTTGGGGAGCATCATGACTTAGCTCGATTCTTGTTGGAGAAGTACTAAGCTCAGAATTTTGTGGTGTTTCATTGGCCCATCTTTGTTGATGCTTGGAGGCATTGACCCAAGGAGGGTCGACAAAGAAGTACAAAACACCACAAGCAACTTAGTATCATTGTCCTTCGACACTTGGCCAGATGTCATCGCACCGTGTTCAGTAGTACATGGGATTGGGGAAATGAAGTTTGTAGCTGGATAGGGAAATGAAAATTGTGGGGATTGGGACTTGATCAAGGGATTGTGCATGGTAAAGGGGATGCTCTGGTGTGTATACGGGTCATGCTGATCCTTGCCAATAGCCATTATTTAGTAGACTCGGAATTAAGACATGAGATGTGCGTCCTTTGGCGGAACAAGACTCTTGTTTAGTGTTTAAGAGGACTTGTTTGCCGCGTGATGGTGGGTTGTGTTCTCTAGAGGAACAGGCCCCTTTTTTGGTGTTAAAGAGAACCTGTTGGTGGAGAGCCAAAGCTACACAATGAGATGTTACTTGAGCTTTTAAGACGTGAGTGTTTGTTTTCAAAACAACTGCCTTCCCGCCTGAGGCTTATGGGAAGTGCCAAGGGTCTTGTGGTTCATTTTTCTCTTTGCTCTTTGCTCTTTTCTTTTTCTTTGATTTTTTTGTCTCTCTTTCTTCTTTTTTCTTCTCTTTGTTTTTTGGCAAGATCTTTCTTTCAATTTTGCACTCATGTTCATGTGCCATATTGTGTGTTGCAATTGCTTGAGAGTGTTGCAGCGTGTAACAGTGTGCTCAAAGTTTTGGGATGTACTGGGTGTATCTGGGAACTGTAACCAGGTAGGAAAGGGAATAAGAGTGTTGGGGAAATGGAGAATGTATTGGGAATGGGGAATGTACTTTTGAATAGATTGATTAACCTGGTTGTGTGCGTCAGAAACAATGTGACACCTTGTCACTGTGATAAAGTGTATCCGTGTACGAGCACCACTGGGTGTCATCCTGCAAACACAACTCCAAGAAGACAAGAAAACCACAAGTGAATGAGTTAGCGAACACTTCAGGCATGAATGTGACTAATGCAAATGGAGGCACCATGTAAAACTTAAGGCAAACAAAATGAGCAAAACTAGTGTTGTTAGAGCTGGTGTGATGAATGATGCAGCAGACATTCATGAAGAAATGTCATGAATTACAGTATCAGATGAATGTGCCAGAAATGATCTGGCCAGTTTATAGTCTTAGCGGACTTTCGTGGATTAGTTTTACATCATAACCTATTGGACATTGCCAGTTTATCATTGTAGCGGACGGTACGATGCTAGTTTATAGTCGTGGCAGACAATGAAGAGGCAAGCTAGTTTATAGTCTTAGCTGACTTTGGTGAATGAGTGTGACAGTTTAGTGTCATGTCGGATAGAGCTCTATGGTGTCGGTTTACCTTCATGACGCCAAGACATTCTATGGTATCAGTTTTAAGTCATGATGCCAAGACTGCTCTGTGTGGATGCATGCGTGTGCATCTGTATGATCCTGTAAACAAAAGCTACTAGAGAAAACAATATTAAATAGTAACTACAGAAAACATGAACTGAAATGCACCTATAAATAGAAAATAATGTGAAATAGTGGTAGTTTAAGGCCTTTTCGAGCCATGGTTTAGTTTAAGGCCTTTTCAGGCCATGAGAGAATGCATAAGCTAATACAATACAAACTAAGGTGATGTATGCACAACGAACAAAGGTGAAGAGTGGGAGGAGATTAGACGTGTCTTTGGCCGCAGGGGAGTCTTGATTATGTGGTTGTTTCTTAGTCAGACATGGTCTAGGAGGCGTGCTAGTTTGCTCTAGGAGGCTTTTAGTTTTTACCCCTCGTTCAAGCGTTTTAGCTCTAGGTGTTGTGTTTGTTGTTGTGGGTGTTGCTTCAAGAGGCTCCTCTCTCAAGACCTGTGACATGTCTGTGTTGTGGTCAGCTTGAAAGGGAGTGTTGTCGCCATGTATAATGACTTGTCCACCTTCGTATGGAAGGCAGATTTCTTGATGTATCGGTGAGGAAATGGCTCGTTGTTGTGCTAGCCAAGGTCTACTAAGAATCATGTTGAAACTGGGCATCTCTTCTATGATAGTGAATTCTGCGCTGGTGGGAAATTGTTCTCCTTCTATAAAGGTTAAGTTGATTGTGCCCTTAACTGTGACACATGATCCATTGAAAGATTTTAAACATGTGGTTTTTGTTGGCATGATCTCATCTGCCATGCCTAGTTTGTCGATGACGGAGTATAGAACTATGTTTGTTGCTGCACCGTCATCCACATGCACTCTGTGAATGGTACATTGCCTGACACGCACAGTAATCGATAATGGAGTTGTTGTGACTTCCTCTCATTCAAGGTTACGTTTAACTGCATCATCACGAAAGGCTAACGTGTTTGAACCCAATCCTTGTGGTGTGTGTTGTGAAATCGTTGCACGGATGGATTCCATGTTAGCAGGAATGCCCTCTGTAACAAGAATGGATGCTAATGTTTATGCTAAGGCTTCGCGATAAGCTGATGATGTCATGACCAAATCATACAAACTCATGGTTGTGTTCTTTTGTTTGAGCATTTGTTTCACTTGGGCCAGTGTAGCTACAAAGTCTGTGTTGTCTGTCGTTGTGTTGATTGCCTCTGTATGGGTTGAGGCCTTGGGCTTAGTTTGTTTGGGATGAGGGGTAGGGCCCCTAGTGTTCAGTTGTTGTATACTAGGTGTGTCCTTTGTTTCAGTTGTGGGTGTTGTTCGTTGTTCATTTGTCCTCTTTTGCTGCCATTTGGTAGGCTTATCTGTGTTGTTGGTAAGGTTGAATCTTGAGGAAGGAGAGGTTGAGACATTTCCTACGGTTGGGCTCAGGGTAAGTGGGGCCATCGCGGGGTGGCACTTTTATGACAAATGGGAGTTTAGGAGGTGTTGTTGTTTTTTGACTAGCTTGTTGTGGCACCTTGATAATGAAAGGTTTCTTTGCTATTGTCGTTGGTGCAACATGCCAGTTTAACGTCTTAGCGGATGACTGTGGTGGTACTTTGACCACAAAGGGTGTCTTCGGTGCTTAGGATTGTGTTGCATCTAGCTAGTTTAATATCTTAGTGGGTGTATGAGGTGGTGGTACCTTGACCACAAAGGGTGTCATCGGTGCTCTAGGTGGCACCTTGGTGATGATGGAAGGTCTCTTGCTCATAGAGGCAGAGGGGATCGTTGCCTTGCTGGGAGGCACATGGATCACAAAAGGTTGCCACACAGGTTTAGGCTTACTATTTGTGCCAATGGAGTTTATGACATAGGGGGCATCGTCTATGCTCAGTTGATTCAGGGTGTTGATGTTTAGTTGACCCCGTTCTATCATTGCTTGTAGATCATCCTGTAACGCATGACAGTTGTCGGTATTGTGATCGGACATCTGGTGGTAGTGACAGAATTGATCTAATTTGAAGTGTTGTGGGACTGGGGGCTCATTTGGTGCTGCTAGGGTGGGGTTCCTCAGTAGTTCACAGTACCTATCGTGTCTTTGACGGGCATTTTCCGCTACTTGTTTGTATTGGATTTGCCTAGTTCTAAGGAGTTGCTCTAGTAGTTTAGAGGGTCGCGTGGGTAGCGGCATATACTTAGAGCAATCCTTGCGCTGAAAGTTGGGCCTTGGGGTGGCCCTTTTTGTTGCAGGTGGGTTGGTACTGGTGTTTGTTGTTTTTGTGCTTACAGCTACAGTTTCCATTGTTGTCTGTTGTTTGGCAACATGCTGGTTCTTGTAAGCCACATAGGCAGGGTCATTGCTGGTTTGTGCAGCTTGTTCAATGTTCTTGATCTGTGTGAACGCTTGGCTCAACATTTGAGTGCTTGGTAGTACAGTTTTGACTTAATGAAGTCATTCACGGCTCCCTTCAGAATTGTAAGCAAATACTTTTTAGGGATGGGCTCATGAAGTTCGTTAAGGGCTACACTCCATCGTTGGATGAACTTTTGCATAGGCTCAAGTGGTGCTTGTTTCACCTGTATCAGAGTGTCTAGGGTTGCATCAAGCTTCAGGTTGTACTTAAACTTGGTAACGAACTGATGTAACAGATTCTCAAGAGAGGATATGGAGTTACGAAGTAAGGCTCAGTACCATTCCAAGGCTACGCTCGTTAAGAACATAGCAAACATGCACAAGATTACGTGGGGCCAAGTGTGAAGCAATAGAGTTTCGAATCGAAATGTAACTAAGTGAGTGTTCAGATCTCCTTTTCCATTGTACTTGGTTAACTGTGGGAGTGTGATTCCCTTGGGTAAAGCTAATGGTGACACTAAAGAGCTAATTGGATCATCGTGGTAGAAGTCTAGTACTTTAACTTGTTCAGTGTTTGCCGTTTTGAGGTGCTTTACCTCTTCAGCTAATGCTTGCATCATTTGTTTAGCTTCTACCCACTCTTGAGTGGTAGGCAAATTACTTGGTTGGGGAGGTTGTTGGGTTGTCATTTTTTGCTGTGGAGCAATGTTCAGAGTTGTGGTTGTGGGGTGTGGCACATTGAAGTGAGTGGGTTGTTGAACAAGGGGTATGGTTCCTTGCCTAGCCACAAACTATGAAGTGACACCCTGGATGTGTGGGGTCGATGTAGTGAAAGTGGCCCCATGCGTTTATGCGTGCGGTATGTACTGGGTGGAGATGGGGGTGGGTAATCTCTATTGGGATACTGGTGCTTGTGTGCTCATTGACACTTGGTGAGTGGCTATCTGTCCCATGCAAGGATGGACTGATGGATTCACGTAGGCATGGGGACTAAGGGTGTGGTATGAATCCTCAGGTTCAGATTATGCCTCGAAGTCATCTACATCATGGTGGTTTTGGGGCTTCTCATTGGGTCGTTGTGTGTTTTGACCCCTTGCCAGAAGGAGCTGGGAGATGAGCCTATGATGAGGATTAGAAAGGAGGATGATGTCATATACAGAGGGGACGAATTCATGACCTCCCATGTATATGTGCTCGAAGTCTCATTTTGCCTCCTGTTCTATGGTGTCCAGAGGAAGGTTGGCCTAAATCTTCACATAGATAAAGTTGTATTGTTCCTGTGTGAGGATTTCAAAGGTGTGTGCATTAGAGGTCTAGGATGACTCCATGGTGATGTGTGACGGGGCAGTGTATGAGCTAGCTAACAAGTGCCGAATGTGTTTCAGGCTAAGTATGCAAAGTGTCCGGCGTGTGAACACTGAAAATTTTTCTAAGTGTCTAGCATGTACAACGTAAACGGGAGAAAATTTGACTAAGTATGAAATTATGAACCGTAGTTGTACGTGGATGGCGATCTCGGGTAAGAGGAAGTCATCTTGGAATCGTTATGTTGTGTGTATTGTATGCCTTGGACAAGGTGATCCATGTTGGTGGCCGTTAGGACTTAGACTGGTTTGAAGTAGGTGCGAATCGCAGCGAATTCAGCTTTGAAACGGGCCCGTTTTGTGTGTTTTTGTTTAAAAAACACTGTAGCGGTATTGTAGCAGCGTAGACACTGTAGCAACGTAGACACTGTACCAGCGTAGACACTGTAGCAGTGTAACTATGTTTGAACAGGCAACGTGATCAGCGTTTTGATTAAACAAAAAATAAGTTAGGCCCTACTTCTAGCACCATTTTCTGTACTGTCCAAAATCGTCGGTCTCTGGCTGGAATGAAACAGAAACCTGGAGATCCCTGGACACGCACAGAAGACCCTACCTTCACTTGAGGGCAAGCTAGAATTAACGAAGGCAGAGTACCTTGAATGGTCTGCACACAGATCAGGCAAGGATTTCCCTGAACATACACCGATATACTGTACACTGGGTTATATGTAAATGGAGTAACGAATGTAAAACAGAGCGTAAATGTACGGGAGCGTAAGCAGTAAACATACAATAATGAACGAAAAACTATAACAAATCTTAGCAAAGAAATGTGGTAATATTATTGCATGATAGGAATTACAATGCACCAGTCTTAACACAATCGTGGATCTGACACAAGGCGGACGAAGAGCCCCGGTGAATGCAAAGGATGTGACAGCGTGCTGGTTCAAATTGCAGGCACAGCATAGAGGCTGTATGTTCAGCGTGCAGGGTTGAAGTCCAGCGTATAGGATGTAGGTTTCTCAATTTGCTTAGTGTGGTCTACCCCGATTTTTGCCAAGATGCCTGTCATTTTCGAACTTGGATCTGGTCAAAAATTAGAGTTTTTATATGGGTTTCGACGTTAGACTTGGGTCTGAAAGGGGATGAGTAGCTATAAGGTGAGAAAAATTCAGATCGGGAGACAGGTGGTGCGTTGACTGAGTGCTGGATATGTTACAACTGTACAGCGTACAGCATACCAACGTACAGCATGCCAGCATACATGGATGCCAGTGTACAGCATACTAGCGTACAGCATGCCAGCGTACAGCATGCAAGCTAGAATTAACGAAGGCAGAGTACCTTGAATGGTCCGCACGCAGATCAGGCAAGGATTTCCCCGAACATACACTGATATACTGTACGCTGGGTTATATGTAAATGGCGTAACGAATGTAAAACGAAGCGTAAACGTACGGAAGCGTAAGCAGTAAACATATAGCAATGAACGAAAAACTGTAACAAATCTTAGCAAAGAAATGTGGTAATATTATTACGTGATAGGAATTACAATGCACTAGTCTTAACATAGTTGTGGATCTGACACAAGGTGGATGAAGAGCCCCAGTGAATGCAAAGGATGTGACAGCGTGCTGGTTCAAATTGCAGGCACAGCATAGAGGCTATATGTTTAGCATGCAGGGTTGAAGTCCAGCGTATAGGATGTAGGTTTCTCAATTTGCTTAGTGTGGTCTACCCCAATTGTTGCCAAGATGCCTGCCATTTTCGAACCCGGATCTGGTCAAAAATCAAAGTTTTTATACGGGTTTCGATGTTAGACTTGGGTCTGAAAGGGGATGAGTGGTTGTAAGGTGAGAAAAATTTGGATCGGGAGACAGGTGGTGCGTTGACTGAGTGCTGGATATGTTACAACTGTACAGCGTACAGCATGCCAACGTACAGCATGCCAACATACATGGATGCCAACGTATAGCATACTAGCATACAGCATGCTAGCGTACATGGATGCCAGCGTACAGGATGCCAGCGTACATGGATGCCAGTGTACAGCATGCCAGCGTACAGCATGCCAGCATACAAGATGCCAACGTACAGCATGCCAGCGTACACACATGAAAATGCTTCATTTTAAGGTTAAAACTTGATTTTTGAGTACTTGAGAGCTACTGGGGACCCTAGGGAAGGTCCTGGGGGGTCTAGACACTCAGTTCTGGCATGTTTTGACTCATTTTTGGGGCCCTAAAGTTGCTCTACGCTGGGCTGTACGTTGGGCGTATACACTGGGTGTAGAAGAATGAAAGACCATCATTTGGAGCCCAAAATTTTATTTTCAAGTGACAGAGATCTATTGGGGACCTTGGGGAAGGTCCTAGGGGGTCCAGACACTCAGTTCTAGCATGTTTTGACTCATTTTTGGGGCCCGAAAGTTGCTCTACGTTGGGCTGTACGCTGGGCGTAGAGGAATGAAAGACCATTATTTGGAGCCCAAATTTTGATTTTCAAGTGCCTAAGAGCTACTGGGGACCTTGGGGAAGGTCCTAGGGGGTCCAGATGCTTGGTTCTGGCATGTTTTGACTCATTTTTGGGGCCCGAAAGTTGCTCTACACTGGGCTGTACTCTGGGCGTATACGCTAGGCGTAGAGGAATAAAAGACCATCATTTGGAGCCCAAAATTTGATTTTCAAGTGCCTAAGAGCTACTGGGGACCTTGGGGAAGGTTCTAGGGGGTCTAGATGCTCAATTCTGGCATGTTTTGACTCATTTTTGGGGTCCAAAAGTTGCTCTACGCTGGGCTGTACGCTGGGCATGTATAGGCCAACGTACAGGATGCATACTTAGTGAAAACCAAGTATTTTGACCTTAAGATTTACCAAGTTTGATGCCAGATGTAATTTTAGTCTTCTATGGGTCCCAAGGAACCATTTTTTGTTGATTTCAACTCTACTTGAAGCTGTCTGTGAGGTCCTCAAGCTTCAGTCATGTTGGGGAGCATCATGACTTAGCTCGATTCCTGTTGGAGAAGTACTAAGCTCAGAATTTTGTGGTGTTTCAGTAAGGTTATCATGAGATGATATAGAATAAATGTAATACTTAGCTATAAAGGAATGACCATGAGAGTTAACAATGAGTTATATATGTTAACATCATGGCTATGATTATGGCAATGACATGTTGAATGATCAATAAGGTCTTCATGCTTCATGCTTTGAAGTGTTGTTCATTTAGTAATGTTCTTGAGGAGCCAACACTTCACTTGAAGGTTTTTTTAGGTTGTTAGGATCCTTTCTTTGTATGTTCAGATTTTATTTTATTTTATTTGTCTTTTGGTCCTCATCAATTGTTTATCTTCTTGTTGAATAAGATGTGTTACATCCAATGAACTTGATGGTGGAGCATGATGAAGAAGATGTCACATGGCCATAATGCATAAATATTAAACATAGGTAAACATCATTATTTAGGATAACGAAGGTCATAATCAAGCTATGGGATTGGGTTCCAAGGAATGTAATGATAGGAATTATCAAAAAAGCACTCTTGGTACAGCAGGACATACTAAATCCTGCACATCAAGGTCACATGATAACTTGTCACCATAATGAGTTGCACCTTCACAATGACTTCAAGCTTCATCCTACAAGCATAACTCTAAAGAGGACAAGAAAACAAGATAAAGAAGATATGTTATTATAATAAGATCATAATCATTATAGGGTCATATGAGAAAAGTAGTAAACTAGGCCACTGAAGATCATAATCATTACACCTAGGAGGGATTTGTATCTTGTATTATAGATATTATAAAGTCTTTCAATTTACTTGCTATGAAAAATGAGATAAAGAAAGGAATATTGGCTTACTTGTTACTAGTCACCATGGTCATGGATATCAATGTTGACACCTATAAAGAAAACATGTTAGATGTAATAAGGTTTGAGGTAGGAATGGTTGACCATATTAGCCAATTTATTCCCATCCATGTCCACTATTTTGAATGCTCCATTATCACAGGCCTTGGTGATTAAGAAAGGTTATTCCTAGTTGGTTGAAAACTTGTCCGCATGCTCATGGACAACTTTGAGGATTATGTATCCTTTTTTGATCTTTCATTTGTTCAAGTCATGACAATGTTGTTGTTTCTTCCTTCCCTAGTATTGCTCAATGTGAGCAAGCATTTGCACATGTTTCTCTTCCATTGAGTCCAAGTCCATGATATGTAACTCCTTATTCTATTCATCATTGATGAAGTGTGAGAGAGCCACTTAGAGTGATAGGACTTGTAATTCAAAAGGAAAAACAGCTTCAAAACCATAAATCATGCTATATGGGGTTACACTAGTTGTGGTCCAATAGGTGGTTCAATAGGCCCAAAGTATGTGGATAAGCCTCTCATGCTACTTGTGTCTACTATTTTTTAGCATCTCTTTTAGCACGTTTATGGTAGCCTTGTTGCTAACTTCAACTTGTTCATTGGCTTTAGGATAGTATGGTGATGAAAAGAAATGTGTAATGCCTAGGTCTTGACAAAAGGCTTTCATTTCTTGGCTACTAAATTATGGTCCGTTATCCATCAATATGGGCATAGGTATGCCAAAATGGGCTACTATGCTATCAAGTATAAATCTATAGACTTGTTAAGATGTTGTCTTCATTGGGGGAACAACTTCAATCCACTTTGTGAAGTATTTGGTTGTGATGATGATCAAGCTATGCCATGCAAATGACTTAGGTGTTATAAGTCTAATGATATTCAATCCCCATCGTTGAAATGGCCAAGTTTTCTAAGTAATGTGTAACTCAATTAGTGTCACATGTATTAGGTTACTATGCCATTAACAAGTTTCATAAGTCTTAGCCTTCTACAGGAAATTATTTCTCATATAATGCTAGTAATAGCCTAGCCATCTAATCTTAGTAACCATGGCTCTAGGTCCTATATGTCCTCCACATAAACCCTCCTAAACTTGCTCAAGGACTATGCAAGCTTCGATTTTACCCAAGAACACTAACAATATTCCATCATAAGACCATCAATATAATGTGTTGTCACCTATGATGACATATTGTTTTGATCTTTTATGTACAATGTCCTTTTGAGAACTAGTTAGGTCTTGTGGAGATTCACCATGCATTAGGTAAAACATAATATCTTCATACCATTCCCTTGGGAGAGTAATGTTGATAGATGCTCTAGAATCACCTTCAATGTTCTACATGATGAGAATAGTACAGTTCATTATTCAGGAGGGTAACTTACTATACACAGTCTCACACTTAGGGCTAAGGTTGTAATGGTATCAGCTAGCATGTTCTCAATTTGGGGCACATGTTGGATACTAACATATGTAGATTTTTGCATTGGTTTCTTTTTTAGGCCATAGTAAGGATGCAAATGTTTATCTTTGCACGTGTATACCTCAGTTGGTAAACCACAAGTTGTAAATCACCTTTGATCATTAGACACTTAGTCCCTTGATCACTGACTATCATCATTCCCCTAATCAATCCTTCATACTTTGCTATGTTGTTGGTACATGGGAATTTCAAACGATAAGTGAAGGGTTGGATTTCTCTGGGAGGAAGTGTTATGATGGTAGTAGCACTAGTCCCATGGGTAGTTGAAGCTTAGTCAAAGTGTGTAATTACCTCATAGCCCTCAGGTACTTCATTGACCATGTTGACATTCTTGTTAGGAAATTTAGGATCTATGGCTGCATGGTCTTCTACCAATGAAACAATAAGTTGTGTGGTAATCACTTGACCTTTTGTTGATGCTTGAGAGATGTAATGAAGGTTATATTCTATTGTTATGGCTTTCCAAATGATGATAAGACTTCTCTCATAGATATTAATTGTTATGGCTCTTAGTATGTTATCCTTGTATATGATATTGACTTAGCTTCTAAAAAGGTAGTGTCTCCACTTCTTCAATGAGAAGACCAGGGCTAGATAATACTTCTCTACTTCAATGTATTAGGTCTAATGGGTAATTAATACATGGCTTAGGTAGTATACAAGAAGCTCTACTCCATCATCTCATTTCTAATAGAGTAGAGAGGTAATGTACGTTTCAGAGATAGCAAGGTAGATGTAAAAATTCTTATCCTCTTATAGAGGGTAGACCATCAATAATTATGCTAAATCTTACTTAAGGTTTTCAAAGGCTTCTTGATATTGAGCCGTCCACTCATAGTGATCTCCTTTCTTAAACAAGTGTTGCATGGGTTGTAACTTATCCATAAGTCTGGTGATAAACCTATGGATAAATTGTAATCTACCTTACAATCCCTAAAGCTCCTTAAGGTTGGTTGGTGCTATCAAGTTGGATATGGAATTAACCTTATTAAGAAAGACATGTATTCCTAGTTCAAATACTACAAAGTTAACCATCTTATTAGTTTTAATGTTAAAGATACACTTCTTGGGGTTAAGCCTAAGCTCATATTTGAGACATCATTTCAACACAAGGTCAAGGTCACATGCATGGCTTTTGGCCACTTTGGACTTAACGGCTATATCATCCATGTAGTCATTAAGCAATCCTACCATATCATTGCTAAAGATATACATCATCACTCTTTAGTAGGTTTCTCTTGTGTACTTCAATCCAAAGGGCATCATGATGTAACAAAAGGTACCCCAAATGAAAGTCATACAAAGTTGATGCTCTAGGTTAATCCTAATTTGGTTATATCCTAAGAATCCATCCATAAAGGAAAATAAGGCATGCCCAGCTATAGTATTGATAAGTTGATTAATACTAAGCAAAGGAATGTCTTCTTTGATAGTTTCCTTATTCAGGTCTCAGAAATCAATATAGATACATGTACTCTTCTTTTTCTTAGAGACTATCATTATGTTGGACATCCATTCCATGTAATTGACAACTCAAATGAAGCTAGTTGAATATAGTTTTGTGATCTTATCACAAATTTCTAGGGCCAAATATGGTCTAATCTTACCAAATTTTTGCTTAATTATTTTGATCCTAGGATTTAGTATGATGTTATGTTGTACTAGGTGTGGTTCAAGACCTAGCATATCTTCATATGACCAGGCAAAGGCCTTAATGTTTTCTTGGAGAACCTTGGTGATGTCTTGAGCTTTTTGAGGTTCTAGTGAGAAACTTAGGTTTAGTGTTTTCTCCTCACAACTGTGTGTCATGATAGGAACCTCAACTAGAAAGTATTCAACAATGCCACTAGCCTCAAGATCAAGGGTTTTGACTAGGTTTTCAAGCCATTCTAGAGGTTTCTCTATAGAGGCTATACAATCAAAAATATCCTCATACTCAAGATCTAGGCAATTAATGTTGATGCATCATTCAACATTACCATGAGGCCCACTTAGACTCAAAGGCACACTGAATTGCTCCTAGGTGTCCATACTTCAATCTTGCATATCAACCATATGCACATTAAGAGGCAACTATGTGATAAAATGTGTAAACATTGCCAAAATAAAGCAAAATACTCTAGCAAAAGCCAAAATACATTAAGCTAAATGCCAAACAAGGCTTAAACAAGGTCACTTGAAGGTTACCAGAGGTAAGTGAAGATAGATAAGGTGAAATAGAGGCTAAATAAGATCAAGAAAAGGCCAAATGGCTATAGAATAGAGCCACACAAAGACTAACTAAATGTTAAACTCTATTCAGTGATGCCAATTAAGGTTAAAGCATAAGCAACAACTATACAATGGTAGTTAAAGATGGACAAGTTGTGTCAAAGGCTAAAGAGCATGAAATAATGCTAAATAGGGCCAAATGATGATCATCTAACATCAAATGATATCCTAATGATGGTCAAGCACCATCAAAGAAGGTAAATAAGCCTAAAACATGGTCAACCAAGGTCATAGAGAATAGGATAAGGTAGATGGGATGAACCAAGATGCTCACTGACATGGAACAAAGCCAAATGATAGCTAAATTATATCAAATTGGGTCAAATGAAGCCCAAATGATGATCAAATACCATCAAAAAAATGTCTAGAATGGTCAAACAAGGTTATACTAATGTTCATTAGTGTAAATCATTACCAAATCTAGTTTTCAAAGGTTTAATGATAGCAAATGATAAAAGCATTTGGTGGGACAAGACCAAATCATGTTAAAATGACCAAAATCAAGCCAAATAACCTCAAATGATAAGGCAATGAAGGTCAATAATGCATACTAAGGTCAAACCAATCAAGGTAGGAACATATGGTAAAACATGGTTAATATTAGTCAATTAGGGTTAGATTTTTTCATTTTTAGGCCTTAGTGTGCCATGGTGTGAGTCTATATGGTTGAAAAGTGAGTTTAGGCACAGGGTGGGATCATTGTAAGGTTATTTGAAGTTAAAATTAAGGCCTTTTGTTGTGATTATGTTGGGCATAGCTAGGACTATTTTGGCTAGCATAGTTGGGATAGGACCCAATCTAGTTGGTGATAATAGATGGTTTTCTATGTTTGTTATGACTAGTTTTGGTATCTCTATGGTCTGTATGGCTAGCGCAATGGACTAGGGTTGAAGATCATCATTTTGATCTTCTAGAAGTTGTAGATGATGTCAAATGCTAGTGACTACCCTAGGACTATGCTGGCTAGTGTAGTCCTAGCATAGATGCATGGGAAAAGTGTGTTTCTAGTGTTTTAGAGCTAATACTGGTGTTTCATCAACATCCTAGTGTAGTGCAAGGTCCTGGAAAGGCTAAATAGGTCATTTGGCAGTAAAATGGGCTAATGCAAGTGTAGTTTTGGTGACAACATCTCACGACTATGTTGACCAATGTAGTTGAGGGTTTCTCTACTGTAAATGGACCAAAACATAGGCTTTTTATGATTAAAGGCCAACTATAGCTAGCTTTTGGATTCCAAGGTTCCACTCTTTCCAAATTAATTTTTTGACCATTTCAAGTATTGTGATGTTGGTTTAACCATCCTATGGGAGGGACTACACTAGAACTACATAGGCCAACATAATCCTAGGCCTACCTCAATATAGATCAATAGAATTTGACATTCTAATGATCAAAACAAAGTGAAGTCATAACTAGGTAATGTCAAACAATGTTATTAGCTTTTCAAGTCAAATTTTAGGTCATTCAGGGTGTCATGATACTAGTCAAATCAACTTACAATCATGACTATGCTAGGACTATGCTAGCCAACATAGTCATGACTTGTCTTAGCATAGTAAGGTATGAAATATTTCTTTTGATGAGTTTTTGCAATCAATCAACTAGGTTCTTTGGTTCCCAATATTACCAATATCTTTGGCTAGGGTTTTGACTTAGGATGATCAATTCTAAAGATTTCTTTGGTATAGAAATGCCCATATTCCATTTGGACTATGCTAGCCAGCATAGTTGAGCCTAACCTTAGTGTAGATGGAGGTGACATGGCATTTCCAAGGTCAAAACAAGGTGAATATGTAGCTTGGTAAGGCCAAACAAAGTTCTAGGTTTCAAGTTAGGTTTTAAGTTATTTGGAGTGTCAAATCACTAGTCAAATCAACCTAGAACCATGACTACACTAGCCAACATAGTCCAAGCCTACTCTAGCATAGTCATAAGATGAACTTTTATTTTTAGTGGAATTTCATGATTGATCAACTAGGACTTTGGTTTCTTGGATCAATGGTGTTCATAACTAGGGTTTCAAGCCTAAGATGATCACTTTTGACAGTTTTTTTGATTCTTGACTATCCATACACCCCTAGACTACATTGGCTAGTGTAGTCTTGGTGTAGTTCAGGTGTGTGGACAAAGTTTTGTTGATTTTTAACTTGGTTTGTAGGATGTAGTGGTCTCTAAAGTTTGTGAAAATATTCTCTGGTTGAGATGATGGATTAAGAAGTCAATTTGACTTGCTTAAGACCTATTTTGATGTTCTAATAATGTGAATATGTTAAGACTACACTAGCTAGCATAGTCCTAGGCTTCCTCAGCATAGTCCCAAGGTGAAATTGGAATTCAGCCTACTTTTGTTTCACAGTTTGCCAGTACAAAGTCACCGAAGATTCTGAAGGAGTGTTAAGGCCAAGATATGTTGGTTTGAACGTTATTTTTGGTTTTTAGTGGTCTATCCTCTCCCAAATACACTGGGACTACATTAGCCAATGTAGTTGAGATCTCCCCTAATGTAGTTCTTGTAATAGAAATTATTTTTAATGCTTTTCAACCAATCTTGCAAATTTTTGAAGCTATCAGAGGCTTTAGCCAAGGTTTCATGCATGGTGTAGTAATTTTGGAGTCAATTAGAAGTTTGGTTAATAATTGAAGACATTATCCCACTTGGGAATATGCTAGCTAGCATAGTCAAGCTATTGGATAGTTTAGTTACTCTAAATACTAAGTTGTGATATGACTTATGGCTTCTCTTCGTGTATGGTGATTTCCAATGTCAATACCCAGTTTCCTGTTTTTGGCATAAGGTTTGTTGGTCCAAATATGGCATGGATGGAAACCTAGGAGGTGGGTTCTAGTAGTGATTGAACTTTGGAATTCATTTCAAGGCTTTTGGATGCTTAAACCCTAGCATATTAACGTTGGAGAAGCTAAAAATCCAAGTCTTTTAGAATTTCCATTGGCTTGTTGGAAAGGAAACTAGTGGGCCCCACCTTAAGATTGAATTGTAACACGAATTATTTTTCCACCAACCTAGCATAGTATTACCTTCTAATTGTGATCATTAAGTTCAGTGGAACTTGTATGAATATTTTGGAAATTAGGGTTCTGGTGATCAACGCATAAGTTTAGGATTGGTTACCAAATTACAATTTTGCATAAATCATAATTCTTTCATCACTCCTAACCTAAAGCACCTAGCATCCAAGCTCCTATATTATTCTTTCCTCAACCACACCTATTCTCAATGTAGTCCAACTATCCTACCATAAGGAGTCGACGTAGTTACTATAGGTGATCAAAAGTTTTGAAGGTTTTGTCAATTTTGGTGCTACTTTTCCAAAATGTCAAAGAGGAGAACTACAACCAGTAAGAATCTAACTTTGTAAGAGGTAGATGCTACTTCAAGAGGGCTCTCTAACCTACCACAACCCTTGATTGGTGAAGGTTCTTCCACTACAACCCCTAGGTACATAATTTCTAACCATTTTTCTTTAAGTTTTGCTAAAAACTTGGGTGTTTTTGTTTGTAGATTTGTGTATTCCTTAAAGTTTAATTTCATAAAATTCCTACATTATATTTAGGTCATGTTCATGGGCTTTTGGTGTCATTTTGGTATTAGGATTTGACTATGCCTAGTTATAATTTTAGTTTCAGTATTTTCTATGCATTTTTGAGCTTTTCCCACCAAAAAGCAATGCCACTTTTGTAATTTTTTTTGGCTGAAAACGATTAGGATTTATTATTTTTTATATCCATATTATTGTAGTACTATGTTTAATGGTTGAAATGGTGTTTGAACTACTAGATTCTGACTTATGATGAATTCTCTATGAGTTTTTCCATAAGCTAGTACATAGGGGTTTTATGTAGTTTTTGCTATTTTTCATGTTATTTTCCTAATTTATTCTACAAACATGTCTAAGAATTATTTTGTTCTTAGGTTTTTGATTTTTAGGTTGTCATTTAACAGTTCAAACCATTCTAGAATCATTGAATTCTAATTTGTGGTTAATTTTTGGTGAGTTTTTTAGTTAGTTGGCATAAAGTGAGGTTTTTGGCTTTCACAATTTACCCCTATGAAGATGATCAATGCTGGCATTTTGAAAAAAAATTTCAACCAACATCCCATGTTCTTGGATGAAACATCACCAAAAATGCATGTTATAACCTTTGTAACCCTCACCCCATGAAATCCAAGGCTAAGCTTCATTGTAAATGTGAAGGTTATAACCCATGATGTGCAATCTCACATACTTTATACTTTTGGGACTGAAAAATTCCTCATAAGTGATCAAACCCTCATCTCTCAAGTGAAAAAAGTCATATAATACCTATATTTTGGCTTGGGGTGTTAAAAATTCCTTTTGGACTACCAAAATTAGCATTTTGATGGGTTTTGTGGGGGCGTGTAACATTTACTATGCTAGAAACACCTATTGGAAGAGGTAACATCACCCATGCCTAGCGTGGACAATATAACTCTTACCCCAGTGTTGCTACTTCACCCCCACGATTGTACCCTCCTTCCAACCTTGCTCTAGTGAGCATCTAGCCTAGCTCCAACGAGGATCTATAATTTCTATGGGAAGGCACAGCATGGTTAAAATTATTGTTTACTATTTTTAGTAAATGGAATGCCTTTAAGGCCATGGTGGTATAACACTTATCATACATAGTAACCTTGTTGAATTTGAACACCCACCACACCTGCACGTAGCCAAAATTTTATTAACAATCAAGAAGAATTTGTAGTAGTAATCAAGCATAATTGACAACCAAATTTTTGCCCAAAACCCTATAAAATGAAAGCACCAAGACCATGAAAGGATTTCACACTTTGTAATTTTTGATCATTTTTTTTTCATTCGAGAGCTCTTGCATACCTATAAATACATAGCTTCTCAAATCCCTAGCATGAAACCTCCATAGCCATTGTTACCTTCCTTTAAAATGTTGTGAGTGTTAGGTACCAATGCTAAGCATTTTGGGCTTTACCCACAATGTGGCTCTTCTTGGTAGTAAAACTCCCCCACACATCTCACCCCCCTCACACCACCAACATTGTAGATCTAGTGTAAAGAGTAGCAAAGGTTCAAAAGCATTGGGAGGTGTAAAACCTCTAGATCATGAAGTTGGTTGTAGTAATTTCAATGGATTTTGAACCCCCATCAAAGTGAACCCCCTTGCTACTTCAAGAACATTTTTTTATACACATTTCTTGAACCATTCTTTATTTTTGTTAAAACAAAGTTTATAGTTCTATTTGTGTACAATATAGATTTATTTCTTTCATTTTAGTTCAATTATTTTCTTAAATATACATTACATTTTTATTTTTCTACTCCTATTTACATTTTCAAAGTTCCTAGGTGATTTGCTAGACCATCGAGGGTACCTTGCATCTTATTGTTCAAATGTTCTTGGGATCTAGGGTTAAATTTGTTTTGTTGAATTTTTTCAATTTTCTAGTGATCAATATTTTTAGGGATTATAATTTTCTAGAGCTAAAGGGAGGATCTTTGTCCAAGTTCTACATCCAAACATGTTTCCTGTATACCAATGTTGCCTGCAACTAAAAAATTTTGAAATCTCCAAAATATTTTATGCACAGTTTTTTAATCTCCTTTTGGCTACCAAAACCAATGTTGAAACCCATCCCCCCATCACCAAAACCCAATGTGGAGGTGGCAAACAATTGGGGTTTTTTAAAACAATTCAAAGTAGTTGCTAAAAATTTTAAAGTAAACATTGTTGTTCTACCAAAATATTTACCCCTTTTACTATAAAACTTTTCCAACTANAAAAACTGCCAAAGGGTAACCCCCAATGCTATGTAAGAGGGTGCAAGATTTTTAATCTTACCCCTTTTATTCCTCCCTCTCCACCTTTAGCATGGGTATTACCCTCTAGCTTGGGTGTTACACCTCCTAGCATGGGTATCATACCCCCCTAGCATGGGTGTTTGGATTTTGGTAGAAAATTTGCAGCAGTTGCTGGTTTTTCTAAAGCCAGCATGGGTGTCATACCCCCTTAGTGTGGGTGTGTGTCATACCCTCCTTAGCGTGGTTTTGTCTCATATCCCCCTCTGCATGAGTGTCATACCCGCCTTAGCATGGATGTCATACCCCTGGATCACCTAAACCCATCCTGTTGTGAAATTTTTTAGCAAAACCCACTCTTTTTTCAAAACGAACATTATTTTGGCCAAGAGGGAGGAACTTCAACATAGTACAAGTAGGTAAGATAATTATTAGCACCTTACCCCCTTATCCCCTCCCTTTCCATTTATAGCAAAATGCACCATTGGAAAACCTAGCTTGCTAAGATTTTTGCTAAAAATAGTAAAGGACCAAAACAACATCTTTTGACAATGTCTTTCAGCCGATCAACTGTACTACACCTTAACCTAACAAATATGGTATCTAGCCAAGATGTAGTTTATGTTTATGACTTGAAAGACCCCATGGTCATAGAAAAAAGGCAATTTCTTAGGCAAAGAGGCAAAAACCTAGATTTTATGGTCATTAATGAGGTGTCCTCTAGCTTTCTCTATGCCAAGATACAAGCCAGTATCTTGATACCATGCTCCAAATTTGATAATAAGCATTAATTCAAAATCATTCATTGAGATTGGAATGAATACATCTCATCCTCTTATGACCAAATCCTTCTCACAAACTTTTATGCACAAATTCTTATCCAACTCATAGAGGTTGATGAGTTTAGTGAGGGAATTAGCTCAAAGAATATTCAAGAAGAGGAAGATGAGTTTGAGGCCCAACAAAAGCTAGAAATCTTCATTGGAAGTCTTTTTCAATCCCCAACTTTCCAAACAACCACATCCAACTCCATGTCTCTTACTTCATCAATGGGACAAGTCACTCAGCCCAACTCTCCTCATGTCCATTCTACCATGTTTGGGTCCACACCCATCATCACCACACACAAGACACAACCTATGTTTCAATCCACTTCCTTATTTTCATTGATGCCCTTTGCCACATAACCTAACTCCATTCACCCAACCTCAATGACATTTACCTCACCATCTCCCTTTGCCATACTAGTGGGACCCTCATTGGAACCCTAAGTAATACAAGCCTCTCATACCCCTTGCATCCCCTTTATGCCTCAAGTTCTTGCATAAACATCCTTTTCCTAGTTTAGCCTACCTATGATGACCATAACCTAGCCTCTTCCTTTGATATCGTAGCCTATTACAAGGCCACAAGTCTCACAAATTCTTCCTCAACCATCAACATAAGCACTGTAGCCCATGGGGATGCCACAAGGCTTAGATCAAGCCTTCCAAATGATCTAAGACCTTATCAAAGAGCATCAAAAACTTAAGGCCANGGTAGCTATTGTTGAGTCTCTGGCTATGTTACAAAGATGATCATGCCTCTTACAAGCCTCTTCAAATAGTTGCTTATGTTGCATAGGTTTATTTTTAAAAAACCATTCTAGAAGTTGAGAGGTCTTCATGGGAAACATAATGTAGTTAGACCTATCCTTCCATCTAAAGTTTGATCTTGGTTGATTTGGGATGTAGGAAGTGGATGGTTATGATGAGTCTTAGGATGTGTTGCATGGTGGTGATCCCTACCTTTTCCCTTGCTTTGACTCTTTTTTTATTATAGCCATAGTTGTGTGTTCCTGTTTGGTTTTATCCCTATCCCTTCTTGCATATTAGTTTTTATAAGCCATATATGCTAGATTTTTAGTTGCCTTAAATGCCTTTTCAATGTTCTTAGTTTGTGAGAAGGCTTGGCTCAGTGACTGGGGCTCTAAGTAGTACAACTTTGACTTCATAATGCCATTTACTATTCCCTTGTAGATGCCTGAGAGATGAGTTTTAGCAATAGAATTTAGGATATTGTTAGGTGTTGAGGTAAACCTTTGAATAAACCTTTTGACTGGTTCAAGTGGCCCTTGCCTCACTTTCATCAGTTGNATGATCCCAAGCTATCAAAGTACTTTAGATTACAAGGTATTCTCATTATCATCAAATGGCCAATCATGATATTGATTTTTTCCTAGCATTAAAGGATGACCTCCAAAAGATGATAGATCATGAAGAGTTAGTGTTGAATGAGCCCAACTATCTAAATGCTAGTAATAACTCTTACAATGTATACTTGTTCACCGAAACCAAATGGTCTAATCCTCCTAGGGAACCATTTGTCATTAGGATAACACCATGATCCAAAAACATAAATCCTATAGAGCCATTTATCATACAGGTCCCACCTCTGCTAGCCCCTAAGAAGCCTTTCATCATATGTGTGCCACCTTCAATGGCATCAATGTCACAACCAAGACTATGAGTTGCTAACCCTCCCAAGCCTAGGAAACCATTCATTATCTGGGTTCCTCCATCTTCAACAAGTAAGACCACAACAACCCATAACCAAAGCCCACTTATAGTAGCCCACAACTTAGAGGTTAGCCAAAAGCCATCATCACAATGATGACAAAAACAACCTGTCACCAAATAAACACCACAACCCACTAAAGGTGGTTGATAACAAAAGACTTTGAAATAAGCTACACCAAGACCAATTACACTAATGGACAAGGGGCCCAAGGCACATGAACTAAAACCTAACTAAAAACTCTAGGAATAATGGAGGAGGTTAATACCACTAAGGCCAAAACTTCACAAGCCAAGAAAAAGAGCTTCCTCACAACCATGGACCAAGCCAAACTATTTCTAAAATAAAAGAACACATCACCAAACTTATACAACATGGTCATGACTTCTTTGACTTACAAAGATGCACTAGCTCAAGTCTTGACCTTTATCCTTGTGAGCAAATACATGCCCACCAATAGAGAGTCAATTCACTCTATCATTGAGCAAGCTTCACTTTGGGAAAATGGGCATAAATCCATGCTCAACTTCCATAACAGTGAAGTGAAGATTGACTCTTGAAATGGAGAAGTGTTATCTACTCCTCTCCTTATCACCATACATGTTCACAAATACAAGGTTTACCATGCTCATGTAGATGATAGGGTGACCATAAATGTGATATCATACGTTGTTGTTGACAAGTTAGGATTAACTAAGAATATCCAAGTAACCACTACCTAAGTGCTCAAGTCATTTAATGGCTTACACATAGAAATTTAAGGATCTATTCCCTAGCATTTCATAGTCAGAGAACAATTTACCACATCTGTCAACTTCCAAGTAGTTGAAGAGATCCCAAATTTTAGCTCGATCCTAGGGAGACCATAGTTGGCTAAGCTTCATGTAGTCTCATCCCCTATACACCAACAAATTCACTTGCCCTACAAGGGTGGGGAACTTGTGATATGTGGGGACAATGTATTAGTACCTTAGGTTAACTATGTTAACATCGATCAAGGTTTAGAGGTGGAGTTTCAGGAGGAAACTCCTAATACCCTGTTAAACCACAAATTATCTTAGTTTTTAAATAAGCATTCTTATCAAATTCATGCATTTCAATTGATTTTATTTTGTATTGCATATATTTAATGGTTTGGCTGGTGTTTAATTAATTTTTATTTTACTTTATTGTATTGCAAGTTATAATTGATATAATTATAATGTGATTTATTATATTATTATATAATTGGGTAGTGGTTGCATGTTTTATTAATTTGGGCCATCTTATATTGGCACACATGGGTATGGCCATTATGGTAGATGGTAAAATCATAAATAACATACCATTTGTATATATTAGCATTTTTGTCTTGCCTTTATTAACAATGCTCAAGGAGATTGGAGAGGATAATAGTAATGGACATGATTGTCGTCAGTCAGGATAGCCTTAAATTAAGAGATGATAGTCTTCATGGTAGGCTATCATGACAACACAATGTGGGTGCAATCAAACATGATCTTCATACTCTCCACCATCACTGGATTTGGTTACCCATCTCTCTACAACACATTCTTAAGCAGTGATAAGTTTAGCCATTGGGCCATCCTTCCTCATCACAAGTATGCATGTGCCCACTCCATGGCCATGCTGGTCTCTTCCATAATAGCAGTGGCCAATGGCATCTCTAGAGGCTTCCACCAGGTTATAACAATCTCCAACAACACCACCTTCACAAGTATAATCATGTGTGCATTGCTAGAGAAATCAACATAGAATTCTTGAATGTCATAGCATTGATGGGTTATGTCTTTCTCTTTAATGCCTCCTTCACTTTAGTAATGGGGATCTTGAAACCCTTGGAAAATCACAAGTAATGGTGCTAGAAGAGGTTCTAGTGAACAAACACACCAAAAAAATAGATGACACATCCACAATTGAAATGAGTTCAAGGAATAGGTCCTTTTTAAAGCAAAACAGAATGAGTGAAATTATAAGAAGAAGAAACTGATCTTCTAGAGGATTTGGTGGAGCAAGAGAAATGGTAAAGACCTCTAGAACCATAAGCAAGGACATGGTTTTATCCTTCAAACCCCTATCGCTTACCTCCAAAGATGTCAATTACTATGTCGACATGCCTACTACAATGAAATCCTAGGGAGTTACAAAGAATCATTTGTAACTCTTGAAGTATATAAGTGGTTCATTCTAGCCATGAGTTTTGATGTGCCTCATGGGTGTTAGTGGCATAGGAAAGACCACTCTCATGCACATTATTGTAGCCAACCTCACCCATGCTATTGCATGGAGCCATGATCAACAAAATTATCCTATAAAATCATATACCATTTTACCAAGAAATGTTAACATGAAGGAAGGTAGATTGACATACAAGAAGATGAACTAATATGTAGGGAGGTGAATTGAAGTGTGCAGAGGTGGACCGACATGTGGGAAGGTGGATTGATATGCATGGAGGTGAAATGTCACTAGTAGGGAACTATAAAGCAAAGGATGAGGATGACATCAGGTGAAGGGGGAGGAAGGGCCTCCTTAACAAATTAGGCTTTCTTCCTGAACATTTTCATTTCTCTCCATTGAGGCACATACAGATGGGTAGGGGGTTTTCTAGGGGCTAAGAAACTAATGGATGATGGTTCTCTCTCTCTCTCTCTCTCTCTCTCTCTCTCTCTTCTCCTATTTTTCTTAGGGCAACAATGGCACAACTAATGTGTGTAAATAGTGAAGTGTTAGGCAGGTTTTGTAGTCTTGTTTATTTATTCTTGGCAATGGACTAACAATAGTCAGTAGCAACAAAGCTATGTGGAAAATGGTCTACAATCTCAGTAGGAAACCAAGAGGCAGTGGTTTTGTTTTCCCCTTTTGCGATAGACCCATGATGGTGACAGACGTAGGATTGGAGATAGCAATACATTTACTAGCACATGATAGTGGGATCTAGTAGCTCATTTTCTCTCTCTCTCTCTCTCTCTCTCTCTCTCTCTCTCTCTTTCTCTCTCTTCTATGATGTTGTATCAATTGATAGCATCTCTAGAGGCTTCCACCAAGTTATAACCATCTCCAACAACACCACCTTCACAAGTATAATCATGTGTGCATTGCTAGAGAAATCGACATAGAATTATCAGATGTCATAGCATTGATGGGTTATGTCTTTCTCTTTAATGCCTCCTTCACTTTAGCAATGGGCATCTTGAAGCCCCTAGGAAAATCACAAGTGATGGTGCTAGAAGAGGTTCTGGTGAACAAATACACCAACACAATAGATGACACATCCACAATTGAAATGAGCTCAAGGAATATATTCTCTTCAAACAAAAAAAATGAGTGAAATTATAAGAAGAAGAAACCTATCTTCTAGAGGATTTGGTGTAGCAAGAGAAATGGTAAAGGCCTCCAGAACCATAAGCAAGGACATGGTTTTATCCTTCAAACCCCTATCTCTTACCTCCAAAGATGTCAATTACTATGTCAACATACGTACTACAATGAAAGCCTAGGGAGTTACAAAGAATCATTTGTAACTCTTGAAGTATGTAAGTAGTTCATTATAGCCATGCGTTTTGATGTGCCTCATGGGTGTCAGTGGCATAGGAAAGACCACTCTCATGCACATTATTGTAGCCAACCTCACCCATGCTATTTCATGAGGCCATGATCAACAAAACTATCTTGTAAAATAATATACCATTTTACCAAGAAATGTTAACATGCAGGAAGGTGGATCAACATACAGGAAGGTGAAATGATATGTAGGGAGGTGAATCGAAGTCTGCAAAGGTGGACCGATGTGTGGGCAGGTGGATTGATATGCAAGCAGGTGAAATGTCACTATTAGGAAACTATAAAGCAAAGGATGAGGATGACATCAAGTGAAGGGGGAGAGAGGGCCACCTTAACAAATTAGGCTTTCTTCCTGAATAGTTGCATCTCTCTCCATTGAGGCACATATAGATGGGTAGGGGGATTTCTAGGGGCTAACAAACTAATGGATGGTGGTTTTCTCTCTCTCTCTCTCTTCTCCTATTTTTCTTGGGGCAACAACGGCATAATTGATGTGCATAGATAGTGAAGTGGTAGGCAGGTTTTGTAGTCTTGTTTCTTTATTCTTGGCAATGGACTAACAATAGTCAGTAGCAACAGAGCTACATTGACAATCATCAACAATCTCAGCAGGAAACCAAGAGGCATTGGTTTTCTTTTCTCCTTTTGCGATAGACCCATGATGGTGATAGACATAGGATTGGAGATAGCAACACATTTACTAGCACGTGATAGTGGGATCTAGTAGCTCATTCTCTCTCTCTCTCTCTCTTCTCCATGATGTTGTAGAAATTGATAGCATCTCTAGAGGCTTCCACAAAGTTATAACCATCTCCAAAAACACCCACTTCACAAGTATAATCATGTGTGCATTTCTAGAGAAATTGACATAGAATTCTCAAATTTCATAGCATTGAGGGGTTATGTCTTTCTCTTTAATGCCTCCTTCACTTTAGCAATGAGCATCTTGAAGCCCCTAGAAAAATCACAAGTGATGGTGCTAGAAGAGGTTCTAGTGAACAAACACACCAATAGAATAGATGACACATCCACAATTGAAATGAGCTTAAGGAATAGGTCCTCTTCAAAGCAAAACAAAATGAGTGAAATTATAAGAAGAAGAAACCGATCTTCTAGAGGATTTGGTGTAGCAAGAGCAATGGTAAAGGCCTACAGAACCATAAGCAAGGACATGGTTTTATCCTTCAAACCCCTATCTCTTACCTCCAAAGATGTCCATTACTACGTCGACATGTCTACTACAATGAAATCCTAGGGAGTTACAAAGAATCATTTTTAACTCTTGAAGTATATAAGTGGTTCATTCTAGCCATGAGTTTTGATGTGCCTCATGGGTGTTAGTGGCATAGGGAAGACCACTCTCATGCACATTATTGTAGCCAACCTCACCCATGCTATTGCATGGAGCCATGATCAACAAAATTATCCTATAAAATCATATACCATTTTACCAAGAAATGTTAACATGCGGGAAGGTAGATCGACATACAGGAAGATGAACTAATATGTAGGAAGGTGAATTGAAGTGTGCAAAGTTGGACTAATGTGTGGGAAGGTGGATTGATATGCATGGAGGTGAAATGTCACTAGTAGGGAACTATAAAGCAAAGGATGAGGATGACATCAGGTGAAGGGGGAGGGAGGGCCTCCTTAACAAATTAGGCTTTCTTCCTGAACAGTTTCATTTCTCTCCATTGAGGCACATACAAATGGGTAGGGGGGTTTCTAGGGGCTAAGAAACTGATGGATGATGGTTCTCTCTCTCTCTCTCTCTCTCTCTTATTTATAGTCCTATTTATTTATTCTTGGAAATGAACTAATGATAGTCAGTAGAAATAAAGATATGTGGACAATGGTCAACAATCTCAGTAGGAAACCAAGAGGCAGTGGTTTTGTTTTCCCCTTTTGTGATAGACCCATGATGGTGACAAACGTAGGATTGGAGACAGCAACACATTTACTAGCACATGATAGTGGGATTTAGTAGCTCATTCTCTCTCTCTCTCTTTGCTATGATGTTGTAGCAATTGATAGTAGTAGTTACAAGTGTTGTTTCTATGGTTCCATTCTATTTTTAGAAGGCGGTGCATCCATGGTAGGGTTCTTCAAACAAGGACAAATTTCCTTGTCTTATTCTGGTGATGGGACATAGTCTATCTATGCATTAGAGATGCATCAGCAGGCCCCTTCATCTAGCCTCATCTCTCTCTCTCCCTCCTCTGGTGGCTACAAGCAGTGTTGGTTGTAGTAGCATCCATAACAAACTAGTATTAAATGACAACAATAGCCAAGAAGTAGGGAAATTTTATTTTGGTTACCTTTTGTATTCCTAAATTCAAGACACTCATTATAATTAAAATTTCCATTTTCTTTACTATTTTCAAAAGGCAACGTAGCCCTCTCTAGCTGAGACTATTTCCAATTTTCTATACCCATATGGGATTCATCCTAGGCAATAGTCTTCTAAAATGAGTTTTTGTTCCCCAAGTGTTAGTGCAACAAACATTTATGCATCAATAGACATGTTGGCTAATAGAAAAACTAGTGGATACATTGAGGAAAACATAACCATCTTTGACTATCCCAAAGTGTAGGACACCTTTGCTTGTATTTTCAAATACTATGAATAGAAAGATAGTTACTCTCTTCAAGTTACCACCATGGAGTCACATCTAGGAATGGATTTCATGAAATATCCAATGAAGATCAAGGCTTACATGGAGCATCATGCATAAGCACATGTAATCGATAATAATAATAATTCATAAAACACCCATAGAATTGCAAGAAACTACAATCCTACAATGCCTCTTCCATTGCTTCCGTCAGATTTCATGTTAATTGAAGACATCAAGGATGCCAGACTTGGTAGTTTGTACCAAAAATACTAGAATGGTATCTGATTCTTCAATATCAACCTATTATTAAAATTATTTTTTTTTGTACCTTGTAGTAAAATTTATAGTATAAATAAGACATTCAACTTTGTATGGAGGAAGGATCGAAGATGAAGAAAAGGAGTTGATATCCAAGTAAACCCACATCAAGTGAAAGTCAATTTTTCTCAAAAATCATTAAGAGAGGATTTGTTTAGCCTTGTGGAAACTATAGCCCATTGGAGTCTATTGTAAGGTTGTCAAGGTTGCTACATTATGGAGACAGTAAGGTAGAATTGTAGATCAAGTGAAGTCTCCCTCATGATCCTTAAGATCACTATTTGTATTCCTGATTTCAATTTGATTTAATCATTAATGTTCATTCTTTAACTTAAGATTAGAAGTTAGGATGAAAAATCATGTTTTTACCTATGAATGATAGTCATAAGTGTGGAATTTGATTGGATTCAATCCTAATTTTTTTATGTCTTGGTGATCTTTTTGACTTTGAATTATTCCTTCATGAATACGACTCATGATTCAGTCATAGATGAGATGATAATTTATGTAATAAAGATAATATTAAAGTAATCTAGCACTGAATTTTTCCTGGCTCATAAATTTGGCACCATTGCAAGGGACGTTGGCAGAGTTAACCATAATCAAGGATTCTTTGTGTTTTAATTTTATTCTATAATTTCATATTTTTTATTACATTTTGAATCTTTATTTATTTATTTATTTATTCCATTTAAGTAATTTGAGAAATGATTTCTTTTACTTGTTTTTCTTACATTAAAAAAACATAAAAATAATGAAAAATCCTAGGAATCAACTCCTCTTATCATAGAACCAACTAAAACTATTTAAAAATTTGCAATTAAAGCTCCAAAAGGAGGAGTTATTAAATCAATTTTTAAAATTTTAGGAATGTAGCCCATGAATATTCCATTGAAGAATGTTCTTGTTAAATGAAATCAACAAAGTAACAAAAGAAACCAACATGAATTCAACCTCTTAGGAGCACTCTTAGTCTTTACAAGCATACACAATTCAATCAAAAATAAAACTAAGAGGAACTAACACAATCAAGTTTTGATTATTCTTTTCCTTTCACAAAACAAAATTCTAGAGTAGTAAAATAATAAACACAATATAATTTTTCTATATTTGTCAATCCTCTATTTGATATTTCAACTACTACAATATCAACCATGAGTTCAACTATGGGGGTAGGATTTCAAAATCTAAATACTACCCCAATGTCAACGTATGTAACCACAATTGGAGAAACTACCCAACCAATAAATACTTTGAATTTACAAACTTCATCTACACCACCAATAGCAACCTCACTATCAAGTCCTATAGTAATCCCAAAAGCAACCGCTACTTATACGATGGGATCATCTTCACAACATACACCTCCACCATTTACCTTAGGTTTGATTCTTGTTTTCTTTGGTAGTTTGAGTTCCAATGTTTCAATTAGCTAGCCTTATCCAAGATAAACCCTTAAAGAGTTATTGAATCAAATAATAGCCATTAAACCTCAAGGGTCGTTGGCTTTCTACAAAGAAGGAATGTAGAGGTCAAAAACATTCACTTATTACCTACCTTTAAAGGGACAAATGATGAGGATCCAATTACTCACATAAGAGAATTTGAAACCATATTAGCCATGTTAGCACCTCAAAGTGGGGATAGAACTAAGATGATTGCCTTTAAATCAACCTTTAAGGACAAATCTAATTTTTGGCTGCAAACCCTTAGAACACAAATTACTTTATGAAATGAATTTAAGAATTCTTTTCTACAAAGATTTCTTTTTAATGATAGGCTATATTCATTGAGAAAGAAATTAATGAGTTTTATGCAACATGAGGATGAAGACTATGAGAGTACCTTTGATAGATTTAAAGGATTATGTATAAAGAACTCATCTTCAACAAATAAAGATTTCTTCCCAAAATAAAGGCCAATTTCATAAAGACATATTTCCATAGACAAAGATGTCTTCCTAGAATGGAGGCAAATACAAGAAGATGTCTTAGGCAAGAAGAAGACATCTTCCATGACTGTTAGCTACCATTAGCTAGTCATTGCACAAGTTCTAAGATGGATTTGAAAACATGTTGAGTATAAGAAGACATCATTCTCATTGGAAAAAGAGCAATCTCTTGTATAATCATTATGAAATCATTTGTCAATCATCGTAATCATTTTTTTTCTCATTTTATTATCTTTTATCCATTATAAAGTGTGTTGTACTTCAAAGTGCAAGGATCAGCAAACTAAGTTGCATTCATCCCTTGTAATTGTTGTTCTTCCTTAATGTCTTGCAGGGTTGATGTGCTGCTAGAAGACATCTTAATTGAGATTTTTGGAATCCTGTAGGATTGAGTGTTTGTGTAGTGCCATAACACTCTGAAGAAAAGCTCAAGATTGTAAAGGTTGTGGAAGCCTAGAACCATATTCTAAGCTTGTCGAGACCTTATAGGGTTAAGTGGTTGGTATGGCATCATAACACTCTAGAGTAGAGCTTAGATCTTGTATAGGATGTGGTGTCCTTCAAACCACAATTTGGAAGGAAAAAATTTTGAAGGTGTGCTTGCAAACTACCCTCTGAGTATGGACTACCCAAGTTAGGAAACCATGTTAAAATCTATGTGCTCCTTGTGTAAAAGAATTTTAAATCAGGAGACTTTTTCATCCTCTTTCCCCCACCCTCCCCCACCACACACCCCCCTCTTTTAAGTTTAATGATCCAAAAGTGGTATCAGACCCTAGTACTCTTGCTCTCTACATCAATTTTCAAGAGAGAACATGGAAGGGACAATCAACATCAAACAAATCTGGACAAAGAGCATAATGTATGTCATCAACTAGTGTGCTCAATTCATTTATCACATCTGTTGTAAAGGTAAGTATCTCATTTTCTTCCCTACATTCAGAAATATAGAAGACTATTCTTGTAAATTTAACAATTCTTGTGATTATCAAAGTGACATTTCCTTTGAGGAAAGATATGAAATATTTTGCTATAAAATTATTTCTTTCAAAAATTTGTGCATTGAGATAAAAGATTCTTTGCATGCCAAGGAAATAAAAATTGGAGTTCTTATTGATGAGTGCTCTTATCTCAAAAAGAAAAACTTAGACCTTAGGGTTGAGATTCAAAGACTAACAAATATGATTGAATAAATGAATAAGAAATCTATGGAGAAGTACAAAGACTAAAAAAGGGCTGGTAAATCTTCTAAACCAAAACGCTTGAAATGCTACTTTTGTGATAAATATGACCATATTCAAGTTTTTTTCTATCATAGAATGCATCACTACTCTTGATCTTTGCAAATCCAGCCTTGAAAGAAAACCATGCAAGTATGGAAAGGAAAAGAAGAAAAGACTAAAAATAATTTGATGGCTAAAATTACTTTTTTCAATGACAATGCTAGCATGTGGTCTATTGATAGTGAGTGTTAAAGGTACATGATAGGTGACAAATCCTACTTCACTCACTTCATGAAACAAAATTGTGAAATAATCACATTTGAAGAGGATATGAAAGCACCTATAATAGGTATTGGTACCATAGGAGGTAAAGGTAAGGGATTACTAGCTATAAACAAAGTGTTTTTCATTTTTGGATTAAAACATAATCTTCTTAGTGTAAGTTAGCTTTATGATTCAAATTTTAATGTTAATTTTTCAAAAGAAAGTTGTAGAATACAAGATTTATCGACTAGGAATATTGTGATTGAAGGATCTAGAAAAGGAAATGTGTATACCACTATTTTTGAAAAATTCTCCTAACCTTAAATCCAAGTGTTTAGTAAGTTGTGCAACTGATACACATCTTTGGCATAGGAAGCTAGGTCACATAAATAAGGAAATTCTTCAAACTTTGGTATCAAAGAAATGGTCTGTGGTCTCCCTAAGCTCAAAGACTTCAACCTAAATACATGTGAAGCTTGTCATAAAGGAAAAGAAATGAGGATAAGATTTGGTAAGAAAAATTGTATTTCTACTACTTGTTTTTTAGATCTACTTCATATGGATGTGGTTGGTCCAATTCAATCTCTTAGCTTAGCAAAGAAAAGATATTTTTAACCATTGTTGATGATGATTCTCACTTTACTTGGGTCACATTTTTATATCACAAAGATGATCATTTTTTAAGAATTAGTAATCAGATCCAAAATGGAAAAGCATATGATATTAAAGTCATCAGAAGCTACAATGGAGGTGAGTTCAAAAATGCAAAGTTTGAATAATTTTGTCAAATGAATGATTTTCTACATCAATTATTTATTGCAAGAACTCCTCAACAAAATGGAGTGCCTAAATGAAAGTATAGAATCTTGAATGAGATGGGGAGAACCATATTAAATGATTGAAGTCTGTCCCATTACTTCTAGGTTGAAGCCATCAACACTACTTGTTACATGTCCAACAGAGTTCTGATAAGAAGTTTTACTTCTAAGACTTCTTATGGATTATGGATTATTAGGAAACATTCAATAGATTATTTTCATGTTTTTGGTTCAAAATGATATATTCTAAATGATATGGATAACTTGAGGAAGTTTGATCCAAAAACTAATGAAGGTATTTTTGTAGGATATTCTCTAGTTAGTAGGGCTTACAGAGTAATTAACAAAAGAACAAATACAATGGAGGAAATCATAAATTTCAAAACAGATGATCATGACATTACTTGTCCTCAACATAATGACAAAACTATTCCTATTCAAAAACTATCTAGCCCAACTTTAGTGCAAGATGACAAAAATTCAGAATCTAGTAGTGATCATGAAGAAGAAGAAAATGATGATGATCAAGAGATATTCCCCACTCTACCAAAAATTCCCAAACTTAGCAAAAATCACTCTCTTAATGATGTCATTGGGGAAGTTCAAGATGGTTTTTGTACTAGAAGACAAATCAAAGAGGTTTGTGCCTTTTCAACATATCTCTCCCAACTTGAACCTAAAACCTTTAAGGAAACTAAAAGAGAGGAAGGATGGATTTCTACTATGCAAGATGAACTTATTCAATTTTCTAAAAATGATGTATGAGAACTAACACCTAGGCCCAATGATAAGCCTATTATTGGAACAAAATGGATCTTTAGAAACAAGATTGATGATAATGGAAACATCATTAAAAACAAGGCTAGATTGGTTGCCAAAGGATACAACCAACAAGAAGGAATAGATTTCGATGAAACTTTTGCTCTTGTTGCTAGGTTGGAATCTATTAGACTTCTTCTTGCCTATGATCGCATTAATAACATCAAGCTCTATCAAATGAATGTCAAAAGTGCCTTCTTGAATGAAACCATACAAGAAGAAGTTTACATTGAACAACCTGAAGGATTTATTGATTCCATCAAGGTTAATTATGTATACAAGCTCAAGAAAGCTCTCTATGGTCTTAAACAAGCTCCAAGAGCTTAGTATGAGAGGCTTTCTCAACACCTCACATCAAATGGATTTGAAAGAAGTAAAGCTGATGCTACATTATTTCTTAAAAGAGAAGGTAAAAATCTTCTAATTGTTCAAATCTATGTTGATGACATTATTTTTGATGCCACTAATGAAATTCTTTGCAAGAAATTTTCTGATCTCATGTAGTCTAAATTTAAAATGAGCATGATGGAAGAACTCAAGAACTTCCTTGGGTTTCAAATTTATCAAACTAATGAAACCTTCATATGTCAAACCAAATATATAAAAGATCTTCTACTCAAATATGGCCTACTTGACATCAAAGTTAAAGGTACTCTTGTGGCTACATATTCTAAACTTATTAAAGATGATCAAGATAGCCAGTTGATCCCAAGCTTTATAGAGGTATGATTGGTAGTCTTCTTTATTTAACTGCCATTAGAGTAGACATAGCTTCAAATGTAGAATTGTGTGCTAGATATCAATCAACTCCAAA
>MNCI01004064.1:282427-321927 GCA_015680685.1 Gnetum montanum | reverse complement strand
ATCTTAGGCACAAAGAATATGTCTTCTATGACCATTAGCTACCATTAGTTAGTCATTGCACAAGTTCCAAGATGGATTTGGATACATGATAACTATAAAAAGACATAATTCTCATTGGGAAAAGAGCAAGCTCTTGTACAATCATTGTGAAATCATTTGTCAATAATTTTAATCATTGTTGTTCCTCATTGTATTATCTTTTGTCCATTGTAAAGTGTGTTGTACTTAAAAGTGCAAGGATAAACAAACTAAGTTTCATTCATTCCTTGTAATTTTTGTTCTCCCTTGATTCCCTACAGGGTTGATGTGCTTCTTGCAGGAAGGCATCTTGATTGAGCTTCTCAAGATCCTACTGGATTGAGTGATTATGTAAGGCCATAACACTCTGAAGCAGAGCTCAAGATTTTAAAGGTTGTAGAAGCTTGGAAACTATATTCTAAGCTTGTTAGAACCTTATAGGGTTGAGTAAAAGGTCTAGTGTCACAACACTCTGGAGCAGAGCTTAGATCTTGTACAAGGTGTGATGCCCTTTAAACCATAATTTGGAAGGAACCAAGTCCAAAGGTGTGGACTACCCAAGTTGGGGAACCATGTTAAAATCATTGTGCTCTTTGTGTAAAATAATTTTAAATTAGGGAACTTATTCATTGACCTCCCCTCCCCCCCTCTTTAAGTTCAACGATTCGCAAACTTTGGTGAAAACCCAACATTATGCAAGGCATGACCCAACAAAAAAAATAGTTAAATGAAAAAGTGGATGAGTTGACATAATTAATTAAGAAACAAGCTCTTGAAATTTAAAGTGAAATATGAAAAATTTATGGTAGTCCCCAACGTGACCATACAACTTGCCTATTCTTGTTATACTATCAAAAGAAAATGCAAGATTCAATAAAGGCTTTCTAAAAATATAAGAGCCAACCAACAATGAACTTTCCTAAATGACCATTTTACCCACAAAAATATTCTCAAAATAATTTTAGGCCATTTAATAATCCAACTAATGAACACTTAGATAAACTCACCCAAAGCCTTACTTCCTACATCGAAGAAAGTAGACAATTCATGAGTGAGACTGGAAAAAGATTTTAGGACTTCAACTAAAAATGAATTACCATCCCAACTTGAACCAAATCCTACATCTTAAAGGATGGAAAAGTAATAATTACATTCCATCACTACAAGGAGAGGAAAAACATTTGAACCTAAACCCCAAAAGAAGGTGATATTTCAAGAGATAAGAACATAAGAAGAAGTTAAGCCACAAGTATTAAATGAGGAAGATCAACCAACTAGGAAAAGAAAACAGCCACTATTCTCTAGACAATCAATTTTTCCTCCCTTTCCTAAATGATTACAAAAGGATTTCATAACTAAATCCCATCTTTTAAAAAAGATGTTTAGTGAATTGTATTTACATCGTCCTTTGAAAAAAGTAGTAAAGGACACACCTCTTTATGCTAAATACTTAAGGGAATTATGCACTAGGAGAAGAAAGGAAAATTTCATAAATAAGTTTATTTAGTTGATAATCTTTCTCAACTTATATAAATTCAAGAAATTCCTAGATACAAAAATCTAGGATTCCTATTATTTTAATTAAAATAAATGAAAAAGTAATTAGGAATGCCCTATTGGATTTAGGAGCTAGTATTAATATTATGCCTCTTGAAATGGCTAAGTCACTTGATACAGAGGATATCAAATGAGTAAACATGACAATATCATTAGCTAATGGATCAAATGTTAAACCAATAGAAATAGCAAAGGACTTGATGATTGAGGTAGAAAAATAAAAATACCCAATTGACTTTGTTGTTTTGGAAGTAAAAGATCCTGATTGTTTTTTTATTATACTAGGTAGACCTTGGTTAGCTATAGCTGATGTGCTAATTAATTGTAGATCAAGGCAAATTCAACTCTCCTTTTCTAATCTTACTTTTACACTAAATATATATGATAAGGTAAAATAAAATTACTTAAATGAAGACTTGAAGAAAGCAAAAATGCTCTACACTCTACCCAATTCAGTAATGGCACAAGATAGGAAAACCTTAGTGTTAAATAATTTTGAGGAAGGACCTTTAGACCCTCAACTAAGGAACAACAAGATCTCCTTGACCAAGTTTTGAATTTGGGCTTAAGGAATATTGGAGAAATAATTCAACCTTGAAATAAAGATTCCTTGAATCTTAAAGAACTACCTAGTATACTTAAGTGTATTCTCCTAGATCAAAATAAACCATTAATAATAAATTCCCAAATTACTCATGAGCAAGAAAAAAAACTATTAGAAATCTTGCATAGAAAGTTTGAGGTATTTGCATAGAGTTATGAGAACCTTCATCAAGGAATCTCATCCAACATTAACCAACATCATATCTATCTATAGAACAATGTAAAACTAGTAAGAATTCCCCAAAGATGAATTAATCTAGCCTTAAACAAATTGTTAAGGATGAAATTTTAAAACTTTGAAAAGAATGGATTATTTATCCAATAGCTTATAATGAATGGGTAAGTTCCATTACTGTAGTTCTAAAAAATGATGGAAAATGGATAGTCTATGTAGATTATAGAAGGTTTAACTAAGATACAAAGAAAGACAATTTTCCATTACCTTATATAGATCAAATTCTAGGAAAACTAGAAGGAAATGAATATTATTATTATTAAGATGGATTTAGTGGTTACAATCAAGGAGCCATGGCCCCTAAAGACTAGCATAAAATAATCTTTGCATGCCCTTATGAAACTTTTGCTTATAGACAAATGCCTTTTGGCCTTCGTAATGCACTAGCTGCTTTCCAAAGAGCCATGATCTTAGTATTTTCTAATATGTTAGAAGGTTATGTTGAAATAATTATGGATGATTTTTCAGTCTATGGAAATACTTATTATGAAACCTTGCAACATCTCGAGCATGTCTTAGATAGATGTATTGATAAAAATTTAAAATTAAGTTGGGAAAAGAGTCACTTGATGGTTACAAGTAGCATAGTGTTAGGACATGTTATTTCTAAAGATGAGATAAGGATGTATGATGAGAAATTAAGAGTCATATCTACACTTATAGCTCCAACTAATTTAAAGACTCTTTGATCTTTTCTAGAACATGCTAGGTATTAAAGGAGGTTTATCAAAGACTTTTCAAAAATTGCTAAACCTTTATACATGCTCTTTGGAAAAATGCTTCATTTATTTGGACTAATGATTGTTAAGAAGCATTCTTAGAATTGAAAAAACAAGTAACCACCACCCCTAAATTAAATGCACCTAATTCTAATTTTCCATTTGATTTAATTGGTGATGCTAGTGACATAGTAGTACAGGCAGTTTTAGAACAATACATTGATAATAAACCATGAGTGATTTATTATGTGTCCAAAAGTCTAGACCAAGTCCAAGTAAATTATACAACTACAAAAAAAGTAATTATTAGCTATTGTATATGCTTTAGATAAATTTAGAAATTATTTAATAGGATATAAAACTAAAGTATATACTGATCATTCAACCATTAAATTATTAGCTACTAAGAAAATAAAAAATGCAGGGATAATAAGATGGTGTATAAAAAATGCAAGGATAATGAGATGGTGTCTACTACTCCAAGAATTTGATCTTAATATTTTACATAAAAAAAGGTAAGGAAAATATAGTAGCAAATAATCTTTCAAGGCTAGAGACTACCAATGAGAATCGAACACAAGGAGTCTTTCATGATGGATTTCCTGATGAATAACCTTTTTCTATAAGAAAGGATCCTTAGTTTGCTAATATAGCCAACTATTTAGCCACTATGAAAATCCCTACCAATTGGACTAAGGAAGAAAATAAATCTTTCTTACGCACCATATCTAGGTACATTTGGAGTAGTCCATATCCCTTTTTAATGTAAAGATAACATAGCAAGGAGATGTGTGGCTAAGAATGAACAACAATAAATTCTACATATGTGCCATGATGATTTAAGGGGTGGTCACTATGATAGCAAACATACTACTATTAAAGTCCTTCAAAGTGGATTTTTTTGGCCTTTAATTTTTAAAGATGCACATAAGTATGTGTAAGAATATGATCAATGTCAATGAATGGGAGCCATAGCAAAAAGACATGAAATGCCCTTAAAACCAATTTTAATAACAAAACCATTTAATGTGTGGGGTATAGATTTTTTAGGATCATTTCCACCATGTAATGGATGTCAATATATTTTGGTTTGTATCGGCTATGTTACCAAATGGGTAGGATCAAAATCCATTCCAACAAATAATGTTAAGGTAGTTGTAGCATTCCTTAGGGAAAATATTTTAACATGCTTTGGAACTCCACAAGTGATCATTAGTGATCAAGAAATACATTTTGTAAATAAAATAATAGAAAAATTTCTTAAGTCTTGTGGAATCCAACATAAGATAGCTATGGCCTATCACTCTCAAAAAAATGGCCAAGTCGAGAATGCTAATAGAATAATCTTGAATATATTAACAAAGACTATATGTATTAAATAGAAGGACTAGTCTAAAAATTACAAGACACACTTTGGACTTGTAGGATTACCTACAAAATAAGTTTAGGATATTCACCTTATCAATTGGTTTATGGTGAGTTATTTCTATTAGTTATTGAACTTAAATATCAATCTTTACAGTTAGCCCAACAACTTAATTTTAATAAAGACATGAAGCAAGCCTCTTGAATTAATCAACATCACAAACTTGACAAAATGAGTCTATATGCTCTTGAAAAGCAAACAAGAAATAAATGAAGACATTACATGATAAGAGTATCTTTAAAAAACACTTTTCCATAAGTGATAAAGTTCTTTTCTGTAATATGAGATTAGATAAATTTTCAAAAAAGTTAACAACTAGGTGGGAAGATTCTTATTTAGTTGTTCAACCCCATGATAATGGAAGCATTCTCATATCAGCTATTGATGATTCCTCAATTACATTCCTAGTCAATGGAAAAATGCTTAAGTTATATTATCAACATCACATTGAGGAACCTAGAGAAGATGAACTAGTAGAGCTAAGTAACCCAACTTATCCACTACTAATGAATTGCATGACAACAACCCATTAGAGCTCTTAGCTCTCAAACGTATTCCTCAACAAGACTCTTATGTCATAGAGTAAACTAATAAAGAAGTATTTACAATCTACAACTTTTACCTTGAAAAATGTAAAAGACAATAGTATATTCTATTGTTAGTTGAAACTTTAAAGAATTGATTTGTATCATGTCTAGAATGCCCAAGAGAATGACAACTCCTCCTACCTTGACATACATAGGTTTAATCTCATAATTCAACTAAGGGTGAGCTTTAGATTAATAAGTGTCTTACACATAATAAACTTCATTGTTTTTAAATAATATTCTTTAAGTATCATGTTTATAAGTCAAGGTGGCTAAATAGCTCAAGTTAGGATTATGTTTATTAGTATTTGGTTTGTATTGAATACTTGATTAGATGAGTCACTAAGGTAGAAAGGGTCTGTTATATTGGACCTAGTTTNGTGAGCTTTAGATTAATAAGTGTCTTACACATAATAAACTTCATTGTTTTTAAATAATATTCTTTAAGTACCATGTTTATAAGTCAAGTTGGCTAAATAGCTCAAGTTAGGATTATGTTTATTATTATTTGGTTTGTATTGAATACTTGATTANAAGAAAAAGAAAAAAGATGATCCCACAAGAGCCCCTTACTATGAGCAAAGTGTTAAAGGGTCAAATAGCAATTAACAATTAAATAATGATGCCACTACCTTAGAACTAGGATATAACACTAGTAGCTAAAGAGTAACTCCTTCATAGTCAGTATCTTAATGGGAACCTTCACTTGCACCTTCACTTCTAATCATTCCTCTTACTTTGTTAATAAAAAAAGTTACTTTGCTTTTTCTTCTTTGTACTCTTCAAACTATTTTTTTTTTTTCTTTTTCTTTTACCTTATTTTTAACTTTTTCTATTTCTTTTTTTCATTTTTGTTGAGTTATGTTCCTATTTTTCTTTAGCATGGTCATCTCTTTTGCTAGTGGTACTTTTATGCATGGGTTTTCTTTGTATTTCCCATCATGTCTTCCATAGACATTAGTGGTCGAGATCCCTACTATGGTGTCCAATGATGAATACTAATACTCGTTCACCCATTACCTTTGATACCTTCTTAGTCATCTGAATATATAAAACCTAGGGCAATTCTTGCTTTTAGCATATCCTTTGATCATTTATCCTTTTAATAATTTATATTTGCTAATTAACCTAGGTATGTTACATACCTTAATTTAACTAGGGGAGAGGATAATCAATTAATAAAAGATATGATATTAGGGTATAACCAACTTGAAAGCTGAGCCAAAAACAAGTTAGAGAATGAGTTAGATATAAGTAATGCATCTAAGATCCTTAAATCATAGGAAAGGTTTAAACCTTGAGTTTATAAGACATTCTAGCACCAATGAAGCAAACCTTGTGAGGTAATGTTAAGCCCAATTAATCCTAGGTAGGGCATTCTTAAGTGAGTTATATGTGGACTCATATCCAATAATAAGAACTTATTATCAATAGAAGAATAAGCATATGTATATAATTAACAAATAACTATTTGGAAATTTGGACAATGGACAAGTTTAATTTCTGTTTTGGTATTTTATGATGTTGGATAGTGAATGATAATGATCTTGTTCTTGTTAAATGTCTATATGTTTTTAATATATTAAACTTTGGATAGCCAAAAGGGTATCTTGAAATAGCAATAGCTTAATTTTATTTTGTTTATAATTGCATGTACATTAATGTTCTATTTATTATTATTTTTGCCTTTATGGCCAAGCAACGGCCAAAAGTTAATCGGGGTTGTGTTAAATCCCAAATTGGTTCAATTTTTAAATAAGCATTCATGTCACATTTATGCATTTCAATTGATTTTATTTTGTATTACATATAGTTAATTATTTGGTCGGTGTTTAATTAATGTTTATTTTAATTTATTGTATTGCAAATTATAGTTGATATAATTATAATGTGATTTATTGTATTATTTTATAATTGGGTAGCAGTTGCAGGCTTTATTGATTTTTGCCATCTTATCTCGACACATGTGGGTATGGCCATTATGGTAGATGGTAAAATCGTAAACAGCAAACCATTTCTATCCATTAGCATTTTTTTTCCTCCATTTATTAACAGTGCTCAAGGAGATTGGAGAGGATAATAGCGATGGACACGACCGCCATCAGGCAGGATAGCATTTCCAAGATGGCCTCAAGTTGGGAGACGACGGTCTTCATGGTAGGCCATCACGACAGCACGACGTGAGTGCAATCAAATGCGATCTTCATACTCTCCACCACCGCATGATTCGCCTGCCCGTCTCTCTGCAACACATCCTTAAGCAGCAACGAGTCCAGCAGCTGGGCCACCCTTCCTCACCGCAGCTATGTGCATGCCCACTCCACGGCCGTGCTAGCCTCTTCCTCTGCAACAGCAGCCAGCCGTGTCTCCGGAGGCTTCCGCCCAGTTATGACCATCTCCAGCAACACCACCTTTACAAGTATAAGCACGTGTGCATTGCCAGAGAAATCGACACAAAATTCTTAGGCACCACAGCGTTGGTGGGTTACGCCTTTCTCTTCAACGCCTCCTTCACTTTAGCAATGAGCATCTTGAAGCCCCTGGGAAAACTACAAGCGGTGGTGCCAGAAGAGGTTCTAGTAGAAAAACACGCCAACAGAATAGTTGACACATCCGCCATTGAAATAAGTTCAAGGAACAAGTCCTCTTCAAAGCAGAATAGAGTGAGAGAAATTATGAGGAGAAGCAGCTTGTCTCCCAGAGGATCTGATGCAGCAGGAGCAGCGGCAGGGACCCCCAGAACCACAAGCAAGCACATTGTTTTGTCCTTCGAATCCCTATCTCTTACCTTCAAAGATGTCAACTACTACGCCGACTTGCCT
Organism: Gnetum montanum; assembly: GCA_015680685.1. Classification (NCBI taxonomy): domain Eukaryota; kingdom Viridiplantae; phylum Streptophyta; class Gnetopsida; order Gnetales; family Gnetaceae; genus Gnetum; species Gnetum montanum. The sequence continues at coordinate 313,960 of MNCI01004064.1, read as the reverse complement.
GCTGAAATGAAAGCCCAGGGAGTTACAGAGAACCATCTGTAACTCTTGAAGTATGTGAGTGGTTCATTCTGACCAGGAGCTTTGACGTGCCTCATGAGTGTAAGTGGCACAGGAAAGACCACTCTCATGGACGTGTTGGCTGACAAAAAAACTGGTGGATACATCGAGGGAAACATAGCCATCTCCAGCTATCCCAAAGTGCAAGACACCTTTGCTTGTATTTCCGATACTATGAATAGACGGACAATTACTCTCCTCAGGTCACCGCCATGGAGTCATGTCTGGGAACAGATTTCGCAAAATATCTAAGGAAGATCAATGCTTACATGGAGCATTATGAACGAGCACATGCAGCCAATAATAAAAACAAATCACGAAACAACCGTGCAATTGCAAGAAACTACAATCCTGCAATGCCTCTTCCACCGCTTCTATCAAATTTCCTATTAATCGAAGACATCAAGGCTGCCAGACTTGGCAGTTTACACCAAAAATAATGGATTGGCATTTGATTCTTCGATATCAACCTATTATTAAAATGATTATTTTTATACATTGTAGTAAAATTGTTAGTATAAATAAGACAGTTAGGTTTGTATGGAGGAGGATTGAATACAAAGAAGAGGAGTTGATACTCAAGAAAACCCACATCAAGTTGAAGTCAATTTTTCTCAAAAATTATTAAGAGAGGATTTGTTGAGCCTTGTGGTGACTATAGACCATTAGAGTGCATTGTAAGGGTGTTCAGGCTACTACATTGTGAAGATAGCAAAGTAGAATTGCAGATTAGGTGAGATATCTATTTTTATTCTTGATTTCAATTTGATTTAATCATTAATTTTCATTTTTGAACTTAATATTAGAAATTAGGATAAAAATTTAAGTTTTTACCTATGATTGATAGTCATAAGTGTAGAATTTGATTGGATTGAATCCTAATCGTTTTATGTCTTGATGATCTTTTTGACTTTGAATCGTTCCTCCATGGATACAACTCATAGGTCATTCACAAACAAGGTGACAATTTATGCAACAAAGATAATTATTAAAATAATCTAGCACCAAATTTTACTTTGGCTCATTAAACTATGGCTAATGATAAGGAAAACAATGATGCTAATAACACCAACTCTACGACACCAAATCACCAACAAAAATGCACATAGGTGGCCATGTTAAACAAGAGAGATGGTAAGCATAGGATTGTGTGAAAAAGATTTGTTGATCTCTTGAAGATCAAACAAGAAGTTCCTAGTAAAGACCTTATCCTCTCTCTTGTTAAGGATCATCTGTTCACTTTCACGACATTGTATTATCTTTCATTGTTGGTTTTATCCTTATATACTCTTTCGAGAGTGATGGGACGCAATATCGCATGGGCCGCGATATCACGTCTTCCTCTGCGATATCGCGTACGCTATATCGCAATGTGCTGTCATATCTATAAATAAGAGGCAGCTCTCCCTTGTTTCCAATTCTAGGCCTAGACCGTAGCGAAACTCTGGCAGTTTGATCCGTCGAAAGATAGAATATTTTCCATGTGCCCGCAGTAGGAGCTCCAAAGTGAACGAATCTTTATTTGAGCAAATATTATACCTGAACACAAGTTTGTGTACGGCAATAAAGACAAACTTCTTGGATAAACCTTGCAGTGCATGGAATAGGCTAAATAAGATTTTATTTATTGTTATTTATTGTTTATCATTTAATGCTTTATTAGTCATTAAATCCTTCTCAACCCTTCTCTCCTAGTTAAGTGCCTCAGTACGACCGCTGCGAGCACATGCGTTACACTTGGTAATCCCAGCAACGACTAGCGCTTGGTAACCAAGGTTGCATTGGTTCAGAGTGTGAACGGTAAGTGGGAATGGATACTGATGCTAGGTTAATTAAGGCTTAGTTAGTTAAGTTAAATTTAGTTAATTAATCTCTTCACCCTTCACCTTGTCAGCATAGGAGATAAAATAGAAAAGATATAAAAATCATATACCTCAGACTTACTTAACCATACAACCATGACAAATACAAGTAAGTCTGGGAAGACAACGAATAATTAACCTTAAGTGTTCCATGAGGCGTGTAGGCACTTAGTCTGTGGAGTTTGACCAGATCGCGTGTGTAACGCTCGTATTCGTATGGTTGAGTGTAGGGATACCTCGCCACTCATCATTGGCACCGTTGCCAGGGACTAAGTGTTCGATCACTAAGTAGAACATAGGAGATCACTCGCATCGTTGGGAGCCTAAACAAACCTTAGGGTTAATTAAACAAAAATTTATATAATGGTTAAGTAGCACACCGATAAGACACAATGTCTTCTTCTTCTTCTCACAAGAGCATTACACCACCTAGGGATCATACAAGAAATAGTCGGCAGTCTAAAACACATAACCAAAATCAGCCAGTTCTTCAACAATATAGGGTGGTACATACTCATCCTGATGAGTATATATCCAATTTTACTTTTATCCTCCATCAGGATAAACAGATGTGCTAGAGAAACCTACAAGGTAATATAGTGTTACCTCCAGATCATGCAGTCCCCAACATGCTTCTCCGTGCTCTGGCACAGATAAGCATGACAGAATTATATGCACAATGTTTAAGGGACTCAAGGCAGGAGAGCCACCATACATTGTTGAAGGGCAAAGGGGTCTCGCACATCCTAAGTGAAATTGGAAATTGTGAACCACTTATAATAGGTTCTCAATCGAAAGATGTTCCCCCTCCTAACAATAGTGAGGAGGTGGGGTATCAAAACCTACATTCCACGATACACAACCCTGGTTCTGATCCCTGTGAACACCAGCTATTCACTAAGAGAACAACAACACATGACAAGGACGGGCACTCAGACCGTCATCACGATCGGGGCCAAAGCCACCGAAGAGAAGGTAAGAAACATCATCATGGCGATGGTTCTCCTTCTTCTTCACCTTCATTACATTATTCACCCTCTCCTTCCACATCAGGGCCCAGTCATCAAGAGCATAACGGTGATGATAAGGGTAAGAGAAATGAGAGACCTTGATGAGAGAGTCAAGAGAGAGGACGAGGGCAATCAAGAGAATCTAGGCATGAACGAAGGGAAAGTAGGGAACAAGGTAGACATCATAGATGTCATGAAAAAGATGATCATGATGAACCCCTACTTACCACTCGAAGCATGCTAAATATAATGGAGGCTGTGAGAATACCAACAAGGCATCAAAAGAACAGTCGGATCAAGAGATTGAATATGAATAACATCCCACGATTTGAAGGGGGATACAATGCAGATCCGCAAAATCATTTACAGGCATTCCATGATGCCTGTGCTTTGCAAAACATAGAAAACGAGTGGTAGAAACTGAATTTGTTTCCTAGGACACTCATAAAGGAAACAGAGAGTTGGTACTGATCCTTAGAACCAGAAACCATTAGGAGGTGGAGTACAATGTTAGAACTCTTCAACAATAAATATCAAATGTACTCCAAAGTGTCTAACTTGCGTAAGCAGATCCAAGGATGAAAGCAAGGTACTCATGAACCCTTGGATGCTACCATGGGCTGCTACTATGCATTGCTACATCGTTTCCTGAGCCATGGTTATGCACAATAGGATCAACTACGCCATCTCGTAGATGGGCTAAGGTATGAAACTAGGAGAACCCTTGGGACTTATGCCCACGGGGGATTATTAGAACTTAGATTCCATGAAATTCATCCATTGTTGGAGCAAGTAGCCAAAGAAGAAGGGGAGCTACGAAAAAGAGAAAGTGTGGAAGAATATAATTGTGATCCTTCCCTTTGAAAGAAGGGAGTGAGATTTTGCGATGAAGAGGATGAGTCACCACTCGAAGAGTTGGTGAATAGAAAAACCTTGCCGCTTCAGAAGCTACAAACAGAAGTAGCGGCTAAGGTAGATTAGATACAAGACTCCTTGGACAATAGACTTGAACTTGTCCTGAAAATCGTAGAGGAGTCTAAGGAGGAACAAAGTAGTGACAAGGACAAGAAAAAGTGAAGAGATTCAGGCCCTGCACATGACAAGGGTAAGGGGAAAATGAATATCTTTGATGAAGTTGTGGATTTGGACACAGACAATGACGGTGAATGTGAGATTTGCCAATATGACCATCCCAAGGAATGTTGTCCAATTATCTCACATCTACAAGATTCCGGGGTGTATGCACTCAACCTGAGACTTAACAGATGGCAGACACCCCAAAGGTTACCTTATCCCCAAGGTAACCCAAGACAGTTCCACCAATCGTTGATGTACTATCCAAGTGGAACTCCACCACAACCCATCGGGCAACATCAACAGTGGCAATACCCACAGTCATGGGGGATGCCACCACCGAAACAACAGTACCCTTACCAACAACCCGATCCATATGGCTACTACATGCAATAGTCGATTTCTCCAAGTGACTCCATGGGTCACACAACTCCCCAACGTCACTACCAAGTTTGGGAGTACTTTAGAAGGACTCCTTCTCCTCCGGAAGACACTTCACATCCATACCATCCTCCTAATCCATCCGCCTCTCTTCCACCAGTAGTTCCCATACCACCCGCTCCAACAATGCAAGGGGAACTCCCCACTCAACCACAGCAACGTAATGCTACGAGAGCTATAAACCTTCAAACTACTGCTGGTTCTAAAAACCACAAAAAGAGAAGACCTTTCTTCAAAACCAAAAGCCCATACAAGCTCTCACAACCACAAGCGGTTGAGTCTGTGACCACTCCTCTAACATAGAAGGCTTCGGAGCTCCCTTCAAACCAATACCAGAGCTCAACGCATACGGTTATGTTAACACATACTGTAACCAACTAGATCAAGGTAGGCCACCTTCCCAGGAAACTATTTGACCCTGGAAGTCCCTTAATCTACCTCCAAGTCACCGGGAATGAACCACATAAGGCCCTTCTTGACTCAGGTTCCGAAGTCAACTTAATATCACGAGAAATGTATCAAGCTTGGAACCTGCCCCAACTTAAGAAGAGCAATATTCAACTAGAGCTGGCTAACCAATCCATCACCATTCCCTTTGGATTACTGGAGGACATCATTACCACTGTGTGTGGTTGGTCATACCCAATCGATTTCTTGGTGATAGAAGTCAACAGCAATGAAGGGGACTTCCCAATTATAATGGGAAGGGCATGGCTAAGCACAATAGATGCATGCCTAGGAATTCGTGATCTTTCCTTGGAAATATCTTAAGGTAAACATTTATGGAAAGATCGAGAAGAAGAAAGTTCCATGCATCACATACAGTGACTCATCAGGTGATGACATGGAGGAATGCTCTACATCTCCTCCATGCAACAGGTGTGCCTTAGAAACTCTAAGACAAAGATGCCTATATGTAGCAACCACACAACAAGTGGACACCCCGTGGTTGATAGCTATTCGAAAGAGCAACTTACCAACATGCATGGAACGAACTGGGGGAACAACTCATGACCACAACAAAGGCATAGATACATTGGAATATGAACATCGCCAACTTCCACCCCTTAACTTGAAAACATCAATCAGGAGAAGTTGGATACTTCTCAAAAATTCAAATAGGTGCTCATTATTTCAAATCTCTCTCTTTCCATTCAATCATGGGGGAGATGGTCACCTATGCTAATCATTTGGGGCCCTCAGTTCTTTTTAAGTTTTTATTTTACACATTTTTGTTTTACACATTTTTGTTTTACAAATTTCTTTAACTTTTCTTATTTTTGTTTTAGAACATCGTTCATACTTTTTCATTTCTTTGTGTGTGTGTGTGTGTGAGACTTATCCATTTTGTAAGTTTGTCACCAATAAGTGTTCTTAATGATGGTATGCACTATTTTTATATTAATTGCTAATGTTTGGTTTTTACCTTTAAGTTATGATGTTGATACTAAGGTATGTTTCTTTTGATATAGCAGGCAATGAGTTCATGGATGTCAAGATGAACTATAACGTCAAGATGAAATGGGGGTCATGGGGGTGGAGACCCAAATTTTTTTGATCTTCTCCTAACCCCTACACCTTCGGTAGTCACCACTATTATATCTTCAGACCCGTATCAGCCATACCACAACTCAGTCAATGGACCTTTCATCGAAGCAAGGTATCAACTACATTGAAATTCATTTACCCTTGCTAATATAAAGACTGTGTTGTGTGTGCAAATGGCAATCATGCAACAACGGATTGGATTTGGAGGGAACACATGGAATGGAGCAGTGCTAAAAGCAACTATGCAAGGAGCAAGACCGATGGCACGCTTACGGATGAACAACGAAGGACGCAATCTTGCCGTTGGCAGCAACAAAACTTCTTTCTCTCTCTCTCTCTTTCTCAACTGCCAAATAAGGCCTGATGTCAAATGTATAAGGTGTTCACTCTTGTTGTCATGAACACCAATTTTGTCTTGTCTTGTAATGATGATTCATTCACATGTCATCCCATTAGTTCCATTTTGAGTCAATAATCCCATACCATCCCAATATTTTGTACGAAACTCAAGGACAAGTTTTTATTTAGTCATGGGGGTATGATGGGACGCGATATTGCATCCCCCGCGATATTGCAGTGCGCCATCATATCTATAAATAAGACGTAGCTCTTCCTTGTTTCTAATTCTAGGCCTAGACCGTAGCGAAACTCTGGCAGTTTGATCCGTCGAAAGATAGAATATTTTCCATGTGCCCGCAGTAGGAGCTCCAAAGTGAACGAATCTTTATTTGAGCAAATATTATACCTGAACACAAGTTTGTGTACGGCAATAAAGACAAACTTCTTGGATAAACCTTGCAGTGCATGGAATAGGCTAAATAAGATTTTATTTATTGTTATTTATTGTTTATCATTTAATGCTTTATTAGTCATTAAATCCTTCTCAACCCTTCTCTCCTAGTTAAGTGCCTCAGTACGACCGCTTCGAGCACATGCGTTACACTTGGTAATCCCAGCAACGACTAGCGCNGATATAAAAATCATATACCTCAGGCTTACTTAACCATACAACCGTGACAAATACAAGTCTGGGAAGACAATGAATAATTAACCTTAAGTGTTCCATGAGGCGTGTAGGCACTTAGTCTATGGAGTTTGACCGGATCGTGTGTGTAATGCTCGTATTCGTATGGTTAAGTGTAGGGGTACCTTGCCACTCATCAGAGAGCATCCCATACTTACTATACAACATATGGACCATGGTCTGCTAAGGCCTACAATTGGCACTACGGCCTGCTATAACCTAAAATTGGCAAAATTATGGCCTTCTAAGGCCTAAAATTGGTGAAGCAATGGCCTACTAGGGCCTAAAACTAGTAAGCATAATGACCTTTTAGCCAATCTACCTAATGGCAACATATGCAAGTTTACTTATATGCATATACCTTGGTTCACAATTATCATTATGACACATTTTTATCTACTAGTTTTAGTTTATGGCCTTATTACATTTACCATCTGTGTTTATATGAAGCATATAAAACATAAAAATCTAAAACTAACACATAGCCATAGTCACACTGTGTGACAATAATCAAAAAATATCAAATTGGCCATATGTCTCTAACCATAGTTGCATTGTGTAACATACAAAAACAAAAACAATGCATAGTTTTTCTGACTAATATAGCTGAATGAAGGAAAATACAACAATGAGACAATAGAAATAATAAAGTATAACCAGTCCATCACTATCCACAAGACTGATGCCATGGAAGGAGAAGGGGAACCACTGTCAACTTCATTATCATAGCCAATCACTATTGTCACTTGGATGTGAACAATAAAAACATGTAATCATAGTAAAAGGGGATAGCCATAAATGCAATCATCAAAACACATAAGATAACCATGAATTAATAGAACATTTGCCCATGTGATGATCCTATACAAAATAGGTAACATATTATCAAAAATTTCATTAAGAGAAATCCCACACTCAATCCTCCATAGAATTATATCCTTTTCCCATTAGCACTCAAACAATAAGTAAGAATGATGGAGCTTGCCAAGTGTAACACTTTCTTCAACGATTCAATTTATCAACTTTTGTGGTCCCAGAATCCCAAACCTACCAACAATATGTTGAATTCGGTAGGCGGAAAAGTTTCATACATCACATCATATCATATCATAGGGCAAAGAATCATAAAAATAATTATAAATGGTTTATAGTAAACAAGGTCTAGTTGTAATGGGCTTTATGATATATATTTCGATGAATATACATCGGCAAAGAAGACTTTACTTCATATACAAAGTTGTCTTGTCACTAGCCGGTATCTTGCCTTTATCTAACAAGGGGAAACTCGTATTTTAAACAAGTTTACGACTTTTACTAAAACATCATCAATCTATCATGCTCTAAACTTTCCATTAGAAAAACATTTTAATCAACTAAGATTGAATTTCTCAACTGTTACCACCTTGACAGAATATGCAAGAATACAGTCGGAAGCTAAGCTAAGCGCCAACTACATCTGCAATCTGCTATGATAAATTGTAACGGAAACTGGCGATGAAGTTCTTAATTAAATCATAACTTTGTACGTTGGGGTTCTTAATTAAATTTGCAGTTACCTTATGTTAGGCTTCAGCCGAAAACTGATAACAGAAAAGCAATTTAACCACTACGGCATACTAAACCCTCAACACAAACACGCTAGAGCCACATTGACTCAGCGTAGCTACCAAAAATAGCAACCACACGAGGGCCACACTGCCCAACATGGCTGGGGGTATAACCATGTCGCTGACCGCCGCTGCATCCTTAGTCCCTGCCACACACAACTATGCCCTGCCCTACTCCTGCAACGCTGGGGCCAAGGTGGCCAAATCCTAAAAAGAAAACAGAAGGGGGCTGCTGCCAAGCCACTACCTGGTAAGGGTAGGGCGAACCCGTTGATGGCCATGCAAGCCAAGGGCCCTGCAACCCCACAAATGGGGTCACGCTGCCATTGTGCACCTTCCCTCTGGCACGCGCTGCAACAAGTTCCACCTCTATTGTTTGATTGCACGTAAAAGAATTATTAGCACCTAAAAACTAAAAATGTATTCTGTTTTGCTTCTTAACCATAAGAACAAAATCAAAAGCCTCCGACTGATAACGCAAGCCAGCATCAGAGGGAATACATCAGGTCTCGTCCTCAAATTAATTAGAAAAAACCTCTGTTTCTCTGTCTCTCTCCCCCTCCCCCCTCGCCACGCTAGCCAACATGGCCTACGGGGACTTCTACGAAAACATTAAAAATAGTTATTGATAACCTTAACTTGAGATATAATTTGTTGGTACTGAACCCTCTTTTAAATGTTAATAATTATCATTAAAAATATTATATTAAATTTGATACTACCTTGACCATGTCTATGTTAACTTATTTGTCATATCTTGTTTTACCTTGGTCCCATTGAAACAAGCTTTCCTATCAATTGGTAAAATGTGACCCCAATTTACTATGTTGGGTCATATGTAGCCTACTTTCCCTTGCTTGGCCTTGTTCCCCACTATGCTTTGATCTTACATGAACTTATTTTACATTAACATTTCACCTTATTTTCATCATTTTTGCATCATTTGGCCTTCACATGTTTCACCCTGTTTGCTTTAACCTACCCCTTATTACCTTTATTAACCACGTTTTAACCTTGTTTAACCTTTGATTTAGTATGTTTTGACCCATTTACACATTACTACTAAAGTATTCAACATGACTTTGACATTATTTAACAATTTTATTATACAAGTGCCACTTGATGTGCTCATGCATGCAGGAATGAGCTAGGAGAATGAGAAAGCAAACTCAAGTAGTTGTAAAGCCTAAATAAACCCCTCTCATGATGTTGTCAAACTAAGTTGACCTTAAATATCCAAACCTTGAGCCTTAAAACTATGGCACTATACAGCCATAAAACCTTGAAGTAGCTTGACTACCAGTAACCTTGAAGCCAAAAACATCACAGAGGATCCATTGGCCAAAGTTCCCATCTAATAGCACAATGGCAAGGAGAAAACAAATGAAACCAAGTTTCTCACTAGAACTTAAACTTGCTCATGACTACATCAAACCCTGGCAAAGCAAAATTAAAGCCATCACATAGCCCTGATTATTTCTAACATCCACATTGATGAGCCGCAATATCGCGTCGGTCCCTCCGATATCGCGTACGTGATGTCGCAGCCTGCAATCATGTCTATAAATAAGAGGCGGCTTTCCCTTGTTCACTCATCTAGATCTAGACCCTTAGCCAAGCTATAGCAGTTTTACCATTCCAAGGTTAGAATAATTTCCATGTTCCCACAGTAGGAGTCTCAAAGTGAACAGATCTTTATTTGAGCAAATTGTACCTAAGCGCACATTTGTGTACGACAATAAAGACGAAATTTCTAATAAACCTTGCAGCAAGTGGAATAAGCTAAATAGGATTTAATTATTGTTAAATGTTTAAATGTTTTCCTAGATAATTAATCTCTCTCAACCCTTGACTCTCCTAGTTAAGTGCATGCAATACGACCGCTTCGAGCACATGTGTAATGCTTGGTAACCCAGTAACGAGTAGCGTTTGGTAATCCTAGTAGCGTTGCACTGGTTCAGGGTGTGTGTGGCAAGTGAGAATAGATACTGGTGCTAGGACAATTAGAACTTAGTTAGCGAATAGTTAATATAAGTTAGTCACTTAGTCTCTTCACCCTCTCCCTATTAGTATAAAACATTAAAAAGATAAAAGATATAAAAATCACATACCTCAAGCTTACTTAACCATACAACCGTGACAATACAAGTAAGTTTGGGAAGACAGCGATTAATTAACCTTAAGTGTTCCATTTGGGCGCATAAGCACTTAGTCCTTGGAGTTTGACCGGATCGTGCATGAGACACTTGTATTTGTATGGTTGAGTGTAGGGGTACCTCACCACTCATCACACATATTTTCTTGTAGTGTTGTTTATCATTGTTGATAGGTTGCAACAAATGACCAATATTGATGACTTTGATGGTCTACAACAAGCAAGCTTGCATGCTCCATCTCCCTCTCCTTGTTGGACATAATGAATAAACTACAAAACTTCATAAATCTGATGCATGTCTCATAGATTTCCCTATGCTGTAATGATGGTAACATGTTGTGGCCTAGTTTGCTAATTGTCTCATATGGCCTTATATATCATATTGTAACAACATGTTTTCTTTATCTAGTTTTCTTATCCTCTTCGAGTAGGGCTTGTAGGATGAAGCCTACAAGTCATCACAAAGGTACAACTCATCACAACAACAAGTCACCACATGACCTCGAAGTGCAAGATTCTATGAGTTTGTCTTGTTGTGTCAAGAGTTCTTGTTTCATACCATTCTTATCACCATTCCTTGAACCCAACCTCATAACCTTATTATAGGCTACCTTACCCTAAATAGCAATGAAAACCAATGTCTAACACTCATGCATTATGGTAATATGACATTTCTTCATCATGCTCCACCCACAAGTCCATTGAATGTAACACATGTCATTCAATGGGAATTCCATTAAGTTCATTAATTATAACACATATCATTTGATGGGGAAACCACTCATCCTACTAGATGTAACACACCTCCTTCAATAGGAAAACAAAATTAAACCAGCCTTGGCAGAGAAACCCAATGAAGGTTTTGTCCCCACAAAAAATAGAAAAGGGAAAAGGAAATTGCCAGGAAGCTAGAATGGTCCATGAAGAACAAAAATCTAAGTCAACAACTCCAAACATGCAAAGGGAGGCGCCTAATGGCCAAAGAAACCTTGGAGTGAAGTGTTGGTTCCTCAAATGCATTGTCAAGTGACCAACACTTTGAAGCACAAAGTGTGAAGACTTATTACTTGTTCAACATGTTAATGTTATATTATAGCCATATGTTAGCCCATGGAACTCATTGTTAACCCATGTGACCACTCCCTCATGACCAAATATATCTTCTAACTTGTATCATCTCATCATAACACTTTACCCCATCATCATATGCACTCCTTCATGTTGTTCAACCTGATTGAATCAAGCACAGAGAGAGAACATTGGTGATGGAGCTTGAGTGATGTTTTGTATTCTTTGTCAATGCATCTTAGGTCAATCCTCTAGACACCAACAAAGAGGGACCAATGAAACACCACCAAAAATGCATGTTGTAACCTTTGTAACCCTCACCCCATGAAACTTGAGGCTAAACTTCATTATAAATGTGAAGGTTGTAGTCCATAAGGTGTAATATCACATACTTTATACTTTGGAGGCTAAAAATGCCTCATAAGTGGTTAAAGCCTCATCCCCCAAGTGAAAAATGTCATATAATACCTATATTTGGATTTGGGAGGGCTAAAAATGCCTTTTGGACTACCAAAGTGGAATTTTGATGGGTTTTATGGGAGGTATAACATTTACTAGTTGGAAACACCTATTGGAGGATGTAACATCACCCATGCCCAGTGTAGGGGGATATAAATCTTACCTCCCAACATTACACCTTCCCTCCAACCTTGCTCTAGGGAGGGTCTAGCCTCACTCCAACCTAGCTCTAACATTACTCCAATGAGGTTCTAGTATTTCTATTGGAAAGCCTAGCATGGGTAAAATTTTCATTTACTATTTTTAATAAATGGAATGGCTTTGAGGCCATGGGGGTATAACACTTACCATACATGGTAACCCCACTAGATTTAAACACCCACCACACTTGCACGTAGTCATAATTTTGTCAACAACTAAGTAGAATTTGCAACAACAATCAAGCAAAATTTGTAGTAGTAATCAAGTACAATTTGCAATCAAATTTGTGGTCCAAAACCCTATAAAACCCAAGCATAAAAACCATGAATGGGTTTCACACTTTGTAATTTTTGACCATTTTTGCATTTCAAAGTTTTTGCACAACTGCAAATACGCAACTTCTTGAATCCTCAACGTGAAATNAAAGAAGTAAAGGTTTGAAAGCATTGGGAGTTGCAAAACCTCTAGATCATGGAGCTGGTTATAACAATTTCAATGGATTCTAAACCCCCACCGAAGTGAACCCCCTACTACTTTAGGTACATTTTTTTGTACACATTTCTTAAACCATTCTTTATTTCTATTAAAATAAAGTTTATTGTTCTGTTTGTGTGCAAGATAGATTTATTTGTTTTATTTTAGTCCATTTATTATATGAAATCTGCATTACATTTTTATTTTTCTACCCTCATTTACATTTTCCAAGTCCTTGGGTGATCTATTGAACCATCTAGGGTAGCTTGGATACTATTTTTTGAAGGCCCTTAGGATTCAGGGTTAAAGCTATTTTGTTGAATTTTTTTAGTTTTCTAGTTATCATGATTTTTAGGTGTTACACTGGGAATTCTTGGAGGTGTTAGGAAGGATTTGGAATTGGTTTTAGGAAAATTAAAAAATCTTTCATATTTTTCATCAGTGATTCTTTATGGTCATTTTCTTCAGTTTCATGTTGTTGTGCAATTTTTGGTTGAATTTGTTTATGGATTTGGATTGTTGTCAAAAATTTTTCTAGGCTTAGTACTATAGCATAGATGTCCAATGTTGTTGAGTTTCATGCATACTCAATTCCTAGACTTAGAAAAAAAATTTAGTTCTAAATTGTCATTTTTTGTTTAAGTGTAAATTGCCTCACACAATTACAACTTTTGTTGTAAACCCTACAAACTTTCCTGACTGTGTTGGTAGTGTTGGCCTATTTTTGGTATTTTTGTGACAAAGTCAAAGGCTTTATTGGTTATTTACATGTTTTATTTTGGTTATTTTAGGCTTTAGGTGTGGCAATGGCCCCAATGAACAAGGTGTTGGTGATGACCCTCGTCCTTCAATTGCACCTTAGCACCATTAGTTGGTTATGTCTTCAATTACTTCATTTGTAGTTGATGTTCATGTTGTTATGATGTTGTGGCTAGATCTAGCCATGGGTCCTTGAGAGACAATTTATTATTTCATGTATTGTTTAAACCTTTGTCATGCTATGTGACAAACATTTAGACTATTATTATTTTAAAATTTTAATTTTTTTATATGTTTCGATGCTTAATGTTTTATTCATGTTTTATGTTTTATGTTTTCATTTATGTTATAAGGCTACATTATTTAAATGTGTAAAACAACTAGGCAACTAAGATGTGAGCTAGGTTGTAAACGATGATAAGAGGTTTGCTATTTTAGGTCATGGAAGGCCCTGCTATTTGCCAGTTTTAGGCCTTAGAGGGCCATACAATTTGCTAGTTTTAGACCATGAAGGGCCACATGTTTTTCTAGTTTTAGGCCATGGTGGACCCCATGTTTTGGAAATAAAAACTTTTATCATTTTTTACGTTTTAAAATTTTTATGACCTTTTAGGTTTTCAATTTTTATGATATTTTTCATGTTTTATGTTCTAAAATAAAAAAGGCATAAAAGGTAAATTTTAAACAAAAATAAATCCTAGGCTGTGTGAAGTAAAGTTAAATAATTTAAAACAAAGTAAAGCAAAAATAGCATGTGCAAGTAATGTTTCAACTAGGCTAACAAGGCTATAGGAAAAGAAGGCTACATGGTTATATGTGCAAAGGTAACCAAATTGGAGGATAAGTACATTCAATTGTGCAAGTGTTTCCTAATCTTTGAAGGATTAGGAAAGGTATATGATCTACTTTGCACAATTTTGTACTCTCTATTTTCATTGCTAAGAATGTTGAAGAGGAATTCCTCCCACGGTGCATTCAAGTGCATTCATGGACCCATCGTTGTTTATTTTGACCTTTCTTACTCTATCAAGCTTCTTGAATTCATGGTTAATAGTAGGAGTTTCTTCTTGAAACTCGACTTCAAATCCTTGTTTGATGTCAACATTCTTGACTACCAAAGAAACCACACTATCACCATGGATGATTATTTCACCTCCCTCATAAGGCAAGTGAATTTCTTTATGAATGGATGAGGAAACAACTTGTAATTAAGCTAGCCAAGGCCTCCCCATGATGATATTAAATCCTAGTGTGTCTTCCACCATCAAGAAATTGGTCATTATGGGGAATTTTTCCCCTACCACAAAGTCCAAAGAAACTAAGCCTTTTACAACAACTTGATATTTTTTGAAGGATTTAAGAGTAGAGGTTGACTTATATTACATCCACTTTGTTAGGCCTAAACATTCAACAATTGTATAGGGTATTACATTAGTTGCTACTCCATCATCAACATGCACCCTATGCACTTTTTATTATCCTACTCTTATGGTTATGAACAAGGAAGCTTTGGTTATCTTTTCATCTTGGATGTTGGTTTTGACCTCACTATCATGAAACACTAGTTCTATTGACCTCATTTCTTCCTTTGATGAGGAAGGTACCATCATGGCATGGATGGACTCCTCACTAGTGGGGATGTCCTTACTGATAGGAATAGAAGTTAACATTTTTACTAGTGCTTCACAGTGAGTAATGAAGGTCATGACTAGGTCATACAGGTTGAGAGATGTGTTCTTTTGCTTTAGAGACTATTTGACTTGCTTCATGGCATTGATGAAGTCCTTCTCATTGGTTGTCAACTTCTTATTCTTGTTTTTCTTAACTTCCTCCATGCATCCCAAGATGCAGACTTCATGTTTCAATTGTTATGGCTTGATCTCTTTCCCCTTTTTTATGGTTTGGAATCTTTCCATGGTTGACTAGTTGAAGTGGTCTAAGTGTTAGAGCTCATTGGAACATATGCGATGGAAGTGGGCTTCAGTGGGCTCACTTCCTTCCATGCCTTTTCCTACTTGTTATCTTTGTTCTTAGGCTTTGTCGCAGGCTTCTTACATTTTTTTCTTGATGATTTTTTGTTGTTGTTGTTTGGTTGAGAAGAATTCATTGCATTGGCCACCATAAGGGGGATGTTGTTCGGTTATAATGATTCATTTGGTTTCAATGGGAGGGGGAATCCTAATCACAAAAGGATCCTTGGAAGGCATAGGTGATGGTATCCTTACAATAAAAAGGGACCTTAAGCTAGTCAAAGTTGAAGGGCCACCATCGTTACGAGGAGGTATGTGAATCACGGATGGCTCCTACATAGGTCTAGAATCATTATTTACATTGAATGTTGTTATAGTGTATGGGCTATTGTTGGCATTCAATGGGTTCTCATAGACTTTCATGGATTGATTTTGTGGTTTGACTGGGCTAGATGCATCAAGGACCAACTCCCCATTATCTATCATCTTTTGCAGGTCATCCTTGAGGGCCAAGCAAAAATCAGTTTCATGACTTGGTAGGTGATGATAGTAACATAATCGATCAAGTTTAAAGTACTTAGGTACTAGTCAATCATCCTTGGTTATAATATATGGGTTCTTGGTGATTTCTCATAGTTTATCATGCCTCTCATGGGAATTCTCAATCATTTTATTATATTCTATTCTCCCACTCTTTAACAATTGGTCAAGGAGTTTAGATGGTTTTAATGGTAGCCTAGTGTACTTAGACCAATTGTTTTATTTGAAATTAGACCTTCATCTTGTTTGATGTAGAGGTCCTAGATATTTATGGTTGATTATTTATTCTAGGGGCCTTGGGTTGATTTGTTTTAGGCTCCTATGTTGTTTTATTATCTTTGGCCATGGTGGCCACAAATACATTATTTTGCCTTTCCTTCTCCTTATCTTTCCAAGTGTGTTGATTCTTATATGCCACGTAGGTGGGGTCATGACTGGCCTTCATGGCATCCTCTATGTTTTTTGTTTCAGAAAAGGCCTAGCTAAGTGATTGCAAGTCTAGGCAATAGAGTTTGGACTTAATGAAGTTATTAACCATCCCCTTGAAGTTATTAACCATCCCCTTGAATATAGCAAGAAGGTGGATCTTGGCTATGGGTTCTGGAATCTTATTAAGAAGAGCATTTCACCATTGTATAAATTTTTGAACAGGCTTAAGGGGTTCCTACTTGACCTTTATTAGTTGGTCAAGAGTCATGTTCAGTTTTAAGTTATATTTAAAATGGTTAACAAATTGTGATATTAAGTCCTCATGCAAGGATAGGAATCCTCTTTGTAATGTGTGATACTAGTCCAAGGATTTCTGAGTAAGGGACATAGGGAATATTCACATTATAGTATGCGACCAAGCTTGCAACAATAAACACTTAGAACAAAATGTGATAAGGTATGCATTAGGGTTACATTTGTCATTGTACTTGGTGAATTGAGGTATAGGGATGCCCAATGAAAGAGTTATCTATGGGATGATAGGACTAATTGGATCATCATAATAAAAATTCATCATCTAGGTTGTGGAGGCCCTAAGCTTTCATAACTCTTCGGTAAGGTCCTATATCATTTAGAATGCTTGATCCATGCCTTTGAGCATCCCAATGAGTTGTTGCATCTATACAAATGACTACGATGTGAGTTGGAAGGCCTGTGACCTTATGATAGGTTGTGGTACAAAAGGGAGAGGCTAGGTCATCATGGTTGTAGGGGGACCAAATAGTGAGAAAGAGGTTATAGCAAGTACTTGGGAAACAAAGGGCACAAAGGGTGTTTGTGATCCTTATATTATTTGGGATCCCACTATGGGGTCCACTGTCATGGAGAAGGGGTGAGTGGTGATGATAACCACTAATGACGATTGAGCTAATCATGGTTGCGTTGCAACTAACATGGATGAGAAAATGGATGTGGTTTTGGACATTGATTACACCTTATGCATCGCTATAACAAGTGCTAGCCTAAACATGTTTGAATAAATAGGTGATGAAGGTTGAGAAACTTTCCCCATGAAGGATGTGGGAGAGACTAAGGTGGATACAGTGGCTTGGGAAGCCAATTGTTGAAATAGGCTTCCTAAGAAGTTTTTTGGTTTGGGTTCTGCCTTGAACTCATCTTGTTCCTCACATTAATCCTTGGAGCTTGACTCCCCATCTCAATTAGATAAGATAGAATGCATGTATGGGCATCAAACAATGGTATCTTGCCATATGGGGAAAGAATGTATTCCTTCCCATTCTGATGAATAAGTTCATATTTATGTTTGGACTTCACCTCTACCCATGGAATGAGTAAACCTATCTATATTTTGGCACAAATGAAATTATGATAATTTTCATCAATGACTACAAAATCTAGGCTCTATCCTCTCAGCTTAAATGACTATCTACATTAGCCACAAAAATGTTTGTAGGATCATAAACCCTCACAACATCTTAGTTAGATGTCATATTGGTTAAGTTGAGGGGAAATATGGTTGACTAGCTAAAAATCATGGTTACTATTTATAATTTGGCTTAATAAAATGTGTAATTAATTAATTATCTAGAAAGATTCCAACAAGTGGAATTGTCCAAGATGCAAAAGGCATTATAACTAAAAAACTATTGAAACTACAACTACAAGTATAGTGTAGGTTGTAGTGGAAATGGTGTGATAATATTTGAGAAGATGTGAAAGGTATAGATGTTGGAAGGACCAACTACACTAGCTTTTCCAGCAGTATCTACGTTGGAGGATGTGTAGTAGACCACAATATTATCCAGCCAACTATGTTGAGGTAGGTGATAGGAAATGAGTTTTTTACTTAATAAAACCAAACTAGAAAATTTTTAACCCTAGAGGATGTATGTTGATTTTGAAAAATCAAGTGAGAATTTTTGGATTTTCAAGAACTACATTGGGGTCCTAGGAGTGACTATGCTAGACTTTCCATAGAATTTCAAGTGGATGGATTTGGGTTTTTGGAGGAACCTATGCTAGTCCCTAGATTCTAAACGTAGTTTCCAATGATCAAAATTTACAAGTTTTCAATGTAAACTACATTCGCTTCAAAGAATCCAACAACTACTATGAAAATATAATAGAAACTCAAATCACCTACCACAACTATGCTAGTATTATGGGTAGGGATTTAAACGCCAACATTGGTTTAATGTTAAATGTTTGCAAGTTTTTAAGTTCAAAATGTAAAAGACTTGATATTTGGAAAAGGTTGGAAAGGGTTTTGAAAATTGGTTGGAAAACATTTTTGAAAATTAGTCGAAAGAGGTTTTTTGGGCTGAGAATTTGGGTGGAGGCCCTTCTTCAAGTGCCAGAAAAATTGTTGTACTCAAAAAATTTGATCATTGGAAAATAAATTAAAGATCTCAAGTGTAGAAATAATTTTTTACCTTGAATCCAAAGGGCCTCTAAGAAAGAGGATTCAAGGTTTCCTGAATGGTCTAGTTGATCACCCAAGGGCTTAAAAATGTAAATGGAAAGTGTAATATAAAATTGTAGATTCAATAGAAATAAACACAAAATTGAACTTGGAATAAAATTTGTACTACAAATGAACTAACAAACTTTATTTAAATAGCAAAAATGCTTAAAGTGTAGAGTTCAAAGAGTACAAATTATGTGCTCAAAATGTACAAAAATCTTGTATAAAATGGGGCTTAGATCATGTTAGAGTTGGTAGGTTATGTTCTGTAATCAAACTCTACAACCCAGGTACTTCCCAACCCCAATCGTCAAAATCATCTTTTTGGTTTTCACTTGAATCTACAACTTTGGATGGAAATGATGTAAACAATGGTGTTCAACTCTTGTTGCAATGGTATTATGGTAAGAGTCTCTAGTGCTCAAGTAGATACCAATATGCTTCAAAAAGTCTTACAAATGCAAACATGGATGTAGAATGCTTGAGGTTTCAAAGGTTTTTAGGTTGCTAGGTTGTAAAAATGTTTAAAGCTAAATAATATGTTCAATTTCGGCTTTTATAGGATTTGAAATTGCTAAATTTAGGCTACAAATTTCTATCATGATTGCTGTCAAATTGATGCTATTTACAAGTGCAACAGGCCATAATTCCCAACATAGTTGTTCATTTGTGCCAAGTTTTGAAACCCAAAGGCCATAAAAAATACACCATATACTAAAAATAGTAAACAAACATTTGTGACTATGCTAGTTTCACCTCAACTATGTTGGCATTGTTGGAATTTGCTGGAAATGTGGTGACTACATTAGCTATGTGAAGACTGCTAAAAATCTAAGATGTCTATGCTGGCCATGCTACAACTACTGGAAACTATAAAGACTATGATAGCCATTGCTAGAAAAATGGAAAGCCCAACAACACTAGCACTAGCCTTGTAGCTTCCAATTTAGATTTTGTGATAACTACATTAGGAATTATTGGAAAATGAAAAACCCAACACCACCAACATTGGGTGTAGGTGGTTCCAATGTAGTTAAGTCTATACCCCCACAAAAACCCATGAAAATGCAAAATTTGACAATCCCTAAGGTATTTTTAGCCTTCCAAAGCCTAAATATAAATAAGACATTACTTTTTCTACTTAGGAAGTGAAGCAATAGCAACTTATGAGGAATTTTTCAATCTCAAAAAGTTAAAGTATGCAAGATTGTAGCTCATGAGCCACAAACCTCATATTTATAATAGAATCTTGCCTCAAGTTGACTTGTGAAAGTTTATAGGTTACAACATGAATTTTCAAGGTGATGTTTCATTGGTCCCTCTTTGTTAATGTTTGAAGGATTGACCCGAGAGACATCAACAAAGAATACAAAACACCACTGCAGGTCCATCACCAACGTTTCCTCTCCACACTTGATTCAGTAGTGTAGAACCATGCTGAAGAGTGCTTGTGAAAATGGGTAAGGTTATGATGAGATGATATAGAATAAATGTTGTATTTGACTATAAAGGAATGGTCATGAGTGTTAACAATCAGTTTTATATGTTGACATCATGGCTACGATTATGGTAATAACATGTTAAATAATCAAAAATATCTTCACACTTTGTGCTTTAAAGTGTTCATCATTTAAAGTACTTTGAAGCATAAAGCGTCCTCCTTCTAGCACCAAAAAAACTATTGCATCCAAAAAATTTAATTGCTGGAAGAAAAAAACCAAAGATCTTGGATGCGAAAATAGTTTTTGACCTTGAATCCCAAGGGTCTCCAAGAAAAAGGATTTAAGATGCCCTGGATGGTCTAGTCTTTCACCTAGGAACTTAAATAATGTGAACAAAAAAAGCAATATAAAATTATAGATTCAATTGAAATAAACATAAAATTGAACTTGGAATAAAATATTCACTACAAATTAATTAACAAACTTTATTAAAATAGAAAAAATGCTTAAAGTGTAGAGTTCAAGGTGTACAAATTGTGTGCTCAAAATGCGTAAGAAGCTTTTCTAAAAAAGGACTTGCAGTTTGTTGGAGCTAGCAGGTTGTGTTCTATAGTCGGACTCCAAGATCCAGGTACTTCCCAACCCCAATCGTGAAAAGCCTCTTGCTCATTTTTTCTTGAATCTACAACTTTGGATGGAAATTATGTAAACAATGGTGTTCAAATCTTGTTGGAATGGTACTAAGCTAAGAGTCTCTAATGCTTAGGTAGATACCAATATGCTCCAAAAGTCTTACAAATGCCAAAATGGATGTAAAATACTTAAGGTTGCAAATGTTACTATGTTACTTAGTTCAAAAATGTTGATACCTAAATAATGTTTTCAAGGTTGGCTTTTATAGTCTTTGAAATTGCTAGATTTAAGCTACAAAATTTCTGCCATGATTGTTGTCAAATTGATTCTATTTGTAGGAGTAATAAGCCATAATTTCCAATGTAGTTATCCATTTGTGGCAAGTTTTAACACCCAAAGTTCATCAAAATTACACCAGATACTAAAAGTAGTAAATGAACTTTTGTGACTATTCTAGCTTCACCTCAACTATGTTGGCCTTAGCAAGCTATGTTGGCATTGTTGGAATTTATTGGAAATATGGTGACTATGTTGGCCATGTGAAGATTGTTAAAAATATGAGATGTCTACGCTAGCCATGCTACAACCACTGGAAACTGTAAAGACTATGATGGCCATGTTTCAACTACTAGAAACCATAAAGACTACAATGGCCATTGCTAGGAAAATGGAAAACCCAACAACACCAATGCTATCCTTGTAGCTCCCACATTATATTTTGTGATAAATACACTAAAAATTATTGGGAAATGAAAAACCCAACACCACCAATGCTAGGTGTAGGTGGTTCTAGCATAGTTGAGGCTATACCCTAATAAAAAAACCATGAAAATGCCAAATTTGATAGTTCCCAAGGAATTTTGAGCCTTCGCAAGCCAAAATATAGATAGGACATTACTTTTTCTACTTAGGAAGTCAGAAAGTACCAACGTATGTTGCACTTTTCTGTCTCAAAAAGTTAAAATATGTAAGATTGTAGCTCATGGACCACAAACCTCATATTTACAATAGAATCTTGCCAAAAGTAGACTTGTGAAGGTTTATAGGTTATAAAATGAATTTTTTAGGTTGTGTTTCATTGGCCCCTCTTTGTTGATGTTTAGAGGATAGATCCAAAAGACATCAAAAAAAGAATACAAAATACCACTACATATTCATCACCAATGTTTCCTCTCCATGCTTAATTCAATAGTGTAGAACCATGCCGATGAGTGCTTGTGATAATACGATAAGGTTATGAGGAAATGATATTAGGATAAATGTCATATTTGGCCATAATAAAATGGTCATGAGGATTAACAATGAGTTCCACATGTTAGCATCATGGCTACAGTTATGGAAATGACATGTTGAATGATCAATAAGGTCTTCATGCTTCATGCTTCAAAGTGTTGGTCACTCAATAATGTTTTTGAGGAACCACCACCTCACTTCAAGGTTTCTTAGGCCATTAGGATCCTTCCTTTATATGTTTAGAGTCATTGATCTATCTTTTGGTCCTCATCGGTAGTTTGGCTTCTCGGAAATTTACTTTTCCATTTTTTTATGGGATGAAACCCTCTTTGGGTATGATTACCAAGGCTAGATTTGATTTTGCTTCTTATTGAATGAGATGTGTTACATCTAACAATCTTAATGATGGAGCATGATGAAGGAAATGTTGAATGACCACAATGCATGAATGTCAAACATAGTTCAATATTGTTATTGAGGGTAAGGAAGGTCATAATCAGGTTATGGGATTGGGTTCTAAGGGAAGTAATGGTAGGTAGAAATTATCAAATAATTAAGAAAGGACACACCAAATCTTTCACATCAAGGTCACATGGTAACTTGCCGCTATAATGAGTTACACCTTCACGATGACTCCAAGCTTCACCCTACAAGCACAAATTCCAAAGAATAAGAAAATAAGACAAAGAAAATACATTGTTACATGATAATACATGAGGCCATATGAGATAATTAGCAAACTAGGCTACCATAGGTCATAAACTTTTTCAGTCCACTTGTTGTGCAAAAAAGAGATAGAGAAAAGAACGGTGGCTCACTTCTAATTGGTTACTATGGCCATGGATGTCGATTTTGATACCTACCAAGAAAATGTATTAGATGTAATAAGGTTTTAGGTAGGAATTATTGAAAAAATTGGCCAATTCATTCTCATCCATGTCTACTATTCTAAAGGCTCCATTGCCATAGGCTCTAGTGATCAAGAAAGGCCCTTCCAGTTGGCTAAGAATTTGTCCATGTGTTCACAAACAGCCTTGATGATCAAGTCTTCCTTCTTGAACTTTCATTTGTTCAATTCATGGTGATGTTGTTGTTTCTACCTTTCTTGGTATCACTAAATGTATGCAAGCATTCACACCTATTGCACTTCCACTAAGTCTAGCTCCATGCTACGTAGCTCCTTGTTCTGTTCAAGCCACTTAGAGCAATGGGTTGTACAATTCAAGAGGAAAAATATCTTCAAAACCATAAATAAGGCTATACTAGATTACTCTGGTTGTAGTTCAAAAGGTGGTTTGATAGGCCCAAAGTGCACGGATAAGCCTCTCATGCCACTTGTCTCTATTTTTTTTCAACATCTTTTTCAGCAAGTTTAAGATGGCATTGTTGCTAGCTTCATCTTGCCCATTGGCTTGAGAGTAGTACGATGACAAAAAGGAGTGTTTAATGCCTAGGTATTGACAAAAAACTTTTTTTTGTTGGCTACTAAAATATGGTTCATTAATAATGACTATGGTCATAGGTATGCCAAAATGTGCTACTACATTATCAATTATAAATCTACAGTCTTGCTAAGACATTATCTTGCTTAGGAGAATAGCTTCAACTCACTTTTTAAAGTATTTAGTTATAGTGATGATAAAGCTATGCCCTATAGAACTTAGGCATTATAGGATTGATGATGTCCAACCCCCATTGTTAAAATGCACAAGTTATCTAAGTAGTATGTAACTCAGTTGATGGCACATGTATTAGGTTGCTATGTCATTGGCAAGTGTCCAAGTCTTAACCTTTTACAGGTAATCATTTTCTATATAGAGCCAGTAATAGCCTAGCCATATGTAGTGCCTGGAAAATTTAGTCACTGGAAGAACCTTAAATCCCTTATGCAATAGCCTAAACTTGAATCTTAAGAGCCTCCAAGAAACAAGATCCAAGGTGCCCTAGACGATCTAGCTGATCACCTTGGAACTAGAAAATGTAAATAGGAATGAAAATAGAAATGGAATTGCAAATTTAAACAAAAATAAATAAACACAAATTTAAACTTGAAACTAAGTCTACACTACAAATGAACTAAAAATGTTATTGAATAGAAAAAAGCTTAAAGTGTAAAGCTTAAGGAGTATAGATTATGTACCCAAATGCACAAGAAGCTAGCTTGGATGGAACTTCAAGCTTTTTGGAGCTAGTAGGTTGTGTTCTATAGTCAAATTTCATGATCTAGGTATTTTTCAACTCTAATCATTAAGAACTTCTTGCTAGTTTTTGCTTAAATCTACAACTTTTGTGTATAAATGGTGTGAACAAGGGTGTTTGACTTTGGTAGCAATGGAACTATGCTGAGAGTTTATGGTACTCAAGTATATGTCAGTTACTTCAAAAGTCTTGCAAAATGCTAAAATAGGTTTTAGGTACTCAAGGATGATATGGTGGTATGGTTGCAAAAATACCAAAAAATGTGTTTGAAACCTGAATATTGTATTTTTTAAGTTTGGCTTTTATAGGCTTCAAGGTTGCTAGTTTTGGGTTGCAAACTTCTACCATGATTGCTAACAGATTAATGTTGGTTGTAGGTATAACAAGTTTTTATTCCAGCATAGTTGATCATTTATGGTAAGTTTTCATACACCAAAGCTATCAAAACTCATCTACATACTAACAATAGTAAACAAACTTTTGTGACTATGCTATTTTCACCTCAACAATGTTGGCATTAGAGAGCTATGTTGGCATTGTTGGAATTGGGTGAGAGATGTGGTGACTATGCTAGCCATGTAAATATTGTTGAGAATCCATGATGACTATGCTATTGATGCTACACCATTAGAAATTGGCATGACTACACTGGCCATTACTAGGAAAATGGAAAACCCAACAACTCCAATGCTAGCCTTGTAGCTTCTACATTGGGTTTTGTAACAACTACCCTAGAAATTGTTAGGAAATGAAAAACCAAACACCACCAACATTACAAGTAGGTGGTTCTGGCATAGTTGAGGTTATACCTCCACAAAAAACCCATGCAAATGCCAAATTTGGTAGTTATCAAAGCATTCTTAGCCTTCCCAAGCCCATATATAGACATAATACCACTTTTCCACTTTGGAAGTAAGGCAATAGAACTTTATGAAGCATTTCATAGTTCCAAAAGGTTAAAGTTTGCAAGATCATAGCTCATGGATCAAAAACCTTATATTTATAATAGGATCTTACCTCAAGTTGGGTGGTGAAGATTACAAGTTACAACATGTGTTTTTTTTATGGTATTTCATTAGCCCCTCTTCGTTGATGTTTGGAGGATTGACCCAAAAGACATCAACAAAGAATACAAAACACCACTGTGAGTCCATTACCAATGCTTCCTCTCCATATTTAATCCTTTAGTGTCAAACTCTATCAAAGACTGCTTTGTGATAATGGGATAAGGTTATTATGAGATGATAAAAGTTGCAGGTTACACTTATTCACCAGGAAATGGTCATCAGTGTTAACAATGATTTCTATAGGTTGACATCATGGCTATGATATGTTGAATAATAGATAAGATCTTTGCACTTTATGCTTTGAATTGTTGATCACTCGATAATGTTTTTGAGGAACCAACACCTCACTCCAAGGTTTCTTTGGTCATTAGGCTTCTCCCTTTGCATGTTCGAAGCCACTAGTTTGTCTTTTAATCCTCATTGACCATTTGACTTCTTGGTAATTTTCTTCACCATTTTTTTAGGGGAAAAACCCCTCATTGGGTTTCATTTCCAAAGCTAGGTTTGATTTGGTTTTCCAATTGAATGAGATGTGTTACATTCAATAGAATTGATGGTGGAGCATGATAAACAAGATATCAACTAGCCATAATGCATGAGTGTCAAACATAAATTACCATTGTTATTTAGGGTAAGAAATGTCATAATTAGGTTGGATTATAAGGGAAGTAATGGTAGGGACTATGAAACAAGCACTCTTGGTATAGCAAAAAAAAACTCACCAAATTTTGTGCATCGAGGTCACATGATGACTTACTGCCACAATGAGTTACACCTTCACAATGACTCCAAGATTCATCTTGTAAGCACAACTCCAAGAGAACAACAAACAAGAAAAAGAAAGCATGTTATCATAATACAATTCATAGAACTACATAAAAGAGTTAGCACACTAGGCCACCAAAGGTCACAATTGATGCAACATGGAGAGATTTGTACAATGTGCATTAGATTTTCAAAACTTGCAATTTATTTATTATGTTAAATAGAGAGATTAAGAGAAAGAGAGCATGCATGCTTACTTGTCATAGACCATCAGAGTCATCAACATCGGTCATTCATTGCAACTTGTCAATAATGATAAACAACACATCGTTATCTTAGATGGAAACTTTAATTAAGGGATCCTCTATGATGCTTTTGGCCTCAAGGTTAATGATCATTAGACTACTTTAGGATGTCAATGTTGTATGATAGAATGGTCTTGAGGCTTAGTACTTGGATATTTTAGGTCAACTTGATCTAACGATATCACAAGATGGGCCCATGTAGGCTTTAAGGCCAATCAAATTTGCCTCCTTATTCTCCTTTCTCATTTCTACATGACAACATAAGCACATCAAGTGGTACCTGTCTAATAAAATGATTAAATAATGTCAAAACAATGTAATATACTCTAATAATATAGCAAAAGAAAGTTAAAATAGATTAGATTGATGCCAAAATAGGTCAAAACGTGATCAATAGAGGTCACTAGGGGTAGTAAAAGGTTGAACATGGTTAACTATGATTACACTTTACCAATTTTAGGCCTTAGCAGGCCACATCATGGTCGAATGTGTTAAATGATGATTAGGGATGGTTAAACCCCATCAAATAACACTAATAGAAGATCAAACAAGGTCAACTGAGTTCACAAGAAAGATAATAAGTAGAAATAGTGAAACTAAAGCCAAGTAGAAGCCAAATGAGGCCAATTGATGATCAAATGGTGATTGAATAAGGCTAGCAAGGTTAAAACAAGTCAAGATACAATGGAACAAGGCCAAATCAGTTATGGTGTGAAACATATGGTAAAACATGGTCAATATTGATCAAATAGGGATATATTTTGCTAGTTTTAGGCCTTAATGGACCATAGTGAAAGGCTATGGGGATGAAAAGAGAGTTTGGGCACTTGAAGAGGTCATTTTAAGACAAAAATAACACCTTTTATTATGACTACACTAGGCCCAACTAGGGACTATGCTAGCCACTATAGTTAGAATAAGCCCTAGCATAGTCAACATTAATAGGTGATTTCCTAGGTTTGTTGTGGACATTTTTGAGTCCTTAATGGTCTGTATGGCTTGTGTAATGGACTAGGGTTAAGGATTGGACAATTTTAACTTCCTTTTCATCCTTTGGAAGCTAGAAACGGTGTCAAAACTGGTGACTACACTAGGACTACACTGGCCAATATAGTCCTAGCATAGATGCATGAAAAATAAAATGGGTTTAAGGGACTTCATGGCTAGAAATCAATCTTCACTAGCTTTATAGGGTAGCATAGGGTTTTGGAAGGGCTAAATTGGACATTTGGAAGATAAAATAATCTATTAAATGTGATTTTTCACATCATTTCCCATTGGACTACGTTGGCTAATGCAGTCCAGCATGTCCCCAATGTAGATCAACTACATCGAGTGTTTGCATGGTCAAAATAGGGTAAAATTATTGCTGGGTAGGGTCAAGTAAGGTTTTAGGCTTTCAAGACAATTTTTGACCATTTAGAGTGTTATGGCACTAGTCAAACTTGCCCAAAACCATGACAACACTAGGTTTATGTTGTCCATCATAGTCCTAGCTTGTCTCAACATAGTTGGGGAAAATTTTAGGCTTTTCATGGCTAAACAAGATCAAATTATTACTATCTTCAAGGTTTAAAGGATTTTTGGACTTCTTGAATCAAATTTTATGCCATTTTGAGTTGTGTAGTGTTAGTCAAAGCATCCTAGGATCATGCAAACACTTGAACTACACTAGCCAATGTAGTCCTAGCTTCCTCCAACATAGTCACATATAAATCTTACATCTAGATGGGTTTTCATGATAAATCGATCAAGCTTGTGGGTTCCCAAGGTTACTAGTGTTCTAGGCTAGGGGTTTTGGCCTATGGTAGTTGATTTTGAAGGTTTTTTATATGTTAACATGTTCATTCATCATTAGGAGTATGCTAGCTAGCATAGTCCCAATGTAGACTAGGGAATGTAATGAATTTTCTTCAATTTTAAGTCAATTTTTAGGGTTTAGTAGCATTTGAAGGTTTCATCAAGGTTATGAGGTTAAGATGATACACCAAGAAGTTGATTCGACATGTTCATGGATTATTTTAGAATCTTCACACGTAGACTACAGTAGGACTACACTAGCTAGCATAGTCCTAAGCTTCTCCAATGTAGTCAGAAGTTTCATGTACGTTTTGGATGAATTTGATTCCACTACTTGACATTTCGAGATTTTTGAAAGTCCCAGAAAGATGTGAATGCAATATATGGTAGTTTTCTGGTTATCATTTGTTTTTAGTGGTTCAATCTCATCCAGCAATGTTGGGACTATGCTAGTTAGCATAGTTAAGGTTACCCCAATGTAGTACCAAAGTGAGAGTAGGTTTCATCTAGTTTTTACTTAGTGATTTTTCATTTTAGGCTTACTGAGAGTTCTCAGAAGGTGTGGTATCCAAGGTAGGCCATTTTAACTACTAATTTTGGCTTTTGATATTCATCCCCAACCCATCTATGTTGTGACTATGTTGGTCAACATAGATGAGCTCATTCCCAATGTAGTCACAGCTTTGGGATGGAACTCAACTTATTTTGGATTGATTATTTACCATTTTAAGGCCAACATAGGTTCTAGGACAATGTAAACATCAAGAAATGCCACTTTGAAGGCTATTTTAATCATTGAATGGTCAAACTCTTATTAACTATGTTGGAACTATATTGGCCAATGTAGTTAAGGTAGGCTTCAACGTAGTTAATGCAAGATAGATGATTTTGTCATCTCTTGACTAATCTCATGAAGTTTTGGGGCTACCAAATGTTGTGGCTAGGGCTCAGTGCATGGTGTCACTTCCCTTGGGTTGATTGAGAGTTTGGTGAGTGGTGGGAAATATCATCGATCTTGTAACTACATTGGCCAATGTAGTCAACCTCTTGGCTAGCATAGCTACCTAAATGACAAGTGTTGATGCAAATTTTTACCTTTCATGAAGCTTAGTAACTTCCAGTGCCAATACCTGGTTTTCCATTTTGGGAATAAGGCTTTATGGCATGTAAGGATGCCTAGAAGTTGGATTCTAGAATTAATTAGGTTTTAGAATCCATTCCCAAACTTTTCAAAGCTTAAACCTTAGTGTAGTTACCCTAGGAAAATCCAAATACAAGTGTGTTAGGATTTCCAATAACTTGTAAATAGCCATCTAGTGGGACCCACATTAAATTTTAATTTTTAAATTAATTAATTTCTCGCTTTCCAATTGTTATCTTGAAGTTAAGTGGAACTTGGATGAACATTTTGGAAAACCAGGGTTTTGAAGTTAGGCATTTAAGTTTGGGAGTGATTTTTTTCATTACAATCTTGCCAAAATCAAATTTCTCCCATCACCTCTAATCTACAATGCATAAAACCAAAGCTCTAATATTTTTCTAGCTTCTAATAAATCTAGTTTCAACGTTACCTAGCCTTTC
Organism: Gnetum montanum; assembly: GCA_015680685.1. Lineage (NCBI taxonomy): Eukaryota > Viridiplantae > Streptophyta > Gnetopsida > Gnetales > Gnetaceae > Gnetum > Gnetum montanum. The sequence continues at coordinate 283,772 of MNCI01004064.1, read as the reverse complement.
TACATCCAGAAGTAGGCACAGTTACTAGAAGGCCTCCCAAAAGCTCAAGGATTCCAGTGGTTTCTACATTGTCTATTAGCATGTCTAAAAGAAAGGCTTCAAGAAGTAAGAATCCTATCCTAGAGGAGGTGGATGTAGCTACCAATGGTCTCTCTAACCTGCCATAGGCATTGATTGGTTAAGGCTCTTCTTCCATGACTCCTAGGTACATAAATCCCTAGCTATTTTATGCAACATTTCATAGGAATCCTAGGTATTTTTGGTTGTGTGGGTATGTGTGTTGGTTATAATCAAATTTTGCAAAATTCCTACATTAGATCTAGGCTATGTTTATGGTTTTTTGGTGCTACTCTTGTTGTTTTATTGATGTATATTGAATTAAAAATTTGTTTCAATCTTTTCTATGCTTTTTTTGTAGTTTTGGGAAAAAAAAGGTAGCATCACATTTGTATTTATCTTGTACGTAAATGGTTATGGTTTTTTAATTTTTATGGAAATGGGATTGTAGTACTATTTTTAATGGTAGAATTGGTTTTTGAACCATTGAAGTTTAACCTATGGCTAATTTTCTATGAATTTTTCAGTAAACCAATGTATAGTGGTTTTCAATTTTTTGGCCAAATTCATGTCAATTTGGTATTTTTTTCATGTCAAAATGGTTAATAAGTTTCTGGTTTTTAGGTTTTTGATTTTTATTTTATTGTTTAATGACTCTAGAAACTATGGAATCATTGAATTTGGTTATACAGTTGATTTTTTGTGAATTGTTTTTGTGAACTTACACAAAGCAGGATTTATGGCTTTCATGATTTTACCCCTATGGAGATGGGCAATGTTAGTACTTTGGAAATTTTTCTAGTAGCACCCCAGGCTCTTGGGAATCTTCAAAGGTTTTAGGTAAGGTTTGGAATTAGTTTTAATACTTCTAAAATTTTTTTAATATATTTAATCAGTGAATTACTATAGCTGTTTTCTTCAATTTCATGTTGTTGCACAATTTTTTGTTGAATTTGATTAAGTTTTGGATGGTGTTTTAAATGTTTTCCAAGCTTGAAATTGTATTGTAGATGTTAAATTTTATGCCCACATAGACCTAGAATTAGAAAAAAATTTAGTCCTAATCTATCATTTTCATCCTAGTGTAGGCAGCCTTGTACAGTTGTAGCTTTGGTTGTGAAACCTACAAACCTCCTTGTCTGTATGAGCATCATTGGTGTGGTTTTTGTATTTCTATGGTGATTTTCAAAATTTCCTAAGGCCATTATCATGTTGGATTTTAGTTTTCAACATTCACTTGAATTTTTCTAAAATCTTTAACTAGCCTCCTAGGGTTTTTACTATAACT
>MNCI01004064.1:261657-277354 GCA_015680685.1 Gnetum montanum | reverse complement strand
TGATGCTGTATAATTAAATCATATGCATTTTATATCCACATAAAATTTACTGCTGGCTTCCTTGGAAAAATGACGTTCACTGGAAAAAGAAATTTGAATACGGTGGTAGTTACTTGGCGCCATTAAGAACGCCTCCGAATGTGAAGGTGCCAGGCCTGAAACTGCCTAGTTTCTACAAACAGTTTCAAATTATTCCACCCTATGCTGATCTTAGCCAAAACCATATATCAACCGCCACCGCAAAACAAGGCCCTACCGCTGCGTCCAGTAATGTTGCCGTGTGGTGTTCAGTATCTGAAGAGCGAAGGAGCAAGATTTTCCTTGGGAACCATATGATGCAGAAGCACAGGTCTATCATCGGCATGGAACATGAAATCCACATCAAGAACAACTCCAGGATACATTTTCAATAGCTGAGCCACGCCCCAAGTGCTAAATAGATCCCACGTCTAAAATGCCTTTCTTTACGTCTGCACAAACATCCTCCCACCCACAATCATTATCCTGAAATTTGCATATTTCTGCGCAGATTCCACCATTTTTAGGTTTATTCCCGATTCTCTTGTAGCTTCGTTATTCCTCCTCCATGGCTGTAGATCATGTCGGATCCACCGAAAATATAGTGGGCAGTAGTGATTATCATTTCTGTTATCATTCCTGGTAATCCTCTACTACGCTGTGAACGGCGTGGCTGAACATGCGGTTCTGGAAGAACAAGCCAGAATTTCTTTGGTTTGGCTGATTTTTTCCCACAGTGTTGCGTTATCCATGTTCATATTTCTGTTCATGGGTTATTTCACCTAGAACGCCTCTCCACGAAAGAGATTTTCTGCTACTATTTCCTATTCCTCCCACAAATCCTAGGTCTGCTGAATCTTCTAGGTAACTACAAGGAAGGAGGTGATATTGAAGCAATTGAGCGGGGTGTCCAAACAAGAAGATGGTGGATTTTACAGACAACTGCCACCGCAAAACAAGGCCTTGCCATGTTGCACCTCCTCCATCTTCGATGCTATTGATGTCGTTGCTAATTCCGTTTAGTTGCACCGATTCTGCTGGTTGTAAGCACCGTCGCCGAAGAAGGTGAAAGTAAGCGCAATTGGAAAATAGTGAACAATCAATGGTAGCTCATAATGTTGAGCCCGATACCTGTTACCTGTGTTCATGATGTGCAATTAAATCTTGTATAGGTCCTGAAGCTAATTCTTCATGCTGATCTGTATGCATCAATAGGCAATTCCAAAGATGTGTTGCTTTTTGAACTGATATAACTTTCTGATGTAGTGAAGGATCTTTGCCACATTGTCTTTCAATATCATCAGCCATTTCAAATTTGAAATCCTTGCACTCTTGAAGTTTATCCAACTCTTTCTACAGATAGGCCTCTTTAGCACACAGAGCATGATACTCAGCGGTCATGTCATTTGCTAAATTAGACCACATTGCTTGCCTCTAAACAGCCATAGATGCATTTTTCTAAGAAACATCTTCGTTCAAGAGCTATCTTAGCCTTTGTTACCATGAGCAATGCAGAAGCATATGTACTCTAATTTACCATGTCTGTTAATAAGGCTAGAAGTGTATTACAAGCAACATCAGCTGTACATGTACGTTTATGAACTTCACACAGGGCATGGGCTAAAAGTTTCCATAATAGTTCAACAAACCTGTGCCCATAGCATGTTTCAAGAAATGACACTCTTGAGTTGCTCCTAGGCAAGGCTCCTTGTGATTCTAACTCATTTATGATCCCTTGGACAATTTTACGAAATTCACGAGATTGTGCTGAATCAAAAATAGGCAATTTTTGCTCATGACACCAAGATGGATAATTCCCTGTAAATGTAGCTACAATATCTAGCATATGCCATTCCAACTTCATGGTCAGTTAACTATTGCAGAATTCTTCACAGGAAAGAGCATAATCCTCCTTGAACAGTTTCAGTTCATTAGGATTTTGTACCTCACCATTTGCAAATAAGTCCACCTGTTCCATGAAATGGCCAAAATGTGCCAACACAATTATGCTTGATATGTTAGTATAATAGGTGATGGCCTAAACATGGTTGGATAGGCAAGTGATGAGGGTTGAGGAACTTGTCCCATGGATGAGTTAGGAGAGACCAAGGTGGGTACAATGATCTTAGGAGTCAATTGTTGGAATAGGCTCCTTAGGAAGTTTTCTAATTTGAGCTCCAAGTTGAACTCATCTTGTTCTTCATGTTGGCTCTTAGAGCTTGACTTCTCATCTTTCTTTTTTATCTTAATTAGATAAGATAGAATATGTGTGTGGACATCAGACAATGGTATTTTTTCATAAGGAAAAGGAGTGTATTCCTTCCCATTACAATGATTGAGTTCATATTCATGCTTGGATTCTACCTCTGCCCGCAGAATGAGCAAACCCACCTGGATTTTAGCATATATGAAATTATACTAATTTTCATCAACTATTGCACAATCTAGGCTCTACCCTCTTAGCCTAAGTAACTATCTATGTTCAGCCATAGTAGGATCTTTAGGATCATAGACCCTTGCAACATCTTAATTAGATGTCATATCAATTAAGTTGAAGTGCAAGATGTTGGATTGGTTGAACAACATGTTTTCTAGTTTTAAAATGGTTTAGTTAATTTTAAAATTATTTTTTAATCAAAATTCCAACAAGTGGAATTGTTCTAGATGCAAAAGAGGCACAGCTAGAAAATGGTGTAAACTAAAACTACAGGTGTGGTGTAGGTTGCAGTGGCAGTTATGTGCACTGCAATTGGAAAAGTGTGAAAGTTGTAAATGTTGGTAGGACCAACTATGTTGGCTTTTCCAATAGTATCTATGCTAGAGGGTGTGTAGTAGACCACTGTATTATCCAACCAACTATGCTGGATTTTCTAGTAGTGTCTACGCTAGAGGATGGATAGTAGACCACTATGTTTCCCAACCAACTATGTTGAGGTAGATGGTGAAAATGGGTTTTTTCTTGGTAAACAAAGTTGGGTATTTTCCCATCCTAGGGGATTTACATTGGTTTTGAAAAATCAAGTGTGAGAATTTTGGGTTTTGAAAGGACTACACTAGAATCCTAGAAGTGTCTATGTTGGGTTTTCTACAAAATTTCACAACAGATGGATTTGAATTTTGGAAAAGGACTTTCAAAAAGGATTTTGAGAAGAGGCCCTCCTTATAGCACCAAATATTGTAATGCCTAGAAAATTCAATTGCTGAAAGAACTGAGAATCCTAGGTGGAACAGCCTAACTTTAAATCCCAAGGGCCTCCAAGAAATAGGATCCAAGGTGCCTTGGATGGTATAGTCGATCATCCAAGAACATAGAAAATGTAAATAAAAATGAAAATAGGAATAGAATTATAATTATAGATTTGAATGAAAATAAACACAAAAATTAAACTTAAAATAAATTTGCACTATGAATGAACTGAAAACTTTATTAAAATAGCATAAATGTTCAAAGTTTAAAGTTCAAAAATAGTATAGATTATGTGCTTAGTTACACAAGAATCTTGATTGAATAGAGCTTGAAGCCTATTGGAGCTAGTAGGTTGTGTTCTGTAGTCAAATTCCATGATCTAGGTATTTCCAAACCCTAATCATTAAGAAATTCTTGCTAGTTTTTATTCAAATATGAAACTCTAGTTAATGATGGCGTTCCACTCTTGATGTAATTGTATTATGTTGGGAGTCTCTAGTACCCAATATAGATACCAAGTTGGTTTCAAAAGTGCTCAAGGTTACAAGAAGAGACTATGGGTTGAACAAATGTTCACTTGAAATTGTTCAAATTGCGGAACCTCAATAATGTATTTTATGTTTGCCTTTTATAGCTTTTAGGTTGCTAATTTTGGGTTGCAAATTTCTGCCATCATTGCTAACAAATTAATGTTGATCACAAGTGTAGCAAGCTATTATTCCAACATAGTTAACCATTTATGGCAAGTTTTGATACACCAAATCCATCAAAACACATCTATATAATAAAAATAGTAAATGAACTTTTGTGACTATGCTAGCTTCACCTCAACTATGCTGGCCTTGGAAAGCTATGCTGGCATTATTGGAATTGGCTAAGAGATGTAGTGACTATGCTAGCCATGTGAGGATTGTTGGGAATCCATGATGAATACGCTTAGCATGCTACCACCACTGGAAATTGTCATGACTATGCTGGCCATTGATGGAAAAATGGAAAACCCAATAACTTCAATGCTAGCCTTGCAGCTTCCAAATTTGGTTTTGTGACAACTATGCTACAAATTATTGGGAAATGGAAAACCCAACATCACCAATGCTTTGTATAGGTGGTTCCAACGTATTTGAGGCTATACCCTCATAAAAAACCATGAAAATGCAAAATTTGGTAGTTCCCAAGGCATTTTTTGCCTTCCCAAACTCATATATAGACATAATATCACTTTTTCCACTTGGGAAGTGAGGTAGTAGCACTTTATGAGGCATTTTTTAGCACCAAAAGGTTAAAGTATGCAATATCATAGTTCATGGGCGACAAAGCTTACATTTACAATAAGATCTTACCACAAGTTGGGTGGTGAATATTACAAGTTACAACATGTGTTTTCTTTGTGGTGTTTCATCATCTAATTTTAGCAACCATAGCGCTGGGTCCTAAATGTCCTCCACATACACCCTCATGAATTTTCTCAAGGACTATGCAGGCTTCAATTTTATTTAAGCACACTAACAATATGCCATCATAGGACTATTGACATAATGTATTATCACCTATGATGGCATTGTATTTTCATCTTTTATGTACAACATTCTTTTGAGAAGTAGTCAAGCCTTGTGGAGATTCATCATGCATTAGGTAAAACTTAATATCATCATACCACTCCTTTTGAGGAGTAGTATTGACAGAGGCTATAGAGTCACCTTCAATGTTCTACATGATGGAAATAGTACAGTTTGCAATTAAGGAGGAAAACTTACTAAACACATTATGCATCACACTTAGGGCTAAGGTCACAATTGCATCAGCTAGTGTGTTCTCAATTCAGGGTACATGTTGGATACTACTGTTTGTAAATTATTGCATCAGTTTCTTTTCTAGGTCATAATAAGAATACAAATGTTTGTTTTGCATGCATAAACCTTAGTTACTTTAGTAACCACAAGTTCCAAATCACCTTTGATCATTATGTGCTTGATTCCTTTGTCATGGGCTACCATCATTTCCCTAATTAATCCTTCATACTCCACCACATTGTTAGTACATGGGAATTTGAAACAATAGGTGAAGGATTGGATTTCACTAGAAGGGGAAGTTATGATGGCAAAAACACTAGCCCCATGGGTAGTTGAAGTTTTATCAAAGTGCATAATTACCTCATATTCCTTGGGTACTTCACTAATGATGTTGACATGCTCATCATGGAATTTAGGATCTATGGATGCATGGTATTCTACCTGTGAGATAATAAGTTGTGTAGCTATTGCTTAACCTTTCGTTGATGCTTGAGAGATGTAATGAAGGTTAAATTTTGTTGTTATGGATTTCCAATGAGTGATACGACTACTCTTGTAGATAGTAGTTATTATGGCTCTAAGTACATTATCCTTGTAAATGACATTAACCTAGAAACTAAAGAGGTAGTGTCTCCACTTTTTTAACGAGAAGCCTAAGGCTAGACAATACTTCTCTACTTCGGTATATCGAGTCTCATGGGTAATTAATGCATGCTCAATTAGTATATGAAAAAATCTACTCCATCATCTCATTTCTAATAGAGAAAAGAGGCAATGGATGTGTCAGAGACAACAAGGTAGATGTAAGAAGGCTTATCCTCTTACAAAGGATAGACCATCAGTAATTGTACCAACTATTGCTTAAGGTTTGCAAAGGTTTCTTGGCATTGAGTCATCCACTCATAGTGAACTCTTTTCTTAAGCAAGTGTTGCATTGATTGTAACTTATCCATAAGCTTAGGGATAAACCTACAAATAAATTGTAACCTACCTTGCAATTCCCAAAGCTCCTTAAGGTTAGTTAGAACTACTAGGTTGGATATGGCCTTAACCTTATTAGGATTGACATGAATTCCCACATCAAATACTATAAAGCCAAGCATCTTACTAGTTTTGAAGCTGAAGATGGACTTATGGGGCTAAGCTCATATTTAAGACATTGTTTCAACACGAGGTCAAGATCATGCACATGATCATTGGTCACTTTGGACTTAACAACTATATCATCCACATAGTCATTGAGTAATCCTAGCATATAATCGATAAAGATATACATCATCGCTCTTTAGTATATTACTCTTGTGTTCTTTAGGCCAAAGGACATTATAGTGTAATAAAAGGTATCCTAAGGAGTCATGAAGGTCATACAAAGTTGATGCTCTAAGTTCACCCTAATTTGGTTATATCTTAAGAATCCATTCATGAAGGATAACAAGATGTGTCCAATTGTAGTATCAATAAGTTGGTCAATACTGGATAAATGGAAATTTTCCTTGATGGTTATCTTATTCATGTCTCAAAAATCAATACAAATTCATATACTCCTATTTTTCTTAGTGGCTAACACTGTTGGATACCGATTATGCATAATCAACAGCTCAAATGAAACCAACTTGGTAGAGCTTTGTGATTTCATCACAAACTCCCAGGGCTAAATTTCATCTAATCTTAAAATTTTTTTCCTTAACTAGCTTGATACTAGGATCAAGTATGATGTAATGCTACACTAGGCATGGGTCAAGGCCTGGCATATCTTCATATGACCAAGCGAAGGCCTTAATGTGGTCCTAGAGGAACTTGGTGATGTCTTGAGCCTACTAAGGTTCTAATGAAGAACTTAATTTTAGTGTTTTCTCTTCACCACTGTGTGTTTTGATAGGAACCTCAACGAGAGAGTCCTTGGTGATATCACTAGTCTTAAGGTCAAGGATTCTAACTAGAATTTCAAGCCACTCTATAGCTTTCTCTATTGAGGCTATGTGATCCATTCAACTTAGGCTCAAGATCTAGGCAATTAAGGTCAATGCATCGTTCAACATCACCATGAGGTCCACTTAACTCAAAGGTCCATTGAATTGCTCCTAGATGTTCATACTCCAATTCTACATATCAACCATAAGCACATTAACCGGCACCTACATGATAAAATGAGTAAACAATGCTAAGATAAAGTAAAATACTCTAGCAATAGCCAAAATACAATAAGCTAAAGGCTAAACAGGATGGTCTAAACAAGGCCACTTCAAGGTTACATGAGGTAGGTGTAGGCAAATAAGGAAAAATAGAGGCTAAACAAGGTCAAATGAAGGCCAAATGATGATAGAATGGAGTCCAATGAAGGCTAAATGATGGTCAAACTCCATCTGATGATGTCCATTAAGGTTAAAGCAAGGGTAAAAGAGGCCATAAAAAGGTGAGTTAAGATAGGTAGAGCATACTAAAGGCCAAATAGCATGGAATAAGATCAAATAAAGATCAAATGATGATTAAATGATGCTAAATGATAATTTAACAATGATCAATCACTCTCAAAAGATGTTGAACAAGGCCAAAACATAGTTAACAAGGATGATAGGGCCCAAAATAAAGTAGATAGGATAGATCCAAGGATCACTATCATGAAGTGAGATTAAATGATAGCCAAATAATGATGAATAATGTTAAATAAGGCTCAAATAATGACCAAATCCCATCAAACAATGATTAAAAGGGTAAAACAAGGGTATAATGAGGTCCAAAGATGTAAGTTGTTGTCAAATTCAGTTTTCCAAGGTCGAGTGACCCCAAATGATCAAAACATTATGGTCCAAGACCAAATGATGCTCTAATGACTAAGAAAAAAGCCAAATGATAACACAGGGCCAAATAATGAATTTTAACAATGCATAATAAGGCCTAAACAAGTCGAAATAGCATGGATTAAGGCCAAATAAGTAAGGATGGAAAAAATGTGGAAAAGATTATCAATATTGGTCAAACAAGGTTAAATTTTACCTATTTTAGGCCTTAGAAGACCATGGTTTAGGTCTACAAGGCTGACAAGTGAGTTTGGACACTTAGTGAGGTCATTCAGAGGCTATTTGAAGTCAAAGTTGAGACATTTTGTTGTGACTACGTTGGCCCCAGCTAGGATTATGCTAACCAACATAGTTGGAAAAAGTCCTAATGTAGTTGGTAATAGCAGATGATTTTCTAGGCCTATTATGACCATTTTTGAAGTTTGGATGGTTTATATGGCTAGTGTAGTGGACTAGGGTTGAAGATTAGTGAATTTTGACACTGTTTTAATCCTCTAGAAGCTACAAATGATGTCAAATACTAGTGACTACATAAGGGACTATGTTGGCCAACGTAGTTCTAGCATAGATGCATGGGAAATGTGGGTTTCTGGGATTTCAAAGTTGCTACTAGTGTTCCATCAACTTCCTAGGGTAGCTCAGGGTCTTGAAAAGGCTGAATAGACCATTTGAAAGTCAGAAATAGGCTATTGAATATGGAGTTTTGCCATCAACACATCATGAATACACTAGCTAGCATAGTTGAGGGTTTCTTTAGCATAGTTAAGCCAAAACTTGGGCTTTTCATGATTGAACAAGGTAAAACTACAACTAGCTTTAGGATTCTAGGGTTTTAGGTTTTTCAAATCAAGTTTTGGATCATTTCAAGTGTTGTAATGTTAGTTTCATCACCCTAGGATAGGAACTACACTAGGACTAAACTCACTAGCATAGTCCTAGGCCTACCTTAGCATAGATCAATGGAATCTAGCATTCTTAAGGTTAAAACAAAGTAAAATTATGACTAGATAATGTCGAACAATATTCTAGGTTTCTCAAGTCAAATTTTAGGTCATTCAAGCTATCATGGTACTACTCAAATCAATTCACAAGCATGATTATGTTGGGTGTATGCTAGCCAGCATAGTCTTGGTCTTTCTCAATGTAGTATGATGGGAATTCTAGCTTTTGATGAGTTTCTATGGTCAATCAACTAAGCCTTTGGATTCCCAAAGTTATTGGTGTTCCTAGCTAGGGTTTTGTCTCAAGATGGTCAATTCTGGAGGTTGTTTGGATACTAAACTATCCATTTCCCATTTGGACTATTCTAGCTAGCGTAGTTGAGACTAGCTTTAGTGTAGATGGAGGAGACATGGCATTTCCAAGGTCAAAACAATGTGAATGTGTAGCTAGATAAGGCTAAGAAAGGTTTTGGATTTCCAAGTTAGGTTTTAGATAATTTGAAGTGTTAAATCACTAGTCAAATCAACCTAGAATCATGACAATGCTAGAATACACTGGCCAACATATTCCAAGTCTACTTTAGTGCAATCACAAGATGAACTTTGATTTTTAGGGGAATTTTATGGTCAATTAACTAGGTTTTTGGTTTCTTGGATCACTGGTGTTCAAAATTAGGGTTTCATGCTCAAGATGGTTAGTTCTGATGATTGCTTTTATTTTTGACTATCCATACAACCCTAGACTATGTTGGCCAACATAGTCCCAATGTATTTGTGGGATGTAGGCTAAGTTTTATTGATTTTTAATTTGGTCTATAGGGTTTAGTGGTCTCTGAAATCTCTGAGAGGGTTCTAAAGTTGAGATGATGCTTCAAGAAGTTAATTTGACTTGTTTAAGATCTATTTTAATGTTTTGAAAGTAGAAAAACCCTAGCCAACATAGTCTCAGGCTTCCTTAGTGTACTCCTAAGGTGGGAATTGGATTTAGCCTACTTCTATTTAATAGTTTTCCAATACAAGGTCACAAGAGGTTCTGAAGGAGTGTTAAGGCCAAGATATGTTAGTCCAAAGGTTATTTTTTATTTTTAGTGATTTATCCTCTCCCAACTATGCTGGAACTAGATTTTCCAACATAGTCATGGTCATTCCTAGTTTCATTTGAAGGAAGGAGTAGGAATTATTCCATTTTTGTTTGGTTTTCTTGGATTTTAGTCTTGTTGAAGACTTTGGGATTCAAGGTGTGTTATTTTGGGGGCTAATTTTGGCTTTTGGTCTTCATCTCTTACTCAACTACACTGGGACTATCCTATCTAGTGTAGTTGAGGTCTCCCTACGCATAGTCCATGTAAGAGAAATGATTTTTTATGCTTTTTGACCAACCTTGAGAATTTCAAAGCTATTGGAGGGTTTGGTGCATTGTGTGGTAATTTTGGAGTCAGTCGAGAGTTTGGTTGGTGGTAGAAGACATTATCCTACTTAGGACTATGCTAGCTAGCATTTTCAAGCTATTGGCTAGCATATTTACTATAAATAGTAAGTTGGGATATGATTTATGGCTTCTCTTGGTGTATGGTGATTTCCAATGTCAACACCTAGCTTCCTATTTTGGGCATAAGGTTTCTTGGTCCAAATATGGCATGGATGGATGCCTAGAAGATGGGTTATGGTAGTGGTTGGCAGTTGGAATTCATTTCAAGATTTTTGAATGCTTAAACCCTAGTGTAGTCACCATGGAGAAGCTAAAAAACCAAGTGTTTTAGGATTTCCATTGGCTTTTTGGAGAGGCACCTAGTGGGCCACACCTTAAGTTTCAATTGTAACACGAATCATTTTCCCACCAACCCAACATAGTCCTATCTTCTTATTATGATCATTGAGTTAAGTGGAACTTCTATGAATGTTTTGAAAAACCACAGTTTTTGTGATCAACGCATAAGTTTGGGATTGGTTACCAATTTACAATTTTTCACAAATAATAATTCTCTTATCACTCCTAACCTATGACATCTAGCATCAAATCTTTGATCCTATTCTTTCCTCAACCATACCTATTCTCAACATAGTCCATCTATGCTACCCCAAGGAGTAGGTGAAATTACTGCAGGAGCTTAAAAGGTTTGAAGGTTTTGTTAATTTTGGTTCTACTTTTTCAAAATGTCAAAGAGGAGAGTTGCGACCAATAAGAATCTAGCTTTGGAGGAGGCCTACACTACTGTAAGAGAACTCTCCAACTTATCATAGCCCTTGATTGGTGAAGATTCTTCCACTATAACCCCTAGCTATACAATTCCTACCCATTTCTCAAGAAGTTTTGCTAGAAACGTGGACATTTTTGTTTGTGTAGGTTTGTGTATTTGTTAAAATTTAGTTTCATAAAATTCCTATATTATATTTAGGTTTTGTTCATGGATTTTTAGTGTTTCTCTAGTGTTGGGATTAGCCTATGCCTGGTTATTAATTTGGTTTTAGTCTTTTCTATGCATTTTGAGTTTTTCCGACCAAAAAGCAATGCCACATTTGTAATTTTTTTTATTTTTTTATTTTTTGTGGAAATGGTTAGGATTTCTTAGTTTTCATGGTTTTCATGGCCATATAATTGTAGTACTATTTTTAACAATCAAAATGGTGCTTGAACCACTAGATTCTTTATGAATTTTTCCATAAGCTAGTACATAGGGGTTTTATGCAATTTTTATTATTCTTCATGTCACTATCCTAATTTTTTCTACAAAAATGGATAGGCATTTTTGTATACTTAGGTTGTGAGTTTTTAGTTTATGGTTTAACAGTTCAAATGGCTATGGAATCATTGAATTTAGATCTATGGTTAGTTCTTCATGAATTTTTTTTGTAGATCAGTGTATGCTAAAATTTTTGGTTTTTTATGGCTTTACCCCTATGAAAGTGGATAATGTGGATACTTGAAAAAATTTTCCAACCAAGGTACCAAGTACCTAGGGATTCTAAGAGCTATTAAGAAGGGTTTGAAATTAGTTTTAGTGAAATTAAAAAAAAATTGATATTTTTCATTAGTGATTCTTTATGGTCATTTTCTTCAGTTTCGTGTTATTGTGCAATTTTTTGGTTGAATTTGGTTATGGTTTTAGATTATTGTAAAAACATTTTCTAGGCTTAGGACTACATCATAGATGCCTAATCTTGTTGAATTTCATGCATACTCAGTCCCTAGCCTTAGAAAAAAAATCTTTAGTTCTAATTTTTCATTTCTATTCGTATGTAAACTACCTTGTATAGTTGTAGTTTTGATTGTTAAAACTACAAACCTTCCTAACTATATAGGTAGTGTTGGTGTAGTTTTTCTGAATTTTTGTGGCTATGTTACAAGCTTCTTGAAGTTGTTTACATGTTTTATTTTAGTTTAATTTAGCCTAATTTGGTTTCATGTGTCGATTATTGATTAGGCTTACACTGTTATGGTACATGTACCAGGCGAAAACAACGACCGTAGTGGCAATGATGTTGGAGATGCTCCTTAGCCTCCTCTACTTGCATATTAGCACCTCCAATTGGCTATGTCTTCATTTATTTTCATTTGTAGTTAATGTTCAAGTTGTGATGATGTTATGGCTAGAGTTAGCCATGGATATTTGAGAGACAATTTATTATTTTATGTATTTTTTTAACCTTTTTCATACTATGTGACAAATATTTAGACTATTATTATTTTAAAGTTTTAATGTTTTTACATATTTTAATGATTAATGTTTTATTCATGCTATACATTTTATGTTTTTGTTCATGTTACAAGGCTACATTCGTTAAATATGTAAAATAGTTAGACAACTAAGATGTAAGCTACATTGTAAATAAGTTATAAGATATTTTGTCAATTTTAGGCCATGGCGAGCCATATGTGTTGCCAATGTTAGGCCATGGTGGATCATATGCATTGTCATTTTTAAGCCATGGCATGCCATATGTGTTGCAAGTTTTAGGCCATGGCGGGAATACTATTTTACTAGTTTTAGGCCATGGCAGGTCCCATAGAATTTTCTTAGTTTTAGGCCATGGCGAACCCCATGTTTTGCCAATTTTAGACAATGGTGCACTCCACATTTTGCTAGTTTTAGGCCTTAATAAGTCCTACAATTTTCCATTTTTAGATAATGGTGAGCAATGTGGTTTGCTAGTTTTAGGCCATGGCAGGCCCTACAATTTTGCCAATTTTAGGCCATGGTAGGCCATAGGTTTTCTTTGCTAGTTCTAGACCATGACAGATCCTACATTTTGGAAAGAAAAATCTTTGTAATTTTTATGTGTTTAAAAAAATTATGACTTTTTAGGTTTTAAATTTTCATGGTATTTTTAACATTTTATGTTCTAAAAATAAAAAGGCATGAAAGGTAAATTGTAAATGAAAATAAATCCTAGGATATGCTTGAAGTAAAGTTAAATAATGTAAAATAAAGTAAAGCAAAAATAGTGTATGCAAATAACATTTAAGCTAGGCTAACAAGGCTATAGGAAAAGAAGATTACATGGTTATAGGTACACAGGTGAGCAAATTTGAGGGGGAGTACATTCAATTGTGCAAGTATTTCCTCATCTTTAAAAAATTAGGAAAGGTATATGTATATGGTCTCCTTTACACAATTTTTTTCTTTTCGTTTTCTTTACTAACTATGTTGAAGGTGAGCTCTTTCCATGGTGCATTCATGAGCTTGTCATTGTAAATTTTGGCCTCTCCTACTCTATCAAGCTTCTTAACTTTGTAGTTAATAGTAGGAGTTTAACTTCACTTCAAATCCTTACTCAATGTCAACATTGTTGCCTACAAAAGGAATCACACTTTTTCCATGGATGATTATTTCACCTTCCTCATAAGGTAGGTGAATTTTTTGATGGATGGATAAGGAAACAACTTATAATTAAGCTAGATAAGGCCTTTCCAAGATAAGATTGAATTCTAGTGTCTCTTCCAACATGAAGAAATTGGCCATTATGGGTAATTGTTCCCCTACCACAAAGTCCAAAGAAATGGAGTCTTTTACAGTAACCCGATATTCATTGAAGGATTTGAGAGCAAAAGTTGACGTATGTTGCATATGATCTGTTAGGCCTATACATTCTATAATGGTATAAGTTATTATGTTAGTTTCTACTTCATCATCAACATGCACCCTATGCACTTTGTATTGTCCTATCCTTATGATTATGAAAAGGGAAGCCTTAGTTGTCTCATCATCCTACAGGTCGAGTTTAACCTTACTATCAAGAAACACTAATGTCATTAACATTTTATCTTCCATTGATGAGGATGGTACCATCACTACATGGATGGACTCCTCACTAGAGGGGATGTTCTCACTAATAGGAATAGAAGTCAACATTTTACTAGTGCTTCAAGATGAGCAATAGAGGTCATGACGAGGTCATACAAGCTTAGGGATGTGGTCTTTTGCTTTAGAAACTATTTGACCTATTACATGGCATTGAGGAAGTCCTTGTCATTGGCTGTCAACTTCTCACTCTTATTTTTCTTGAATTCCTCCATGCATCCCATGATGTGAACTTTGTGTTTCAACTATTATGGCTTGGCCTCTTTCCCCTTTCCTTATGGTTTGGGATCCTCCTATGGTTGACTAGTTAAAGTAGCTTAAGTGTTAGAGCTCATTAGAACTAATGAAAATGAAGTGGGCTTCAATGGATCCACCTCCTTTTATGTCTTAGCCTGCTTATCATCCTTTCTCTTAGGCTTTGGCATAGGCTTCTTATGTTGTTTGCTTTGGGATTTTTTGTTGTTGTTGCTTGGTTAACAAGAAGTTGTTGTGTTGGCCACTACAAGAGGACATGGTTCTATTATAATGGTAGGTTTGGTTTCAATGGGAGGAGGCACCTTGATTACAAAAGGCTCCTTTGGAGGCATAGGTGATGGTATCCTTACAGCAAAAGGGAACCCTGAGCTAGTCAAAACTGAAGGACCTTTGTCATTATGAGAAGGTATGTAAATCATGAATAGCTCTTGCGCAGGTCTAGAATCATTATTTACATTAAAAGCTTCTATAGTGTATGGGTTTTTATTATTGGCATTCAATATATCCTTGTAGACCTACATGGATTGGTTCCAAGGCCTAACTTGATTAGAAGCATCAAGGATGACCTCCCCATTATCTATCATCTTCTATAGGTCATCCTTGAGGACCATGAAGAAATCAGTATCATTACCCAATAGTTGATAATATTGATAGAATCGGTCAGTTTTAAAGTACTTAGGCACCAGTGGATCATCCTTAATTATAAGAGCAAGGTTCTTGGAAATTTCAAATAGTCTATCATGCCTCTTGTTGGCATTCTTAGGAATTTGTTTATATTGTATTGTTCCACTCTTTAAAAATTCTTCAAGAGTTCATAAGATTTTAATGTTAGCCTAGTGTACTTAGACTAGTATTTTAATTTAAAATTGGACCTTGTGTTACCTAATGTAGAGGCCCCAAATGTTGATAGTTGATTATTCATTGTTGGGACCTTGGGTTGATTTGTTATAGGCCCCTATGTTGCTTTGATATCTTTGTCCATGGTGGCCATAGATACATTGTTTTACCTCCCCTACTCCTTATCTTTTTGAGTGTCTTAATTTTTATATGCCATGTAGGTAGGATCATGACTAGCCTCAATATCATCCTTTATGTTCTTGGTTTAGAAAAAGGCCTAACTAAGTGACCATGGGTCTAGGTAGTAGAGTTTATACTGAATGAAGTCATTAACTATCCCCTTGAATATAGCAAGAAGGTGGGTCTCGTCTATGGATTCTAAAATCTCATTGATGAGTGGCGAGGTACCCCTACACTCAACCATACGAATACGAGCATGCACACGCGATCCGGTCGAACTCCGCAGACTAAATGCCTTAACACCACAAGAAACACTTGGGGTTAATCGTTCGTTGTCTTCCCAGGCTTGCTTGTAAGTGTCACGGTGTATGGTTAAGCAAGTCTGAGG
>MNCI01004064.1:226517-261249 GCA_015680685.1 Gnetum montanum | reverse complement strand
CTAGCCAGGATTGGGAAATGAAGGGAGTGCCGCCTCTTATTTATAGATATGGCGGCAAGACGCGATATCGCGTACGCGATATCGCAGGGGAAGACGCGATATCGCGGCCCAGTGCATGTCGTGTCTCATCACTCATTAAGAAGAGAATTCCACCATTGTATAAATTTTTGGATAGGCTCAAGGGGTCCCTACTTAACCTTCATTAGTTGGTCAAGAGTATTATTGAGTTTCAAGTTATACTTGAAATGATTAACAAATTGTGATATTAAGTCCTCAAGTAAGAATATGAATCCTCTTAGTAGTGCGTGGTACCAATCCAAGGCTTTCCTAGTAAGGAACATATGAAACATTTTCATTATAGTATGTGGCCACACTTGCAACAAAAAACACTGGAAATAGAACATGATAAGATGTGTATTAGGGCCACCTTCGTCATTGTACTTAATGAATTACGATATAGGGATTTTTTATTGCAGAGTTATCTATAGGAAGGTAGAGTTGATTGTATTGTCCTAAGTAAAGCCCATGTTATTCATTGTCTATGTTGTGGAGACCTTAAGCTTTTGTAATTCTTCTATAAGATCTTGTATCATTTGGAATGCTTGATCCAAGCCTTGGGACATCCCAACGAGTTGTAGCATTTTTACAAATAACTACAATGTGAGTTGAGAGGCCTGTGGCCTCGCAATGGGCTGTGGCACTAAAGGAAGAGGTTGGGTCATCATGGTTATAGAGGGACCAAACAGTGATAGAGGTTGGAGCATGTACTTGGAAAATTAAGGGTGTTTGAGACCCTTGGATTATTTGGGGTTCCACCATGGGACCTATTGTCATAGAGAAGGGTTAAGTGGTGGTAATAACTACTAGTGATGGCCAAGCTAACCATGGTTGTATGGCAAACAACATGAACAAGAAAATGATGTGGTTTGGGGCACTACTTGCACCTGATGCACCACTATAATGGGTGCTAGCCCAAACATGGTTGGATAAATAGGTGACAAAGTTTAAGGGACTTACCCCATGGAGGAGGTAGGTAAGATGGAGGTAGGTATAGTGGCTTGGAGAGTTGATTATTGGAATAGGCTCCCTAAGAAGTTTTCTAATTCAAGATCCACCTCAAACTCATCTTGTTCCTCACATTGACTCTCAAATATTGACTCCCCATCTCATTCATCCATCTTAATTAGATGAGATAGAATTCATTTGTGAGCATCAAAGGATGATATTTTGTCATACAGGAAAGGAATGTACTACTTCTCGTTGCAATGAATAAGTTTGTATTCGCATTTGGACTTTGTTTCCACCCATAGAATGAGAAATACCACTTGGATCTTGGCACAGATGAAATTATAATAATTTTCATTGATGATTACAAAATCTAGGCTCTACCCTCTCAACCTAAGTGACTATCTATTTTCAACCACAGTAGGGTCTTTAAAGTCATAAAACCTCAAAACATCTTGGTTAGATGTCATATCGGTTAGGTTGAGGGGCAATACAATTGACTAAATGAAAAAAATTCTTACTAGTTTTAAAATTTTAATAAATTTTATAATTAATTAATTATTTTAGAAGAAATTCTAGCAAGTGTAATTATCCAAGACGCAAAAGGATTATGGCTAGAAAATAGTGTAAACTATAACTGCAAGTGCAATGCAAGTTGTAGTGGCAACGATGTATACTACACTTGGAAAAATGTAAATTTTTTAAATGCATTGGAAGTACCAACTATGCTAGCTTCACCAACAAGGTCTATGCTAGAGGATGAAGAGGAAATGATTATCCTATTCAACCAGACTATGCTAGTGAAACCTCCTCTTGGAAAAGATGCAGGAATTTTGAAAAAGTAAATGTAAAATATTGGTTTTTCTAGTACTGTGTTGGGGTGTTGAAGAGGACTCCACTTGCCTTCCAATCCAAATTTTGCAACAACAAGTTTTATATGGGTGTGTAGTCAGTTATTGTATTGCCCAACCAACTACATTGAGGTAGGTGGTGGGAAATGATTTTTTGCTTGGTAAAACCAAGATAGGGATATTTTCCTCCAAAATTTGTAGGTCTTGAATGTAAACTATGATAGCTTCAAAGAATTTAGTAACTATTGTGAAAATACAATAGAAACTTAAATCAACTATGAAAAATACATTGAGTATTATAGGTAGCAATTTGAACACCAATGTTGGTTTACTATTAAATGTTTGCAAGCTTTTTTTTTTAAGTTAAAAATGTAAAAGACTTGGTATTTGGAAAAGGTTGGAAATGATTTTAAAAACTAGTTGGACAACATTTTTTGGGCTAAGAATTTTGGCAAAGGCCCTTGTTCTAGCATCCAAAAAATTGTTGCACCTGAAAAATTTGATCCCTAGAGAAAAAACCAAAGATCTTAGGTGTGGAAACAATTTTTGACCTTGAATCCCAAGGCCCTCTAAGAAAAAGGATACAAGGTACCCTAGATGGTCTACCCAATCACCTAGGGACTTAAAAATGTAAATGAGAAAAGCAATATGAAATTGAAAATTCAATAGAAATAAACACAAAATTGAACTGCACTACAAATGAACTAACAAACTTTATTAAAATAACGAAAATGCTTAAAGTGTAGAGTTCAAGTAGTACAAATTTTATGCTCAAAATGCATAAGAAGCTTGTCTAAAATAGGGCTTGAAGCTTATTGGAACTAGCAAGTTGTGTTCCATAGTTGAACTTCATGATCCAAATACTTCCCAACTAGAATCTTCAAAGGCTTCTTATTGGTTTTTTCTTGAATCTACAAATTTGGATGGAAATAGTATAAATAATGATGCTCAACTCTTGTTGCAATGATACTACACTAAGTCTTTGGTGCTTAGGTAGATACAAATATGCTCCAGAAGTCTTACAAATGCTAAAATGGATGTAGAATTCTTGAGGTTACAAAGGTTGTTAGGTTGCTAGGTTGTAAAAATGTTTAAACCTAAAATAAGTATTCACATTTGGCTTTTATAGGCTTTGGAATTGTTGAATTTAGGCTAAAAATGTCTACCATGATTGTTGACAAATTGATGTTATTTACAAGTGTTGCAAGCCATAATTCCCAGTGTAGTTAATAATTTATGGTAAGTTTTAACACCCAAGGACCATCAAAACCACACTAAATACTAAAAATAGTAAACAGACTTTTGTTACTACATTGTCTTCAACTCAACTATGCTAACCTTAGAGAGCTACATTAGCATAGTTGATATTTCCAGGCCATAATTCCCAACGTAGTTAATAATTTATGGTAAATTTTAACACCCAAGGACCATCAAAACCACACTATATACTAAAAATAGTAAATAGACTTTTGTTACTACATTGTCTTCAAGTCAACTACGCTAGCCTTAGAGAGCTACATTAGCATAGTTGAAATTTGCTGGAATTTGTGGTACTACGCTGGCCATGTGAAGATTGCTGAAAATCTAATATGACTACACTAACCATGCTGCCACTGCTAGAAACTATGATGACTACACCAATCATTACTAGGAAAATGGAAAATCCAGCAACTCCAACGCTGGCCTTGCAACTCCCATGTTAGGTTTTGTGACAACTACACTATGAATTATTGGGAAATGGAAAACCCAACACCATCAATGCTAGATGTAGGTGGTCCTAGCGTAGTAAAGGTTATACCCCCACAAAACTCCTTGAAAATGCCAAATTTGGCAGTCCCCAAGGCATTTTTAGCCTTCCCAAGCTCAAATATAGATATGACATTGCTTTTTTTGCTTGGGAAGTGAGGCAATAGCAACTTATGAGGCACTTTTCAAAATCAAAAAGTTAAAGTATGTAAGATTGTAGCTCATGGGTCACAAACCTCACATCTACAATAGAATATTACCTCAGGTCAATTGGTGAAGGTTTATAGCTTACAACATGAATTTTCTAGGTGGTGTTTCATTGGGGTATGATAGTTGGACTATGCTCCTACAGCAACTACACCTACTCCTTAGGGAGATAGTTGGACTATGCTGAGAATAGGTGTGGTTGAGGCAAGAATAGGATCTGAGCTCTGATGCTAGATGCTATAGGTTAGGAGTGATGAGAGAATTATGATTTGGGAAAAATTTTGGTAATCAATCCCAAACTTATGCATTGATCACCAAAACCTTGGTTTTCCAAAACATTCACACAAGTCCCACTTAACTCAATGATCATAATTAAAAGGTAGGACTATGCTAGGTTGGTGGAAAATAATTCATGTTATAATTCAAACATAGGATGGGGCCCACTAGACGCCTCTCCAACTAGCCAATGGAAATCCTAAAACACTTGGTTTTTTAGCTTCTCCATTGTGACTATGCTAGGGTTTAAGCATGTAAAAGCCTTGAAATGGATTCCAAACTCCAACTACTACTAGAACCCACCTTCTAGACATCCATTCATGTCATATTTGGACCAAGAAACCTTATGCCCAAAATAGGAAACTAGGTGTTAACATTGGAAATCACCATACACCAAGGAAAGGCATAAATCATTTCACAACTTACTATTTAGAGTAACTATGTTAACCAGTAGCCTAACTACACTGGCCAACATAGTCCCAAGTGGAATAATTTCTTCTACCACCAACCAAACTCTCAATTTACTCCAAAATTACCACACCATGCACCAAACCCTAAGCCTTTAGTAGCTTCAAAACTTCACAAGATTGGTCTAAAAGCATTAAAAATCATTTATCATGCATGGATTACACTAAGGGAGACCTCAACTACACTAACCAACATAGCCCCTAAGTATTTGAGCAAGAGATAAAGACCAAAAGCCAAAAATAGCCTCCAAAATGACACATCTTAAACCCCAAAGTCCCCAACAAGCCTGAAATGCAAGAAAATTAAATGAAAATGCAATAATTCCTATTCTCACCTTCAAAATACACTAGGGATGACCAAGACTATCCTGGATAGCATAGTCCCAATGTAGGTGGAAGAGGATAGACCACTTAAAACCAAAAATAATCTTCAAAACGATATATCTTGACCTTAACACTCCTTCGAAACCTTTGGTGACCTTATACTAGAAAAGTATAAAACAAAAGAAAGTCAAATCCCATTTCCACCTTGGGACAACATTGAGGAATCCTAGGACTATGTTTGCCAATGTAGTCCTAGTGTAGTCCCACTTTCAAAACACCAAAATAGATCTTAAGCAAGTTAAATCAACTTCTCGAAGCATCATCTCAACTTTAGAACCATGCCGGAGACTTTAGAATCCTAGAGACCACTATACCCTACAAACCAAGTCAAAAATCAACAAAAATTAGTCTACACTCCTCATCTATGTTGGAACTATTCTAGCCATCATATTCTAGGGATGTATGAATAGTCAATAATAGAAACAATCATCAAAACTAGTCATCTTGTGCCTGAAACCCTAGTTTTGAACACCAGTGACCCAGGAAACAAAAAACCTAGTCGATCGATCATGAAATTTCACTAAAAATAAAAGTTCATCTTGTGACTATGCTAGAGCAAGCCTAGACTATGTTGGCTAGTGTAGTCCCAGTGTAGTCATGGTCCTAGGTTAATATCACTAGTGATTTGACACTCCAAATAACTTAAAACCTAACATGGAAATCCAAAACTTTGCTTGGCCTTACCTAGTTGCACATTTACCTTGTTTTAACCTTGAAAATTCCATGTCTCCTCCATCTACACTAAGGCTAGGCTCAACTATGCTAGCCAGTGTATTCCAAATGTGACATTTTAGCACCCAAACAAGCTCCAAAATCAACCANTTTATGCAAGTAGGAAATTCACATTTCATCAAGGATATCCATGCTTGAGCATAGGTCCTCTTAAGTAGGACATGCATACTTATGTGGGATATTTGAAAAAGGGTCCCTAAGAAATTTTAACTATATGTAATAAAAAATAAAAAATCATAAATTTTCCACTAGAATGCAACCACAAAAGCCCTGGCTATCCTCAAATCCCTCATTTTTAGTCAAGCTTAGGACATCTAGCATAGTGGAAATGGAGGAGGAGTTAGGGATTGATGATGATAAGACCAAAGAAAATTAGTAAGAGGCTCTNACCTATGCTCAAGCATGGATATCCTTGATGAAATGTGAATTTCCTACTTGCATAAATGTCAAATTATTAGGACATGTATGAGGTTTACATGCCTTAAAAATATTTTTGATGACACAACAAGGATACAATAAATATAAAAATAAATAGAAATCCCAGCCATCCTACTCTACTAGCAATGAAGAAGTCTTACCTCAACTTACCTAGTTGGAAATAATCCCAATCTTAAGATGGCGTAGAAGTGATGTAGAGTGAACTAATTCTTCTCTGATCTTGCCCTTCTAGTTTGTTTAGTTGTTTACTCCTTATTTGTGTACATCCTAACCTCTTTTTAGTGAGATGGATAGTTTCTTTCTTCATATGGCTTTTCTTATATAAATCTTCTTTTAGGTATTCATTTCCAAACTATTCATTCCTACAAGTTACTTCTATCTTATCTCTCATATTTAACAAAGTAATAAGCATCTAAAAATATTACATTTCTATTTGGAAAAGGAACCCTAATGTGACTATTTTGATAACAATGTTAACAAATTATAGATTTAGAAAACCTTGAAATGTACAAATGATTATATCTGGCTTTGATATACTTCCCTTGATTTCATGTTGTTATAGTAGCTAGACATGAGCGATTTATGATCAAGATCATTCTTGTGATTTAGAAATTTTCCTTGCTCAATCATGTGGTTTAAGGAAATTTTCCCTAGAGAAAATATTTTAGCTACTTATTTTTTATTTCTTTATCTTTTTACACAAGTCCTCATTCTCCTTCTTAAGAGGTGCATGCTTTGATAGGAAATAGGTGACTTGTGATTTCATTTATTAAATCTATCATTCCCTTGCTCCTAAAACTTCAATGACCCATTTAAAATATTTAGTTACCCAATCTCAACCATAAGGGTCGTGACTTCACTTATTAGAGTTAAACATAAGTTTCTCTCTTGCTTAGACTTTAACTCACATTGGTATATCATGCTTTTCAATTAAAAGAAAGGTTGTTGCAATTCAAAAAAAATATCTTTAATACATTCATACATTTCTTCTATTATTTCTTCCTCTTTTTCATCACTTTTATCTTCTTCGTCATTATCATGAAATCAAGTGATGTTAGCAATTGTCGTAAACATAAGATAAAAGTTAGGAATATCATTGTTTTCTACCTCTATTTTACTTACTTCTTCCTCATCATTTTGGCCTCATCCTACAATCTTTTAACACTAGAACGTTCCAAGATAAGATGTTCTTTTCCATTGCAACCCAACAAATAATATTCATAATGTCAATAAAAAGGGATCGTTTAAAGCCCTTACCTATGAACTTACTTCTTGATGGTCTTCCTTTAGCACTTTCTCCTTCCTCCTTAAGATGAATAGCAAGTTTTCTACTGACCTTCCTAGAAAGAAGTGTAAGATCACTATCATCAAGATCATCTTGACCACACTATAAGAATGCTTTTATTTATGCCTTCTTTACTTTCTCCTTGGATGCTTAACTAGAACTAAAGTCAATACAATGAAATCATCTTTTAGCATCCCTTATTCTACTAGTATCATCTCATAGGCTATGAGCTCACTTTGAAGTTCTTCAAACTTTAAGATATCAAAGTCTCTGACTTCCTTCATGGCCATAGTCCTATCATGTATTAAGGATTAAGAGCTCTTATGATCTTCTAAATCACTTTTCTTTCAATAAGATCTTAACCAATCCCTCTAATGAAACTCACCAGGCTATATACCCAATTAAAGTATTAATGAATCCTCTCATACTTTTGCATCTTCAGATTTTTAAACTATTTTAACCATAAAAGAAGTTTAGACTAATTCATAACTTTTTTTCATTCATAGGTAGCCTCCAATGTGTTCTAAAATTTCTTCATGTCATATTTTGTACTTCTCATGGTAGAGGATATCATGGTAGAGTATATCATGATGGTTGATCTTCAAATGCTATACACTCCCTACATGACAATAATAAAACTCTAAGCTTAATATCTCATAGAACTCCCAAGAACCTCACAATTTCAAGTACAAATGTGATGCTCTTGCAAACATACTCAAGACAAAAATGCAAACACTTAATCACCAAAATGAAAACCCCTTAGAGCAAACAAAACAATGAACACTTGGTAATCAAAATGAAAATCCCCTCAAGATAAACAAGTAAGTTTTTTCTCAAAGATAATCTAAGCTTCTTAGAGCAAAGATAATGAATACAAAAAAAGTGTGAATCATGATCTCAAACCTTATCTACACAATGAGTACAAACTATGGTATAATGAATACGAATGAAAAAGTCCTAGTTACATGTAATGTAAATAATAAAAATAATAAATTAGATATTACAACGCATTTCAAATCCTGGAAGAAAGATGTGAGCAATGATGGTATAACTTTTGAAGAAAAATAGTAAATCAACCTTAATTCCAATGTCAAGATAATGCCAATGTTGAATCCAAACTAAAATTTCCACACTAAGTGTCAATGATAAAGCCAAATGTGTATGATCCAATGTATGCAAAAATATAATAAATTAAGCAAGCATTGTTCAAATTAAATTGAAATTGAATCATATGTATGATATCTAGCCAATATCTTTCCCCATTTCTCAAAGCCTTGTTGGAATTAATAAAATGGCTCAAGTGACTTTTTATATTTTTCCCAATGATCACATGAAACATCTTGTTCAAATCTAAGATGTCCACTATATGAATACTCTATATTCTAATGTTAAATCCTAGAAAAGTGTGGACATGCATCCTGTAATATCCTTATTTCTAGACCTTAGGTTGGAGAGCATTATGTTAGGTACAACCCCTAATAAAATAATTGGCCATGGTAAAGAACATGAAAATGAACAATCTCACAATGATAGAAAGACAATGAAACTTAGCATGAAGCCATGACCCAAAGGAAGAAAAGAAATGAGAGAAATGAATAACGAAAGGAAGAGAAAAGCATAAATATAAAATTACATAAAACATATATGCTAAAAACATAAACACTAGGAACTTAAACATTTATCTAAAACGAGATAACATATCTACAAGACTAAATCACTATAATATATATAAAAAACATAGTATCACTGGTCTAATCCATACATAATCCATTTACCAAAAATGGAAAAATATGAGATACAATGTCTAGTCCAATGCTGAAAGCCAAAGATATAAATAACTAAAGCTATAAACTAAAAACATAATATCAATAAGCTCAAAATTTCTAAACGAACCATCTTATCTTCTTTCAATCCAATCAACCTATAAATAAAATGATTTATTAATATAAAACTAAGTGAGAAACCTTAGCACCATCTCCAATCACTGAATGGACAAATACCATGGGAGTTTGGAGGAGCATGGAAGATCTGCAAACTATGTTAGCTCAAACAAGCATGTAAACAAATAGTGAAATATTCATCCATCAAACTATGCCAAAACCAAGATTTTTCGACTCCAACCATCATCACAAATGAAGAGGCTATCATGCACCACACTTAGTGTAAAGTGTGTGTCATGGAATCATATATACTTTCAAAATTCCAAAAGAAATAATTATCCAAACCAAACTCAAATTACCATGTGCATGGATTTATTATCAGTTTCAACTAAAATATGAAGCATCATCCAAGACTCACTTCCAATGTTTTCCAAACATACCAATGTTAAAAGAATCACCTAGAACATCACCTCGAATATTCTAGAGCCATAAAATAAAAGGACTAATAAGCCATGAAATCACCCTCTTACATAGGATTGTAACTACCATCAAAGCCACATTGATGCATTTCATTGAGGTTCAATCATAAACCATCTCCAGGGAGCCCATCTTCAATTTGCCACATAACTCTATGCTAGCTTCATCATCCAAATAACAAACAAACATACAAACATGGAATCCAAACTAATCATGGAGGACAACAATAAATCAAAGGCATCCATCTTATAAAGAGATCCAACAAAGCAAGGAATCCTTGCAAGGATACCAATCCAAGGAATGACATAATATCATCAAAGCCAAACTAATCTCATAAATATTCATCATCAAATGAAGATCCCAAACTATCATCCAAAGAGATCTCATAAATCCCAACTAATAAACCAAGATGTCATTTAATCCAAAAAATGGAATCCTTAAGCATACCTTCCAAATAAACTAATTAAGCCACAAGAATGGAAGGACCAAATTTACCAACAACCAATAATCATATATGGATCAATACTCAAACCATGAAGTATCCACTTATTTTTTGGTGATAGTTTGAAACCAAACCACTAATGTTGGATGGCCTCTAGATCTCATGACCTTAGAGAAGTCATAGGATCAAAGGTGTTCTTCAAATAGTGTTTAGATGCTTACTGGTCTTTAGCAACACCAAGGCTCAAATACCTCCAAATAGACTCAGTAGTTATAAAACGAACTAATCATGAGTATGTGTTTGTTGTTGTGAATGTTGAAATGGTTGGGTTTTCTATAAAATTGTAATTGGCTATCATAAAAAATATTTGGCTAACTTTGTCAAATATTGTCTCTATACTACATTACTTGCAACAATCACTTATTCTATATGATCTCTATAGTACACTACTTGCAACAAATAAAATTTTCCAAAAACGTTTAAGCACAATTCTACCAATCTACTCCTAATTTTCCCTAGAGAGAAAATTCCACAAGAAAACTATAAATAGAGCAAGATTCAATGGACTTCCAAAGAGAAAGAAAAGAAAGAAAATTTTCATGATATCTCAAATATTTAAGCAAGATAAATTGACACAAGGAAACACTTTGCAATAAAGTTATTCTAATTCAATCTACATATGAATTGTCCAAACCTTTTGAGCTCAACAAGTAATTTCATAAAGACAATCTTATTATACTACTAAACATGTTGTGTAAATGACAAAGTACGAGTCTCTATTTTGGCTAGTTAATAGTTGTCAAACATTACATTCAACAAAGCCTTCAAAAATTTTGAAAATTTAGGATTGAAATACCAAGGCAATACACTTTAAAACAATGAAGCTATTTTAGTCATCTCAAAATGCCAAAAAAATTTCTAGACTATTTATGCTCAAAATAGGCAATTTTGTTAAGACATTACTATTAAATTATTATTGAGGCTTTTCAACAATGTAAGCTCTTCTATGGAAAATATTAATAAGAATCTCATATTTCACAAAAACATAGCTATAAAAGCAACCAAAAAAATCCCAAAATTAAATGCCAAGGCTGATACTACTTAAACTAATAACTAAGCAACTAAAATAAAATGGAAAGAAATGAACACACAAAATTAAAACAAAGTATCTGAATTGATAAATTAGCAAGCCATCTTACAAGCTTCAATATCTTCTTCTTTATCTCCATCCCCCACACCCCCCACCCCACCTCAGTCTTCCTCCTTGAAGGCCCTTTTATAGTGACCTTAGGGATGTTACAATAATCATGAAAAGTTAGGGGTACCACAAATATATAGGAATATTAATTTATAACTACCTTAGAAGTTATAACTTCCATAGGAAGTTATTAGAAATTTAAGCTATGGTTGCCAAGTGTTTCCTTAGTAACAAATATCATAGGAAGTTATAGAAATTAGAGAAAAACACGCCATAGTTCATCACAAATATCAAGGAGAGATAGTTATCTATGGAAAATTTTAATTTCCCAAAAATTAAATTTACTAGATATTTATAAATCCTTTCTTTCTCAAACCTTAAACCCTACCCTCCTTTTTATATTTAAAAGTTTGGCAGATGTAATTTAATTTTTGAAAATATTTGTTATAAAGGTCATGTATCTTTGATGTCGTAGGTCTTTACACATCCACATTTGATGTATCATCATTTTGAAAAGTTCACAGGTCTCATGTCCATGGTACCATAGACCACATTACCTTCATTTCATGTTAAGAGGTGGTTCTATAATTTGCCTTCATTCCATTATCATTTCTACCCTACAGCCATGGATGCCCTAAAGCCCTCTACCAGTGGAGTCTCAAAATTGCACCTCTATTGTCAATGGAAAATTTCATGCTTGAGTGCTCATCAACAACAACGTGGGAAGAGTTGCATTATTTTTTTCCATCCATGCCATCGGTGAATAAGCTACTCCTGCAATGGTTTTGTCTGTACACTTTCACCACCTTTGTGGTTGTCTTCCTGCTACACCTTGTGCCTAGTTTCATTTCATAATAGGCCCTACATTCTATGTCTTTCTTTCAATTCATCATGAAGCATTTTCATTCAGCCATCTAGGTTGCAAGTTTTAAAAGGATTTTTAATCTATGTCATCTTCAACACCCTCATGCTAGCAGCCTTCCAAACCCTAGTCATGATTTGGTCACTGTAATGGATAAAATGTTTTGCATGAAGCCATAGTGATTAAAATAGAAATTTATTATTAAGTGATGTCCTAAGGCATTTCTTATCTTGGATTTTTTTTTTTTTTTTTTTTTTTTTTTGTTTTTTTTTTTTTTTTTTTTTTTTTTTTTTTTTTTTGCTTCTGATTTTTCTGTGATTTCTTGTTGATACAATTTCATCCGTTTTTCCTTTATTTTGATTAATGAATTTACTGTTAACATAGAACCTTAAGTTTTTAGAGCTCTTTCTTCCAAGTTGCAAGGCTTGTGCATAATTTTGGCCAAATACTAGGCATTTGAATATTTTATCTTTATTTTTTTTATTTTCCTTTGATCATAATGGATTGATCTTTCCCTTAGAATCGTTATCATCATCTAAGTAACCTTGCTAACTATATTAATAATCTATCATTTATAAATAATTCTAAATGGAAGAATTTTTAACATTATCTCATTATCTAACAAGAATTTGTAGGTAATAGGTTGCCAATTCAAGTCACACTTAAGGTATTGTTTTATTCTTCTATAATTCTTCTAATATATCATGTTGGCTATATGTCCTAGGTATACTTAGAGTCTATGTGTGTAGGAAAGGGGGGAGATATAACAATATTAATAATAAGAAAAGAAATTCAAAGCATATCACATGCTTAACACTAAGTAGAAAACACCAAAAATAACATGAAAAGAAAATTCTTTCTAATTTTAGCAATGTCTACAATTGATATTTTGAAAAATAAATAGTAGAAAATTAATTGTTACTAGAGATGATGATCTTAGTCCTAACAACATTTACATCACTTTTAACATTTATGCTTAATCTTAAAAAAGTAAAAGAATTTAAATAGTATTAGAAAGCTTTGGCAAAATATCAAGTATAATAGGAAAGAAAGATTCAATGGAAACTGATAATATATGCTTTCCTTCATGATTGACCTTATATCAAGAATCTTTACCTTTAGCTATAGTTAGCTTATTAACATTAGTTTTAATCTTTGAGTTAACAATACTCTTATTAGATAAAGAAAAATTTTTCTTATGAGCTATCTATCCAAACTTATTAATATTTCTTATAATATAAGTAAAAATATTCACATAAGTTTTTGTCTTCTCTCTAAGTTCTGTGTTGTTATTTGATCAGTCTTATTATTAACATTAACTTGATTTTTTGTATCTACTTCTTTATATTCTTTTTTTTTTTCCCCAAACTTCAACACATTTTTTCATTTCCTCAAAATTTTTTTTCTTGAGTAGAAGAGAACAAACATTAAAAAAATGTCCTTCATGATATTAAAAGTTACAATAATTCGAAAGATTATAATATGTAATTGGTTGAATGTAAGTGTTCCTACCTACTTGCAATACTAATTTTTTTTACAATTAAGAAGATTGATTTAAATAAAAAATTTAGAATTTTCCTCATACTAGGTATTAAAACATAATGTCTATTTACGAATTATCAACACTACATGCTTATGTATAAATATATATGGCATGTTACACTATTGAAACATTACCTAGCTTAGAAAATAGAAAAAAATAAGAATAGTAGCTAGCATGAATAACTTAAAAGTTCTGTTTTTGCATCACATCATTTAGATACAAAGTGAAACTTCAATTATGAGGCAACCAGAAATTTAAATAAACACATATTGTGAATATTAGTAACCAATGACTCATCTACATCATCAAAAGAACAAAATTAGACATTTTAGTTGTATCAACATGACTAAAATAGGGTGTCACAAATTTTTGCTTACTAGCTAATAAATCTCCAATATGAGAATCAACAGAAATTTCCACATCAATAAAAGAAGAAAAAATTTCAACATTAGTAAAGAAGTTCTAAGTAATTTAGAATACCCCATGGTTAAATAATAATTCTAGATACATCAATTTTGTTGATAAAGACCTCAAGATTCACATACTTCAAACACTTGGCTTGGAAAAGAAAACCAACATGATCACTACAAACAACAACCTCTCCTATGCTATATCTTTTGTTTTAATCTAGTACTCTTGATTGAAGTTTTTTCTTTCACAAATTGTAATTTCTTGCAATGCCCATCAAAAAATTTGAGGTTAAGTCTACGAGTTAGAAACATAACATGTGGAATGTATTGTCTATGATTAGCATTCTTTTGTTTTCACTTTTCATTATTAGGTGTATCTATAGTTAAATTATTTCAAGTTTCAGCATCTTTCCTACCCCACTTCCCCTCCCCTAGTCCCCTAGCAACACCTATCATCCCATTTCTTACTCCATCTCCCATCCCTCTTTGTGATCTTTACTCATGACATTCTATGTTTTTAACCTTCAAATAAAAATCATGTTATGCAAACCTATGTTTCGTATTTATTAGCTAGTGATTTGTGGCTTAGCTTATTTTCTTATTAAACAAAAGGTTGGCAATTTAAGTCATACTTGAGGTATCATCATATTCTTCTATAATTCTTTTATAATATCATGTTGGCTATATGTCTTGGGGTACACTTATAGTTATTCTTTAAAGTTCTGATCACCACTCCTTGCCTCCACCCCTACAACACAATATTTGATATTTGTTTATCTAATGAGTTGATTTTCCAATCCTCATAGTCGTTATACTTTGGCATGTACCAATGTTACACCTTAATCTTTATGATGTAGTTCTCTTTATCATGTCTCTAAATTGATAAAATATTACTTCAACCAATGATAGATGGCTTAAGTGGTTAGCTTATTGTCTTGTTAGATAAGAGGATGCCTATTTGAATCACACTAAAGACATCAAAACAATGAGATGTTAACCTAGTAGTACGAGTCTTGACCTAGTAATCCCAAATCATTGGTTCAATTCTACTGGACAACACTAAGTTATAACATCTATAAATCTTGGTGTGTACCTCTGTTTCAATTATTTCAAGTTCCAACATCCTCCATACTAAAGGCATTGTAACAATGAGGTGTTAGGCTAGTAGTACAGGTCTTAGCTTGGTAACTCTAAGTCACAAGGTCAATTCTACTAGGTAACATTGAGTTATATTCTTCTATAAATCTTGGGGTATACCTATGCTTTACTTATTTCAAGTTCCCACACCAGCCACACTAAAGGAATCATAACAATAAGGTATTAGCCTAGTGGTACATGATTTGGCCTAGTAATCACAAGTCACATGTTTAATTCTACTAAGTAACATTGAGTTATAAAATTCTATAAATCTTGGGGTGTACCTATGATTCAATTATTTCAGGTTCTAACACCCCCACACTAAAGGCATCGTTATATTATTCTATAAAATTTTTAATATATCTTATTGGCTATGTATCTTGGGCTATACTTATAGTCAAATTATTTCAACAAAAAGGTATTAGCCTAGTGGTAAGACTCTTAATTTGAAAACTCCAAGTTATAGGTTTGATTCTAATAGGCAATACAGAGTTATAAAGTTCTAATTTGAATAAAAATTTTAAGGTTAAATACTATTTAAGAAATTATTTCAAGTTCCAAATCCATCCCCTCTCCTACTAAATCTTCTTATCCCCCAAGCCCCCCTACCCTCTCTATAGTCAAATTATTTTGAGTTCCAACCTTTCTACCAAACCAAAACACTTTAAAAATATATTTTTAAAAAAAAATTGGGTTTCAACAACCCCCTAAAACTTAGAAGTAAAATAAAATACATGGAATGTAATTTCAATAAAAGCATGAACAATGGTGAAATAGAAGTAATAATTCAAAGCCAAAAAGTCTCTCACTATAAATACTTTTGCTACCTAGAATTAATGTAAATACTTCCACTAAGATCAATGCTTTAATTTGATGTTGAAATTAATAAAGATAAAAGAACTAGGATTGAGATAGAATGTTAAAAATGAAAACAAGCTAGTGGTATTTTAGACAATTAAAAAATCCTAATAAGACTACAAAAAAATTTACACAACATGGTGCTAAATACTAGATTCTACCAAAAAGGCATGAATAGCAAATCAATGTAGCAAAAATGCAAATGCTTAGATGGATGTTGAATGTTACAAAAAAAGATAAATTATGCAATATAGGCATTAGAAGAAGGGTTAGAGTAGCTTCTATTTCAAATTAGCTACAGAAATAGCATCTTAGATGGTTTAGGCATGTGTAAAGAAGGTTATATAATGTGTGTATTAAAAAATGTTGTTACATCTTTGTCTAAGAAAGCTATTGAAAGGAAGATAAAAAAAGACATCAAGAAAAATTGATTGAAGATAATTTGAAATAATTGCAAATAGATAATGATTAAGCTTTGTGAAAAAGAACTAATGTGGTTGGTCCTAATGTTAAGACATGGCTAGGATGATAAAGGTGATGTTTCAAAATTATGTTCGCTTGTCCAACCCATATAATATGCCCTTAATTATTTGGTCATAATAAAATAACCATACATTCTTCAATGTCTCTTCATGAATTGAATATGAATGAGGCATTGCTCATAAGTTCAATTCCAATGAATATATTGATTTGACATATCATTATGTTTTGTTTAAGGTCTACAAAAGTTTCATGATGCTATATGTCCTATATAGTCATCTAGTTCAAGTTTTGACATGTTTTCTTCCAAGAAAGTCAATCTTATACAAGTTTCATATTGAAAGTACATATAGTCAACTAGGGCTAGTTCCAATGCTCATTCCCTTCTTGGAAAGTTAATCTCACACAAGTGTCATGTTGCTAAGTGACATGAGTGCATATAATCATCTAGTTTCTTGGAAAGCTAATCTCACACATTGTTATGTTTTATTTAAGTTCTATGAAAGTTTCATGTTGCCATATGTCCTAGGATACATTTAGTCATCTAGTTCCGATTTTGACACCTGTTTTCTTATTATTTGTACATATGACATATTCATTTTCTTCTTAGTTCCATCTGAAGTTTTATTTGAAATGTGTAACCGAAAATTTCTTCCTATATTGTTTGTGGCCAAACCCCCATTTTTGTTAAAGGTAATGTTAGTTGTTATAGATATCTTTCTTTTAGCAATCTTCCTTTTGTGTTCATGTTGGAAAATTCTTCCACAAGTAAGAAATCTAGCTCTTCTAATGGTAAAAATGACTCTTACTCATCTATGTTCTAAATTTCTATTAGATTTGATCATGTTCTCCATTATATTTGTGTAACCTCATGATCATATAATTTTAGGAAATGGTCAATTTGCATTCCAACTAATGTTCTCACATGTTATATTTAATATTTTTCACAAATCCTTTGAAATTAAACATGTATCAATGATTGTAATTCCTCACTTTAAAATCCAAAATCCAACTAGAAACAAAGATTTATAACTTAATGTTAGAAATAGTGTGCCACCTAACTCCTCCATCTACATTTCTTTTGATGTTGTGTAGAGTAGAAAATAATGGTAGTCTTTTTTTCTTTTTTTTTATGTTGTGATGTTTCCCTTGATGAATTAGGTGTTATAATTGTGTTTGTTTGAAGAAAAATGGTCTTAAAAGGATAGGGATTGAGAAAATTACTAAAAAGAGCAAGAAGGGATCAAAAGCCTTCATGTGTGGC
This sequence comes from Gnetum montanum, assembly GCA_015680685.1. Taxonomy (NCBI): domain Eukaryota; kingdom Viridiplantae; phylum Streptophyta; class Gnetopsida; order Gnetales; family Gnetaceae; genus Gnetum; species Gnetum montanum. The sequence goes on along the minus strand of MNCI01004064.1, from coordinate 243,307 downwards.
TCATGCTCCAAGAGGTAAAACCCTCTAAGGTGAATCTCTTCCATTGTAACTTGCCTTGCATTTGCATTTGAATTAAAGTGAATAGAAGTTCTCCCTTCCTTCAATTCTTAAGTATTCTTGTGCAAGCTTTATGTGCTTAGGGAAGCCCTCTTAACTTTTCCCTTTTGAGAAGTGAATCCCTTTTTATGGGTTCTTCTTCCCCAAGTTCTTGCAAGTTTTTCTTTCATGGTTTCTCACAATTTCTCATGTGTTTCATATATGCATATTCTATTTTAATTTCAAATTCTCTCAAATGTAGCATCTTTGTCTTCATGAGTATGCCCACCTACCCAAAAAGCCATTTCAATTACATCAAACACCTTCCTCATAAGAGATGCTCCCATATTATCAATTTGCATAACCAATTATTTCAAAAAAGAGATGCTCCCATATTATCAATTTGCATAACCAATTATTTCAAAAAAGGATAATAATATATATTATTGGCAAAATGTGATTAAAAAGTTTGAAGCAACAATAATAATATACCTACTTAATAAAATAAAATAAAAATATGATTAGCCTACTTAATAAAATAAAAGAATTATAATATCCCAATTTTCATAGTGAAGTCCTTCCATCTATTTAAGTCCTCTCAACTAAAGATAATTTAAAAATTCAAATTTGAATGATTTTAGGACACTAGAACAAACAAGTCCCAAGTTCACTTTAGTTTCAAGTTCAATAATACACCATTTTTAATGTTTCAATGACAATTTATTGAAAGTCCAAAATTGTTCAACGTTGCTTAGCCTAAAGACATCTTTAGGAACTGGTTCAAAATTCACCAAGAGCTCTACATTTCATCTATAACTCTTTAAGATGGATCATGTACCACTAAATTATATTTTGTATATAATACTATACAAGCCACACATTTTTATCAGTTCATCACATATTTGTTAACCCCAATCCTATCATTTGATTTTTTAAAGGAAAAGATTTTCTTATCAAAATTATAGACATACATTATAAAGATATAACTAAACTAGTTTATTATCCTTGAAACCAAATAAAAATACAGATTGCAAATGCAATTTCTAACAAAAGTAATACAAATCAAACTACACAAGGACATCAGCTCATGTTTCCCAGTTTTTTGCTTCTTAAGAGATGCAGTCAATTTTTCTAAGTCATGGGTCAGTTTTATTAGTTTGCCGCTAGTCAAGGGAAAGACGGTGATTGTATACGCGATTAGACGTACAAGAAAAATTAAGCTTCCAAGAGGCCATATTCTTTCTCATAAGAAAACAAGAGAAACAAAACAGAAATATCGTCTCACGTGTTAAGAATTCTTGCCAGATAAATTATTTTCCTCATAGAAAGAAAAAAGGTTCAGTACACCAAGATAGCACTTATTCCCACAGCTAAAAGCAGTATATAGTTGCCATTACCAACCTTGTGAAAATAAAGATAACTCCTTGTGCAGAATCATATACCCTACTTGAAACACTATGAATTAACGCTTACGTACAAGACCTTAAAATACTACTAATAAAATCAAACTGTCCACCAGCACTTGTCACACCGGGCCCTGCCACTCACGGCTCCACCACCATGTTCTCAGCTTCTGCCTTTATGGACTGGAAAAGTACTGAAGACAAATACCGTTCCCCAAAGCTTGGTAATACCACCTGAAGAATTTTTTGGACATTTTAAATAAATGCTGAAAGATTCCTATCAAAGCATTTATGATAAGCATTTAAAATGCAATAATACTTACCACTATGAGCTTTCCTTTGTTTTCTGGTCTCTTGGCAACTTTAATGGCTGCTGCTGTTGCTGCTCCAGACGAAATACCTGCCTATTTTCACCATAAATATGATCCAAAATCAACTTTCAGACAAATTTGATAAACTTAATCTGTTTATTAGTTTTAAATTTTTGCTACTATATGACACATCAAATATTTGCAAACCCAACTGCTGATAGGGAATAACTGACTGATTAGGAACATATTGTAATACATAGGTAACTCTTGGACTGTCACAAATCTTCAACAAATCTCATAACTATTTAAGTGAAAAACTGTTGAAGATGTTTCACTAACCTCATTTCTAAATTGGTGATACTAGGCAAGACAGTACCAAGTCTTCTCCTTAGTATTAACAAGTTGTTATGAAAGATGACAACCCTTGTACACAAAGACATGATGCTTTGTGAAAAGAACACATCCTAGAACGTATAATATGAAAAAAAGTACAAGTCCTTAAATTTCATTACATACTACAGTGACAAGAATAGCGTTAGGCACATAAGCAAAATGGCTCACCTAACTGTGAAGCTAACCTTAGAAACAAAGCAAAAGCTAGGCTGAACATGTGCATAGCAAGATAAGAACCGTGCATGAATACTGCTCTATTGAAGAATGTACCAGCCATCCAATACATGAATGTTGAAAGTTAAACAATACTTTAAATAGCTTTCCAATTGGGAAGATCCACCCTCCAATCCCAATGACACCCACTACTGACCAACTATTAACTCAGTCCTTGAAGGAACTCATATGGACAACCTATACAGTATATAGCTGCCTATTGAGCACCCTAGGAAGAAGAATCTCCCGACATGACAGATTGTTTCCAGCTTGTCGCAAATCACATATAACAACATAGATACAGACAATCAACAACATCAGTATCATGAAACATGTGATCACTTATGATCATTCCTTAACCTTATGCTCAAGCAACAGTGCTACCAAAATTTTATGATGCAGTATGAAACACTCACCAACTATATTTTATGATCTCATGGTTCCACCAGTTCAGTCTTTGACCTCTCTTCTGCGGACACTAATTCGTATATGTTACTAATTCAATACTTTGAACTATGCCCAAAAATTGCAGAGCTCATTCCCTGCCCGGTTACCTGGTAAAGAACAGGAGGACATAGTCTGTTGACAGACCTACAAGGATCAACCATCTACCTCAATGGCAATAGTAGGGAAGGCCATAAGAGTTACTTTGTTGGGCAGCCAGCATTCTGTCAGCTATGAAAATAGCAATCCCAGCATCCATCATGATGCGCAATCAGGAAAATCGGGATCTCTTAAACTTCTTATGAAAAGCTTTCTCCAAATTTTAAACAGTGACAACACACAACATTAAGACTTTACATGTACTGGTTACATCAACAGGTTTTTAACAATCCTATAGCCAGTTCATTATAATGCACTAGAAGAGATTTAACCTTCCTAATTTTGCAGCATTTTTCGTTCCATAAAATTAGTAACTTTTTTGGGCTGTATAGAAGAGAGACAGCATACGTATTTCGGAATTTAATAATAATCTAACTATACTTCTGAATTGTGAATCGGATCACATTTTTTTTTTCTTTCCTTTTCATTCGAGATTCTAAATTGTCATTCACCAAGAACCGTGACCTGGAATAATCTTGAATCAAGATATTGAAAGAACAAAAAAATATTATATTGCTAACAATATTGAAAAACAAAAATATTATATTGCCACCAATATTGAAAAACATATGCACTATTAATGACAGAACAACCCAGAATTGCTTGGAATCGCCTAAAATCAGAATCATGATTTCATTGCTGATCCAGATTGTGTTGAGCTAGATCGTGTTTTTGGATTGCCAGAATAAAGATCTAACTCTGAAATGACAGTACAAATTCCAATAATGATTCAAAGAAATATATTCTCAAGGTAAACTATGAGAGGAATTGAATGCCAACTCACCAGTAAGCCTTCCTTCAATGCAAGTTGCTTCGCCATTTCTACAGATTCATCACTTGATACCTGACTTATCCAAGCTATCAATATCAGCTTTATATGATACATCCCAACAGTAAAGAACATATTCACATGGAAACTTTATCCCATTTGCCATCTAATAGAGTTAATTATGTAGACATTACTAAATCATTCAGCATATCATTTAACGATCTGCAGTTACCTTCTATTGGAAATATCAAGAACATACCTGTACAACTTCATCCAGAATATTCAAATCCAAAATTGCAGGTACAAAGCCAGCACCAATCCCTTGGATTTTATGAGGCCCTGTTATTATTAAGAGGGTAAGAAACCCAGGTAACCAACATTATTTCCATTTTGAACACAATACAAGAGGAACTTGCATATATAATCCTACTAATTAGCCAACAAAAGGGAAATGCTACATTCAGTCACTCAGTAAACAAAAACACACAAAAGAAACTAGTTTCTCATTGCAATAAAACATATTTGAATGTTAATGCAACAGTAAACTTTCTTTTGAAGAAGTCTTACTTCCTGAACATAATTCTATAGTTCAAGAAAACAGACTAGCAGCCTATATGGTCAGTGTCTAATGTATGAAGTTACCCCTGTTCATAAAGTACATAGAGTTGGCGCTACAATCATTCAAAAGTGAATCTTCCCCTTTTCCATTCAATTATCAACAAAATTAATCTCAATTGAAGTAAGATTTCCGATACAAGTGGTCTCAGAATACAACTCACATACCTTGAAAACAAGGTCATTAAAACAATTCAATGACTATTACTAATATCATTGTCAAACAATCAAGTCAATATAACTTTTTACCGATACAAGTTTTACCTGGTTTTCCTCCAGATAAAACTGCACTTTCAGTTGGTTCCACCCCGTAGATCTGTGAAAATACAGAAGCTTAAGCATTGCACCATAACAGAAATAATCAAATGCTGCATGAGTGGCCCCAACAAAAAAACGTAACGATATTAAAATTGTGGGTATTGATCATGCTACAGGGTTCAATTATCCCGAAGAAGAAAATTTATACGTGTTGGAGGACACTCTTTTTAAATTGACCAAAAAAAAAGGAGTTAGGAACTGGCAGATTAAATAACCTTGATCTCCGGTTTTTTTTCCTTTAAATAGCGACCTGCTCCTGTAACTGTTCCTCCAGTTCCAATACCAGAAATCAAGGCATCCACTTTACCTGCAGTTGCTTCCCAGATCTCTGGTCCAGTTGTCTCATAGTGAATCTGGAAAATAAATACTTTAAATGTTTTTACCTGTTTCTATACCTTACATGAAATTGAATGTCTAAATTTTAACCAGCATAGTACCTTTGGGTTGGCAGGGTTCTCAAACTGCTGGAGCATATAGGAGTTAGGAGTTTTTTCTAATATTTCCTCTGCCTTCTGGACAGCCCCTCTCATGCCCCTGACAGGATCTGTAAGCACGAGTTCAGCACCAAATGCTCGCAGCAAAATTCTACGCTCTGTGCTCATGGAAGAAGGCATGGTCAAGATAAGCTTGTATCCCTTTGCAGCAGCAATAAAAGCCAGTCCTATTCCTGTGTTGCCACTGGTAGGTTCCACAAGAACACTCTGGAAATAAGCAGACGTAGAAATACAAATTCGTTAGTAATAGGCCATCATTACTACGGTATTTCAGGAGGAGGAAAAGTCACTTTCAAAAGTTTTTGTACGTTATTTCATAGAAGTGATCGATGGCAACCAGCTTGCATTGATGAAACATAGTGATGAAAACTTCATTATTGGAATCAGAGTTTGGCCTCAAACCTCATGATTGGCCTTCCATAGCATTCATATATATATGAGAATTGTTCTATAGCATTCAACCAACTTCACTCATAGTAAGGCTTTGGTCTTTTTCACTTTTAATAAATGCATATTGCTAAACCACAAAATTTCAAACTCATCGTTTGTTTTCCAACAAAAAGAAAAACTCCCCTACACTAAAAATGTAGTATTTCAACAGCTCAAATTTTTTTAAAAAAAATATTAAAATCACAGTACCCACAGCCGCAGCGTAGTTTTAAACATAACTCCAAATTTAGATATTTCTAAATGTCCCAGTGTGTGTTGAAACCTGAAAGAATTGCAATATAGATACACCCCAAGATATATAGTCCAATTAGAAATTTGTAACTCAGCATTGCCCACCAGAATTAAACTCATAACTTGAAGCTTTCAAATCAGGAATCCTACCACCTCATTGTTAGTCAGACTATTCTGGTATGTATCAGAGTAAACCGAAATCATCAGCAAATAAAATAGTCAAAGGCCTACTAACAGCCTTTCATTTGCATGTGATGGTCAACGCCCCAAACCACCGAGTAGCTAGCGCATCGAAAGAACAATCCAATTCTATCATTAAAAAATCCACAAAATTCAATAATTCCCGAAGACAAAATCTCAAATTCAAAGCTGAAAATTCTACCTTCCCCGGCGTGATGAACCCTTTTTCTTCGGCATCCGTAATCATACTATAACCAATCCTGCACAAGAGCATCCACAAACCTATGGCATTAATGCTGAAACAAACTATAAAATTTCTAGCGACGTTAACACTTAAAAATACCTGTCCTTAACGCTGCAGCAGGGCTCCATGATCTCCAGTTTGGCAGCAACTTTGGCTACACATCCTTCCACCACGTTGTTCAGATACACTAACGGAGTATTGCCTATCAACTGAATAATACTATCATCTCAGCCTATCTAAAACCACAAATAACTACAGCAGATTCATTCACTCTAACAAGCAGATATACTATAATCAAAATATTCCTACGCCTCGAAGCCGAAATGACGATTTCATCCAATACTAACTCTCAAGCCTGGATCCTAGCTAAAATAAAATTTTCAAATAGATCTAAACACAAACTGAAACTGAAAAAAGGAAACATAGGCAACAATAGAATTGCAGCTTGCCTGCGTCACGTCCGTTGCAATTCCGGGACGTACTTTCGCCATTTTGAGACAAACTCGAGGGCTAGGGCTGCCAAGGAATACACAGGAACCAACTCCAACAACGAACAGCAAGAGATTTAACCTGATCTCGTCTGACCTGCTCCAAACTACGGCTGCCCTTGAGAGCCACGGCACTGCAGTCAATCCAATTCACCAATTAATATATTCTTATAGCGGGACAATTATAACGACTGTCCACAGGAAAACAGCCAACGAAATTCATCAATTAGTATGCGGGACAATTATGACCAATCTCCACAGGAAAACAACGAACTTGCACCTGGGCATCCTCCCTTATTGGGGGGTCCTATGATTTTTCATACAGCTGGCCACTGATTGGTCCGTAAGCGTACTATAAGCACAGTACCATTTCAAAAAACTGCAAACTGTACATTTTTATCACCTTGCCTGATTCGTGGCGGATTTTGTTGCTAGAATCGTTGATGTGATATCCAACCCATTTTCAAAGTTGAAAACAGCCTTCATTGATGTAATGTCCCCGGACATTGTCAAAGTCGAAAACATTATTCATGTAATATCTGAAGTAGATACCGTCAACATAACGTAAATAAAAATGTTTTTTTTTTAATGTGCTCAACGAAATTTTAGCCAAGACTTTTCTTTTCATAGGCTTCAAGAAGAACCTTTTGTTTAAAGGAAGATCCTCCATCACAATATTTTACAATTGAAATCATAATTTTCTTTCATGCAACCATCCATTTTCATATGCTAATTGACTTCCTTGACGTAACTTAACTTCTAAGTATAAGTAACAAATTGATAAAGGGCTTCAACTTCAAGAGGAAGCAAATGTGCTTATAGAAGTAAGATATCATAAGTTTACATTTTCACATGAAATTTACATACAAGCAACTATTTTTTTTTTAACATGTTCTAATTATTTTCAATTATGTATGAAAAAAGTAGGTCCCCATGCAACAAACCCATATAATAAAACAAGTTTGATGAGACTATGAAAATGTTTCTTTCTAATCTCCCATGCCTAAATTTATTTCCTGCCACAATTATTTCTTAGAGTAAATAGTGCTCACATGCTGCTTGAAAGCCTTTGAGCAATAAGGATATTCCAACTATTCACAGATATCAAGTCTTTTTTTCCCTAAGGAAAAATTTGTAATCTTTATTTCTAGTACCACAAACTATAATTATAGTCTTATCAATATTAACTTTCATACCAAAATGGTTGCAAGTAGTGATGAAGGAATTGTAGCATGTAATTTAATCATGTAGATGATTTTGCAATCAAAGCCAAATCATCTAAAAAGAGAAGCATGTTAAAAAAAATAATCCATTCATTGACACAACATGATTAGAGGCATTTTGCATCCATTACTCCAAATCATCTATAAATATGTCAATAAGGGTAGGAGACAAAAGACATCCTTGTTTAACCCCTACCAAACTATTAATAATTGTTGCTTTTTGAGTAAAGTTATCTTCAATAAGAATGTTAACCAGCTCATAGATTTTATAACAAAATGATTACTCCTAAAGCCTACTATGATTGAGCATGAAGACCTTGCATTTTTGCCCATGAACTACTTCTATTCTCCAAAAGAGTATTAGCTTAGTGAAAACTAAATTAATTACACTTAATTGATAATTATTAAGATTTGTCCTATCTTCTTTTTTGAAAAGCAAGATTGCTCAACTAGAACACTAAGACTGATCCAAACCATATCAAAGCCCTTTATTAAAAAGGTTGCCAACTTTCCACACCAATGACCATGCCATTTAAGAAGTTCTAGATATAATCCATTAGCATTAACACCTTTCCCAAAAGATAACCTTTTAATTCTTGTAAGAACATCATCAAGGGATAACTCAAGAATACTATAATTATCTTGTCTGCTAGGGAGAAACCTCTTAATTAAAAAGATTATTGAAAAAAGTTTGAATAATAGATAAAGAAAAATTCCAACCATTTTGTTGTCTATCTTGGAAGAAATTCCAAAAGCTTTTTGGATTAGATTTGAGCTTACTAATAATTCTTTCCTACTCTTCTTTAATGAACTTATTTTTTAAAAATCTGGTAAGCTTTCTATAATTCTTTAGTATTGAAACATCCAAATGTGAAGCTAAAATATCTTTACAAGCTATCAAACAATCAACATCAAACCAAGGTTTTTTTTTTTTTTTTTTTTTGTTGCAAGTAAGCCTCTTCTTAATCTACACCTAAGGAGTTGTAAACAAAAGAACATTTGTCAAATCTAGCTTATTATTATTGTTAACCAACATGTCACTCTTATTTGAAAATACTATCAAAGTTCTTTTGTGAGAGGACAAGTTCTACATTTCTTATAGTAAATATGACAAATTAAAGCAACAATAGTGAATTTAAGATAATGAAGAGGAGATTTTAGGAGTTTTTCTTCCACTTGATAAATTTTCACTCCATCTATACAATTATAAGTAGATAAGAGAAGATCAATGCAAGAGTTACCTTGATGTCTAGTAAAGGTGAAATGAGAGGATGAAGCAAATTTGCTGATGTTATTAAGGATTAAAAAATTAACACAACAACCTCATTCTAAGAATGAATACACCTTTGATTTGTAATATGATCAATAAATGATATTTTGTAAACTAAAAAAAGCTCTTCACTAAACTTTAATCGATGATTCCGTACAAGCTATCTAAAATATATACATAGAAATAATTTTTAAATTAAAAGATAAAGAAACTACAACATATTATTAGTTATACATTTTCACCAACTTTATTTGACATTTTTATTAATGAACTAGAAGAGTGAATTAAAGAGGTACCTACAAATCATGCTATTAAAATGGATTAGTGTTGTATACAACTTTTAATCTTTATAGATGATGTATTTTATCATGAAATGTTTAGGGCCTTTCTATACGTCATGTGCAAAGATTTCCTAAGAGTATTTTTCAAATTGACATTTATTTATAGATTTTTTTTCCTCTAAGAAATTAAGATTTTAGCTCATAATATTAGTTTTGCTAGTAAATGCATTTTTTAAAACTACATTGTTTGTTTTTATTGTTCATGAAGTTAATAAAGGAGGTATTGTTATTCTTGTTAATAAAAATCGGATAGGAAAAGTTTTAAATTTTGGTTTTTGACAACCTTGGAAGAGTTATTTAGATTATTTGTCATAGTGAAAAAGATGACTTTGGATTCTGTAATATTTATGTGCCTAATAATCTGAAAGATCAATAAGACATTCAAAAATATCTTCCATTACTACCTAAAGTTCTTTGTATTTATTTGAGGTGATTTCAATATGTTTGAAAGTCATTTAGATAAACTTGGTGGTCTTCCTCCTAATATATCTTCTCAAGAAAAAGCAAACTAGTGCAATTTCAAAGAAACATAATTTCTTTCTAATGTCAGTTTCTTATTTCCATCGTATTTGAATGAAAAGCATTATACTTGATATAACTATCAATAACAAAATGATAGAATTTAATGTCAACTTGATATATTTTACATCTCTAATGTTTCCTTTTAGAAGCCTACAAGAAAAGTACAAGTGCATATAAATGCTACTTTTTAAGATCATTTTCTTATTAGCATTTTTCTCTATATAATTAATTATTTATCTTTCAAAAGCATGAACTTTTTTTGTATGAATGCTAATATATTCATAGGATCAAGTGGGAAAAATATTTTGAAGTCTTTATGAAATGCCAAAAAAGAAAAAAGCTCACTAGTGATATTGTTTGATTAACTAGTGATAGCGAACTACTTGTAAAGTCAAAAATTATGCTAGATGGTTTGGAAAGCAATTTACTAAGTGTAAGCATCAAGTTGAAAAAGATCTTGCAGAATTTGTAAAGAAATTCAAATTATTTTAGATTAGAATTCCTTTTATTTTAAAACTCAAAAAGCCTTGGCTAAAGCTCATTATGCTAGATAATGTTGGGATACTTTTAAAAGCTAAAAGTGCTCTCAATAAAAGTTGCATGGGTTGGTTAAAAATTGAAGATGAACCTTACAAGGAATTTTTTTAAATTTATAAAAGAAAAGTGATAAAAATATATAATATGCTGATATCATAATTACAATATCATAGCTCTTCATTCATCATCATAGATGTGATGTAGTGGGCCATGGTCATGCCTATAAATACGAATCCACTATCACATCAAAATAACAACTTTTTGTCAACACTTAATGAAATTCTTGCAGTTTTTTTTCTGTAACTTCATGTTAGAGTTAGAGTGGGAGTGAATGCCTACAATGTAGTGAATAACAATTGCATGGAATCTTTATTCAAGTGGATTATTCTTGAACACAAGTCATGAACAACAATAAATATTGAGATCATTTTTCATCATTGTAGCAATTCACTTAGCATAATTTTTACTTTTCTAGAATGTTTACATTCCTTCAATCGTTTACATTTCCTAAGTCATTTTATATTCCAACGTCTATTAGTAAGGAAGAATAAGTATGACTGGCTTTAAGCATAAAGTATAACTATTTGGTAACCCAGTCATGACTTTGCTTGATTTGCTCAATAGTAAAGTTACTTGGTAATCTTAGTAATAGTTGCATTAGTCTAATACATGTATGGAAAACCAAGAACGAATACTTATTGCCAATAGGATAGAATAGTTTTACATTTCCATTATACATAGACTTAGAGTTTATAACCATTTTTACCATTTTGGCACTTATCATATTTCAAGCTGAATAACATTAATATATCACATACCTCACTAAGAGTTAAATCATACAGCTTACACCTAGATAACTCTAAGTGGATTGACAATGATCACAAACTTAACATCAACTAATAGTATACTTACATTGTCTATCTATGGATTACGATCTAGTCACATGTGAACACTTGTGACTTTTATAGTTAAGTATTAGAATATCCAACTACTCATCATTAGCACTATTACCAGGGATGTGTCAATGTTTGCTAGTTAGTTGATTTTACAAAGTTCATTGTATCAAGCATCATAGAGCACATCTTTCATACTTAGAATAATTTTCTAAAATGTACATGCTCAAGAATCAAACACTTAACATGACTTCTAAATCTAAAGAAAAATATCCACCTACTACGAAATTTAATGAAAGTAAAGATTAATTATAATGAAGAACATTGAAGTGCACTTATGCAAACCAAGATTTCTTATGCTCATACTAACCCTCATTAACTTGATTTTACATTTATTTTCCACCAAGATGAATATCTTAGATGGAGTGATCTACAGGGCAACATTGTCTTGCTACCTAAACATTCAACACCATCAATGCTTTACACAACCCTCATGAGATCAAGTCTTGGACATATGTAAGAAGAATATCAAGTTACAAAAAATATGACTAGGCCATACTATCCAAAGGAGGCTTAGGCAAGAAGGAATGCTATCATTAAGGAAAGGTATGAACATGACAAAGGAAAGAAGACACCTCAAATAGTTATCCAAGAAGAAAAAGAAGATGCTATATCCCAAACTAAGAAACTCTATCAAACTCATGGGTCTCATTCCCAAACATTAATCATCCATATTAAAGATCCTGTTAAAATCAAACTACATTCAACTCCTGTAGAAACTTCTTGAAAAAAATATGGAAGACTCCAAACTTACAAGGAATTTAATGCCTAAGACCTCCAATGAATCCAAAATAAATGAATCAAGAAGTCATAGAAGGAGAACCAACTCGCACCATTCTCCAACTCCCTCATCTTCTTTCTCATATTCATCCATAAATTCAAGTAAGAGAAAATGAAGACTAAGGGACCATGATGGGGGAAGAATGAGAGACCATGAGAGACATGCATATAGAAGAAGGCATCTTGATGAGGAGGAAGATAATCATGACAAAAGAGTAGACAGAATTAGACATGAGGTGAGAGAGAATCATGAGCATCGAAGGGATCATCACTACAACAATGCTTACAAACCTGAAGATTATGAAGAACCCTCATTGGCCATTTGTAACATGATCAACATTAGGGAAGCCATGTACATTCCCACTAGGCATGTAGGGGACAATTGCATTAAGTAACTAAACATAAATAATATTCCAAAATTTTAAGGTGGATACAATGCAGATCCACAACACCATTTCCAAGCCTTCCATGATGCATGTATCCTACAAAACATAGAAAATGATTAGTAGAAATTGACAAGCATAGAGTTGGTACAGATCCTTAGAATTGGAATCAATTTGAAGATGGATTATCAAGCTACAACTCTTTAATGACAAGTATCAAAGTTATTCTAGAGTGTCAAATTTGAGAAAACAGATCCAAGAATAGAAATAAGGGATTCATGAACCCTTTGATGTGGCAATGAGTAGGTATTATTCCTTATTGCATAGTTGTACAAGCCATGAATTTTCTCAAAGGAAACAATTACAACACATCATCAATGGGTTAAGAAACAAACAAGAGAGACCCTTGGGGTATATGCCCAAGGTAGATTATTCAAAATGATAGCTCATCGAATCCAAAGACTCATAGAACAAGTGGTAAAAGAGGAAGAAGAGTTAAGGAAAAGAGAATAAATAGAAGAATATAACAAAGATCCAGCAATAAGAAAAAGGGATGTAAGAATATGTGAATAAGAAGAAGAAACCTTAGAATATACAATTTAGCAAAAGACTCTATCAATCTAGAAATCGGTTAATGACATTGTGATAAAAGTAGAGAAAATGTAGGATTCAATAAATGAGAAATTTACTATGACACTGGAGATAGTAGAGGAAAGAACTAAACAAGGCTTTAAAAAAAGTAAAGACAACAAGAAGAAAAGAGACAATGGATGTGAAAACTATAAAAGAAAAGGAAAAGTTACTGCAGTAAAGGAAGTAATGGGCTCTATTTCAGAAGAGGATGAATGATGTAAAGTGTATTAATATGAACATCCTAAGGGATGTTGCACTATTATGGCCCACTTACAAGAGTCCAGGGCATACATACTTAATCCAAAATTTATCAAGAAACAAATTCCTAGATGATTACCTTCTCTGGAAGATAATTTCTGATAGCCCTACCAACAATTGTACTATTCAAGCAAAGCTTATCCTCAATTGCAAGAATAATAATAGTAGCAATGACAACAACCACAAGCATGGGGAATGCTACCACCAAGGTAGTAGTATCCATATAGATAGCCTAACCCCTATGGCTACTATGTACAATGCCCAATCTCTCTTAGGAACACTTATATCCATACTTCCTCTCCCTACTATCCACCAAAGTACCATAAACCTACTACCTCACATATGGATCCAAACTCTTACACACTCTAACCAATAGCTGGTTTCTCATTCCAAGCTCCCAATGCATTACCACTAGTATCATCACTAGTTATGCAAGAAGAAATACCAACATAGCCACAACAAAAGAGTGCTACTAGTGCAGTCACCACAGAAGAGGATGTTATGACAAGTGAATCAAGATCCAAGAAATATTTCTTCTTGAGGGTAAGCCCATAAAAGATTCAAAGGATAGGGACTTCATCTAACTCTATCCCATCCACACATAATCCTTAAGAAAACACTATGCTTCTAACATCTCTAGAGAAGAATTTAACAATAATCATGCTCACACAAGTGGTAATACATTGGATCAAAGTAGGAGTCTTCCTAAACAGATCCTAGAAGTTCCTTAGTCTATCTTGAAATCACAAGACATAAATCATGTAATGCTCTATTAGATTCTAGGTAAGGAGTGAACCTTATTTCATAATACATGAGATTTGGAATCTTCCTTCACTAAAGAAGAGTAACATTCAGTTAGAGCTAAAAAATTAGTCAATTTCTATTCTACTTGAACAAGTGGAATATGTGATTACGACAATAAGTGGTTGGTCTTATCCTACTAATTTTTTGGTGATCCATGTGGGAAAGAATAAAGTGGAATTCCCTATAATCATGGGAAGAGCATGGCTTAGCACTGTGGATGTTAAGTTAGGAATTAAATACTTGGAAATTTACCCTAAACCCTAAACTAGAATTATTTAAAGATGCAGAGTTCCATGTATCGCATACAATAATAATGAGTGCAGTTGTGTGCAGAGAATCTAGACAATAAAACACGATGCCATGACAACATGCAATAAATGTGTTGAAGACATGTGTACAGTAATGCTTGTATGCAGTAGCCACTAGATAAGAAGATACCTAGTGGCTAATCACTAAAAGAAAATCAAAGTCTAATGTATGCATGGAACCAATGAACAAGATCATGAGTGCCTATGTCGAAGAAACAAATAAGTTAGAACAATTACAAAGATAACTTCTTTACATGAAACCACAACAAGAAGAAGATATTGAATGGGAAAAGTTAGAAATACCCAAAATATATGAACCAAAATCGCTAGAACTAAAGGCCCTTCCAAATGTACTAGAATATGCTTTTCTAAACAATAAAAAATTAGTAATCATAACTGTCAATCTTGATAAAAAAAAAAGGAAAAAATTTTGGAAGTGATGAACAAATGGCCAATTGGATTTGCATGGTCCTATGATGAGATCACTAGCATTGATCTGTGCATCTATCAACTTCGAATCTACATAGATCCATCCATTAAACCACACTACCAACCTCAAAGAAGATTGAACCCCGAACTTAAAGAAGTTGTCATATTGAAAGCAGGGTTCATCTACCTAATTGTAGACAATGAATGGATTAGTCCATTAGTCATTATTCCAAAGAAAGATGGTAAGTGGTGGGCCTATGTTAATTTCTGGTTGTTGAACATGGTGACCTTTAATGACCATTTTCCTTTGCCATTTGTTAACCAAGTTGTGGATACCATTACAAGACATCAATACTATAGCTTCCTATATAGATTTAGTAGATATAATCAAATCTATATTGCACCAAAAGATCATGGAAAAACAATGTTCACTAGTCCATGGGGAACATTTGCATATAAGAAAATGCCCTTTGGCTTGTATAATGCTCTTGCCACTTTCTAGGAACTTGTACTTAGCATTTTCCAAAAGTAGACTAGTAATGAAGTTAAAGTATTTATGGATGATTATTCCACATATGGGTTCAACTTCAAAAACATCTTGAATTACTTAGATCAAGCATTGAAAAGATGTGTTGAAAGCAAAGTTCAATTGGCAAAAGAACCACTTAATGGTCTAAGATAGTATAGTTCTAGGACATAAGGTATTTCATAAAGGAATTGAGGTAAATCTAGAAAAGATCAGATTCATTCAAAATATCACTTAGAGGCCACAAACAGTCAAATATATTAGATCATTTCTTGGATATACATGATATTATAGGAGATTTATCAAAAACTTCTTAAAGATTGCAAAATTGCTAGTTGAACTAACAAAGAAACATGCATCATTTCAATGGTCAAAATAATGTGAGAAAGTATTTGAGATCCTAAAATAGAAACTCTTTGAGGCACTAGTCCTTTGAGCTCCAAATTAGGCCAAGCCTTTTCACATTATGATAGATGCTTTAAACTACACATTGGAAGTAGTGTTAACTCAACTTGATGATAAAAAATAACCTTGTTACATACATTGCACTAGTTGAAGCATCACCGAGGCATAACTTAATTATACTACCACAAAAAAGGAGCTTATGATTGTGATATACACACTTGAAAAGTTTAAAAATTATGTGCTTAAGTATCTCATCTATGTCCACACTGACCACTATGCTATCAAATTTCTAATGAATAAAGTAGTGGTAAGTCCAAGAGTGATACAATAGCTTGTCATCTTATAAGAATTTGACATCACAATGATTAACAAAAAAGGAACTAAAAATGTTGTAGCTAATCACTTATGAAAATTAAAATGGGAACCTCAAGAATATTAAGAACCATTGTCAGAACAATTTCCTGACAAAAGTTTATTCACAAAGCACCCGCCAGTGGCTCAGGGGGGGGGGGGGCGCTGCCCATATAGCATTTTAGGCATTAGCTGTGAGAGCTCCTGGGGGGAGCTCAGACGACACATCTGCTAGATTCCACCCTGATGCGGGGGACTCCCCGGCGGACCGAAGCAGGCGCGAGGCTCTTATGCAGGGCTTCTAGCAAGCCGCTAACTT
>MNCI01004064.1:137179-217754 GCA_015680685.1 Gnetum montanum | reverse complement strand
TCTGCGCTTGGTAATCCCAGTGGTGTACCTAGGCCTATGCTTGGCAGTCCCAGTGGCAATCATGCACGAAGTCCAAGATGTGTATGGTTGATCAAGGAATCGGTTGCTCGTCGCACTTAGGCTAGATTAGATTTCCTTACCCTTTTCCTCTTAGCTTAGATTTAGTTAAATATTCTTTTCCATTGTCTTCAGGAGTAGCGTAGATTAGGAAACACATCATACACCTCATCTAGACTAAACCATACGTGACATATGCAAAACTAGTCTAGGTGGAAAGACAACGAACTGCGACCTAAGGCTAACTATCTAGGTGCTACAACTAGCCCATCTACGGAGTTCGACCGGACCGCGCGTGCGACGCTCGTTTCGTATGGTTGAGTGTAGGGGTACCTCGCCACTCATCAATTGTCTACATCACATACCAATCATCCACCTTGCAAATTTACCACTTGATGAACCCACAAGAACTTATTCTTGTTAATATTCAATAGGCGAAACCATTTTATGACTTTTCCTACTCCTCTCAAAACTCTACCTTACATACCAAACTATTTATTCCTCATTCAATCTTCTAAGTATCTGCTCTTGATCGTAGTCATGGGGGTGTTAAGTTTGATACTTATGTCTTAAACCTTTTTTTTACATTCTATTTATACTTTTTACATTTCTTACTAATTTTTACATTCTTTAATATCTTTCCCATTTTTTAATACTTTTTTCATTTTAATCATTTTTATATTTTAATATCTTTCAAAATCTTTATACTTTTTTCCCTTTTTACCTATTTCTCATTATTCATTAATTTTTAATAATCTTCATGTACATATTTTTTTTATTTTTCTAATAAAGTATAAAGGAATAAAACAAGATGTAGTTAAAACAATGAGAATTTCACTCTATGTTATCAAATCATTAAAGGACTGATTGCATATACAGTAAGACCACATCATCCATCTGCTCATTTCTAATAATAAGAGGTTCTTATCATGAACATAATGACAATATTTTTATAATAAAACTAAAATAAACTAATGATCATTATGCCTGGATAGAAAAGTGAAGAACTAAGTGGGAATGAAAAGGTTGCCACATCAAGGGGATTTGTGGATTCTCTAAGGCTACTACTATAAGTCTTATCCTATTGTTAAGTTGTATTATTTACTTGAGTTCTAGCAAAAAATGGATGTTATAAAATAAATACCATCTTCCCATGTCACTAGAAAGACATATTACCCATGCTTGAAGGTAGTCCTCTAGTAAGGTTGATATAGTAATGATCTAATAAATTTACATAACAAAAATTTCAAGGGGTTCCACTAGAAAGAGATGTTACCCTTGCTTGAAGGCACTCCTCTATCCAATGGCCAAGTCTCCTTTAAAAATAAAATGTGTTGTTAATAAATTGCTTCCATATAATTCATGTGAAAGTGTTAATATTTTTTGTAGTTGTGGTAGTAATATGGTTGTTAGTTTTGAGATGATACATTGCAATGTCACTGGTAAGTGGTATGGACTCGAATCTTGGATAGAAGGGATAATGATTGTTTTAACCATGCATCACATATAGAATCCATTATGCCTATGGTAAGATACTTCATGTCCCATTTTCTACAATCCCTACTACTACCACTCTACCTCACTATTATATACAATCATGATTTGATTGTTTTTTTATAATATAGTATTATTTTCTTATTGAGGTAATACTAGCATGTGTGTTTTTGAAAGAAAGGTATGTTTTACATTTAACTTCTTGAGTGCCTACAAACACTTATAGCTGTGATTATACAAGGGCACTAAAGGCTAGAGCCTACTTTGAGGAGGATCCACTTGTATAACTCTTGTGCTTCATACCTGATGGCCAATTCCATATCATCTTGTGCCTCTAGAACACTTATGTGATTATTGTTATTTTCCTATAATACTCATCTTCATTCATATACTTGGAAATTACAACCAACCATCTTCTACAAACTTAATTGACTTACCTTGCCTAAACTCCTTCTTTCACATACTTTTAATGATAAATTCATTAAATTTTAAGCATCACCTACAATTAAGAATCTTTGGGACCATCTCTATACCTTCAAGACTATCCAATTTTACCATTAGAAATCACATAGAATCTTGAAATTTTTCATGGTGATATCATAGATACGATGTATCAACCCTTGCAATATTGCATCCACGATGTATCCTTAATAAAATCTATTTATATGCATGAGGTATTAGAAAACTTTTTCATTCTCTTATTTCATACGAGGGATTTCATGCTGGCTTTTTGACCTTTGAACTTCCAAGAGCCATGTCTTCCTTATCATAACTCAAATTTAAGCCATTTTTATTTCTTTTTGCTCATGGAGTGATCAACTTAGTCATGGGAAAGATTATTGCACGTAGTTTATGCAAATTGCATCAATTTTTCTAACGCATGGAAGAATAAAGTAAGGTTAAGAGCAATAAGAAAAGATTATATTTTAAACTAACAAAGGCTAGCAAATCTAACAATTCTTCCCAAATAACCATTTAAACACACTTTAAACAAGAAACTAACAAATTATGATAGGTTATAAATCATAAATTATTTGTAAACATTAGAAAATTCTTCATTTAAGGGTTTTTCTTGGAGAAGGATTTATCCAAGTTACAAATTCTTCTAACTTTGCAATCCCAATTAGAATTAAAGTTGGAATTAAGGAATAATTTTGATCAAACCCACATGATTGCATATGCCACCTAAGAGACCCACAGTAAAAGGACCTTCAAAACCAAGGGAGAAAAGATTGAGGAAAAGAGGTAGAGGATGAAATGATGAACAAACTCCACTCGTAGAGCAAGAGGCTTAATCCTACAACATCCATCAACCAACACCTACAATAGGAGAATTTGTGTAGGTAGAAGCTAATTCACTACCTACTCCTAAGTAAGGAAAACATCTCGCACTCTCTAATGAGTATCTACAAGCCATCTAGGAGAAGTTCATCATGTCCAATATCATACTGAAATTGAACTTTGGACCATTCATGGATTTTTCTCTTGCTAAGGTTTATGAGCAGCTACAAGCCTCTTCTCTTTGGTCCAGCATCTCAAGTAATGATGAATGGTACTTGGGAAAAGTGTATCAATTTTGGAAAAATATATAAGATGATGCTATAGTGAAAGTAGAGGGAATCATAGTGTCATACTTAGTTGAAGCCATAAGCAAGGCATTGAATATTCCAAATGTCAAAGCTGACATTGCCCAAATATCTATAAGGTCTCATGCATAAGTAATAAAATTATGGCTATAGAGGGCCCATGGAACCAGTGAAAACGAATACAATGGATTGTCTATAGTCAAGAAGATTTAATTTCAAAAGATTAAATAGAATTTTCACCTATGCTACTAGAGGAAGCACCATCTTGATGGGGAAATTCCAGGCCAACATAGCTCATCTACTATTTTTGAAAATTTAAAAAAAATTGAGGAGAAGAAAATAGGGAAACTTATCCTATAATTTCCTTGACTCATCAAAAGATTATGCCAACAAGCAAGAATATTATACTACACCAATGATGTACTCTACAAAACTCAAAATGCCTCTTATGCTAAAATCTCTAAACTAGTATCACCAAAGAAAGATCAAGTAAAGAAGCTAGTAGGCACTAAAGGAGCAATAGGGTTTACATAAGTAGAAAACATTCTAGCTACAAGAATGGAACAAGCAAGACCTAGTGGATTAACATTAGTTGCTGATAGACTAGGATAGAGTGCTCCTCCAATGCCACATAATTATAGATCCTCGATGAGCCATTTGTAGTAGATTTCTAAAATAATAAGTTAAGAAATCTAAGAGGTCTTAAGTATGTATAGAGTACAGGACAATCCTAATAAGCCTATTGTATCAACAAGACTTGCAAGTGGTCAAGTCTCATTGCAGGCAGGAGTAGCTGAGAACTAGATATGATAAATCTCTAGGAATGCAACTTCTTTCTAAGTGATGTTGGAAACATGGGAAGGAGCCACAATAGTGGTAATGCAATATCAAGATGTAGCAAGAGCAATTGAAGTCATTACTGATCATATCAAAGAATTCTTTAATATTGTCATTGTATCATCAACTGATCTTACTAGAGAAAGAGATGTAGACACCATAGCCAGAATGTTCATGGCCCCAATAGGGCATGAAGACATATTGGATTGACTACTGTAGATAGGGCAAGTAATGCAAAATCTCTTTGATATCCCTAGTGATATCACTACAGTGTAGTCAAAACTAATTTTAATTAAGGACAAGTTAGTCATGGTTGAAACTAGAAAATAACATGTTAAAACTAAGGTGTAGAGGTTATAAGTAGACCTAGCCATACTAAGAGCAAAAATGCAAGGCCTTGCACAAGATGTTGCACCTGACTAGCTAGAATAATTCAAGAGTGAATAGATCAACCAACTGATGGCCAAGTACACTAAGATGAAGATGGAAAAAGAGAAGCACTATGAAATGCTTTAGTGGTAGAATCCCAAACATATGCCCATGCCAAGGTTCCAACTGCACTAGAAGAAGGAAATAACAAAATTGTTATAGAAAATGTAAGATTGACCAACATTGAAAAATAGAAGAATGTGCTAGAAGAGAGAATTCATCAGCTGAGAAAGTAGTTCACTCAAGTCAACCTTAACATCAAATAATTGACTAGAGAAAATAGAGCATTATCTATGGAAGAAGCCTATGTCATATACCAAAAGTTAGACATTAAAATTAGGCATGGTAAAATGAGGCCAAAAAGCATGAATAGCTAAAGGAGCACTTTAGAGACTATGTGGGCGTATACAAGTAGATTAATGAGAAAGAGATCAAAATGGCTAAAGCTAAAATTAGTTTCATCACAACACAAAAACTTGATTGGTAGCCTATATTAAACAGTCTTATCCATGTACACTAAGTGGAAATCCAAGACAAGGACCTGCAAATAGAAGATTTGATAGAGTACATGGGTTGAGCAAATCCTTGATACACTTAGTCATGTTAATAGCAGGTAGACTCAGAATAGACTGAGTAGCAAGTGGCTACAATTTATGTAATGTACAAAAAAGAGTTTGTAGAAAGGAAAGATGCATAGCAAAAACTCCACATAGCAAACTCTAAACTACAAGTGGTCAAAGCTGTCTACAAGAATTAGAAGGACATAGTAACAAACCTGCTAGGAGAATGACTAGTTATCAAGACTTAATAAAAATAACTAGAACTTCTAAGAAGGGAAGAAGGTAGTTTGCGGCTTGGTATGTAAAGGCCAAAAGGATGTTTCCACAGTTGTTGTGTTCCTAGGAAGTACCAACTCTAGAAAACATTGTTGAATTTGCCTAGATGGTACATGATCCAAGATCAGAAGAATAGAAGCTCAAGGAACTACTAAATAGATATTACTTTTAGAAGCCTAATGATAAAGGAAAGAAGTTAATGGAGGAACTAGCACCACTTGGGACATGAAGACTACATCAAGCTGAGATGTTTTTGTTTTCTTGTAACTTTTTTTATTATGTGTGTTAGTCATGCACTACATGATAATTTTGTAAACATCCCTCGAACCTCAATGTAACATTCATAGTAGATTCAATCATGTATATAAGTCATAGCATCAAAGTCTATATACAACCCCACAAATTTTGTAAGGAACTCTATCATTCTTTTATTTTAACTTAAGGATGAGTTTTTCGTCAACTATGAGAGTATGATAAAACCATATAATATGCAAGCCATGATATCATAGTTATAATATTGTAGCTTTGCATATGTCATTGTAGGTGCAATGTAGTGGGCCATGATAATGCCTATAAATACTAGCCCACCATCATGTCAAAACAACAACTTTTTGCTAACACTTAGAGAAATTCTTGTAGTTTTTTTCCATGACTTAGAGTTAGAGTTAGAGTGAATGTCTACAATGTGGTGAATAATAGTTGTACAAAATCTTTATTTGAGTGGATTATTCTTGGACATAGTTCATGAATGACAATAAATATTGAGAATGTTTTTCATCAATGTTGCAATTCACTTAGTGATGAATTGTGTTTTGCCAGGCCCTGTTATCGAATCCTCAATATCGAGTACACGATATCGTAGCCTGGGTAACGATATCAAATACACGATATCATGATTCCTTTGTAGGCCTATAAATACCACATTTGGGCACATAGGAAGGGCATGGTCGGTAAGTGTAAGTGTAGAGTCTTTTTGCTAATTTTCAATTCATTTTAGTTCTTTCCCTAGTGCATGCCCACAATGTGAGGATTGTAATTGTACAGAACCTTTATTTGAGTGTGACATACTTGGACACACACATGATTGACAATAAAGATCGAGATTACTCCATCATTGCAGCATTCACTTAGTTTTTAATTATTTAATTATTATTGTTATTTATTGTTTTCTTAGTTAGTATTTCTTTACCGTCATTTACTATTCCTATTGTTAAATGCGGAATGAGTACGACTTAATCACGAACATTGAAGTGTAACTACTTGGTAACCTAGTAGCATATCTAGGAGTGCTCAAGTAATGTGCGCTTGGTAATCCCAAAAGTAGTACATGAGGTCCAAGATGCGTACGAATGATTAAGGATGGATGCTCATCGCACTTAGGCTAGCTTAGATTTTGATTCTCATCACCTATTAGCTTAAAACAAGATTATTTTCTATTGTCTCTAGGAGTAGCTTAGTGTTAAAAACAATATCATACACCTCACTCTAGACTAAACCATACATGATAAGCGAATACTAGTCCAGGTGGGAAGATATCGAACTGTGATCAATGTGTAACTATCTAGATATCACAACTAGTTCACTTGGGAAGTTCAACCGGATCATGCGTACATGCTCGTATTCATATGGTTGAGTGTAGGGGTACCTCACCACTCATCATTGGCACTATTGTTGGGGACGATGCTAGTTATTTAGCTTAGTTACAACATCCAAGATCACTATAACGAAGCCTTGACGATATATCTTTTAGAAAGAAAGTAATCATAAATAAGTCACACAAAAATTCATAATAATGTCTCTCTCACAAGACTATGATAATGCAACAACTAGTAAGGTAATTCATTGGAGAACCAATGAATTATATGATGATGAAGATGAAGTTTGCAGTACTCAATCTTATGCAGGGAACCCCTATGTTCATGAGCACCCCAAATGGTATTCAAGGATTCTTATCATCTAACTCTAACACCCCTTTCACATCAGGTTGTGGCATGGATGACCATCTTTCAAGGGGTCGGTGTAGAAATAAAAATCGAGGCCACAGGCAAAGTTAGGACACCAACGCGAATGAAGACAACATCATCCCAACTCACAAACTCATAACCTACCTAGTGATGATGAAAGCCATATACAACATCCTATTCAAATATCCCACCTAATGCATATAGAACAGGCTATTCAAATATCCCACAGGCATCGCAAGAAAAGCCATCTACCTAGGCTTAATTTAAACAACTTTCCCAAGTTTTTAGAAGGCTATGATTTAGATCTGCAACATCATTTAGAAACCTTCCATGATGCTTGTGTATGGAAAAATATTGATAATGGGTGGCAAAAACTTAAGCTCTTTCCTATGACACTCGTTGGCCAACAATGGTAGAACTCTTCAATGAAAGTTATCAAACCTATGCATGAGTGTCAACCTTAAGGAAACAAATCCAAGAATGGAAACAAGCAACATGAACCCTTGGACATGGCCTTAGAAAGATATTACTTTTTGTTAAACAAGTGCCTAGGCCATGGGTTCTCTAGGGAAAGGTTAATGTACCACATCATGGATGGGCTCTATAATGAAATAAGGGAGACTCTAGGGATGTATGCCCCAGGCCAACTATATAAACTATGAACCCACCAATTCCAAGAACTTATTAAGTAGGTAGCAACAAAAGAAGGAGAAATAGCTAAATGGGAGAATGTTGAAAACTCTCAATAGGACCAAAATCTCAAAATAGCAAAGGTCCATGATCATGAAGAGAAGAAATCAACTCACCTAAAGGAGGTGGAATCATCTTTGCCAATACTACAATCACTAGGTGAGATTGAGGCAAAGATCAATAAGATGATGAACTGGGTACATGAAAAATGTAGAGAATATGCCAACACTATTAGAGATAGAACTATGCCAAATCAAGAAACAAGACAGGACACCACATAATAATCAAAATGAAGGGTTGAAGACAATAAGAATAGGAACTCAACTACCAATCATACGTATCAATGTAACGTTTGCCTATACAATCACCCCAAAGGCCAATGCCCAATCTTGTCACATTTACATGAGCATTGGGGAGGAATGTTACATCCAGATTTTGTACAAAAATATCATGTTCAACCACAGTGGCAAAAATCCTAGTCATGGGGGAAGCCACCATCAAACTGGTCACACCCCTCATACCATCCAAACCTAAGCGCTTATCATGTTCAACATCCTATTTCCCCAACTGTCTCAACATCTTCTATTTCACCATATCATTATCATTTTCATGAGTACTATCAACCCATGTCCTCTCCAACAAGATCACCACTTCACATTTCTTGTACTTCTCCTCACCCTCAATATTCTCATCATTCACCTCCTTCTACATTGCCATTAGATGTGCCAGAAGGTTTTTCACCACAGCACCAACCCACGAACATTACTTGTGCTACTATTATCAACAGTAGTGGAGGTCCTCCACAACGTCAAAAGTGTCCTTTCTTTAGGCATGACCGAAGAAAGAGATAGCACAGTTTTGAAACCACTGCATCCTCCAACCCAGCACAAGTTCAACGTTGTGATGCATCTATCTCCTCAAACTTAATGTCTCCTATTCCCTTATCAGGGCCACCAATCAATACTTCAACTATTAGGCAACTTAATGAATATAACCACAAAGGTAGACATATCAATCCTTGCATACCATCGTACAGTCATGGATGCCATAGTGGCTCAAATCCTTATCACTTAACCACATCTTATAATTTTCCCCACTATGCCTACGTAAATCAAGTGTATGAACCCTAATTTGGGTACATTCCTACCACCACATCAAAAGACACCTAGTGGTTTGGATATGATCAAACTCCAATATTTTCCACATGCATGGATCAACATTTTCCATTTATTAATTCTAGCCATGCTCAAAAGTCTAGTCATAGAGGATATGCTCCATTCCAACAAGAAAAATTAGTAAATGTTTTTCCTTTTCTTTAATTTTATAATTTTTTCTCCAATTTTTCATCTTTCAATTTGTTGTTTTATCTTTTTATTCATTGTTTTATCTTTTTATGGGTAATCTCATCTATGAATAAAACACTCATGTGACTTGTTGGTCGAGGTATTGTTCTATGCTATCAAGTCTCAGGTGATTACTTATTTGGACAGTGAGCCCACAACATCTACCCATCCATTCTATTAATAAGTGGTTCTACTCTGGGAACAATGATATTCTTGCCATCATTAAAACTTAAAGTAATTTGGTGCTCATTTGGCCTAGAGTGAAAAATGATAGACTAAGAAGGAATGGCTAGGGTGTGACATCAATGGGACTTGTGGATTCTCTTTGGTGACATCTATAGGAGCTATCATGCAACCTGGTTGTACGAAGATCCTTGTAGATCTAACAAAAAATGGAAGTAAGAGTAATAATGGCCCTCAATAAAGGAACTCAATGCTATTTTGGGGTCCCATTGGAAAGACATGCACCCATGCCTGAAGGTTGGTGACTTTTCAAGATCACTTTTGGAAAAGATAAGTGCCAAAGCGGCTAGAAAAGAAAAGCAAAGAAAAGGAAAAGAAAAGAAAAACACAAAGAAAAGATCAAGAAAAATGGACCATAGAGAAATTCCAAATCACTTCTCCCTTGAACAAAACACCAAGTGATCGTACACCTTGCTGTTATGGTGCTCTTCTGGTTGTCTATCATTGGATGAAACAATGTAATATCACTGATTAGAAGAATGGACTTGGTCTTGATTTTAGAGTGACAAGCTAATAACACATTAATCACATCCTACACTCAGGATTCATTGTGCCCTGGGTTAGTTACCTCATGTCTTGATCTCTGCAATCCTTTCTACAATTCGTCTCATCTCGTTGATAATGTATTTTTGACTTATGTCTTATGTAGCATTGAACTCATACCTCATCATCATGGTATCTATATGTGTGTGTTTTGTGGAACTAGTGTGGATTGCATTTAACCCTTTTAGTACCTATGGACATTTTTAGGTGTGGTTACATAAGGGCATGATAGGTAGGAACCTACTTTGGGGAGGATCCACATGAGTAACTTCTGTAATTTGCACTCATTGCACATCATCATCACATCATTTTATACCCTCCAAGTATTGCATTGTCATAATAATCTTTCCCTTCATCATTATTTTAAATTCCAACGTTCCTATGCACCTCATCATGTCCTTTTTCCTCATCCTATTCATGCATTTCATTGTCAAATTTGACTTCATTACACTTCTGGTGCCTTTAGGTCTCTTCGATGTTACCTTAGACATTTCAATTTAACCTTAAATCCTTCATTTTTGGCCTTGGAAATCTGAAAATTTATCAATTTGGCTAAGTACCCTATTTTCAATGGGACACAATATTGGGTACCCGATATCGGGTCTGACGTGATAGTAGGTCCACGCTATTGGGTACAAAATATCACATCTGTAAAAACTATATATAGGGACCTCACCACACACGTCAACGTCATTTTTCACTGTTCATGCAAGGGGAGTGGTTGAAATTTTTTTTGCAAATTCTGATGCTTTGAGCATCTATCATTCCAATTTCCATATCTTGCTCATTAACACTTCGATCCTTGTTCCAATTAAACCTATCTAAACTCGAAGTGTTTGACTTAGCCGTGGGGGGGAAGGGAACGCTCCAAGTTGTGCATAGTTTTTTTCGAATTCAACATTGCCCAAAGGATATCATGAAGGGTAAATGCCCTTAAAAATGTTAAAAACATTTTCCAAATTAATTTTATCTCTTCACCCATACCATGAAAATTATTTTTTTGGAGTCACCTAATCAAATTGGGCCCAATATTAAAACTTTTAGGAGAAATTTTTGTAAAATTTTCTAACTTTGAATTACACTAGACAAGAAATGAATTTATTAAGGCAAGAAGTAAGGTATAAATCAAATTTTGTAAATAGTCTTACTAATAGATAGTTCTGTGTGATTGCAAATGGACCCTAAGAGAGGATAGCATGGAGGACCCTCTCAAGGTGCATCTAAATAGTCAAGGAGAGGTAGAGGCTAGGCATCTCTTGAGGAACATACAAAGCAGGAGGCACAATCATTCAACATCCATTAGGAACCTCCTATTACTGTGCAATTAGGACATGCTGAAGGTGGAGATAGCAAAGCACTTGAACAAGGACAACATCTCACATTGTCTCCGAAATGTGTTTAGGTAATTCATGAAAGATCCACGTTAGCAACTATGATTATGGAACTCAACTTTGGACCTTTCATTGAGTTTGCTCCTAAAGTAGTCAGGGACCAACTTAAAGGGTCCCCACTGTGCCCTATTCTATTTGAAAGTGGTGATTCGTACCTGGGAGAGACTTACAAATTTTGGCACAACAAAGAAGAAGGCACCATTGTTGATATTGGTGGTATTTCTATGGATTTCTCTGCCAAAGCCATTTTGGAAATTCTAAATCTTTCAAATACAGGGCCAAAGGTTGCTCACTTGTCCACTCATTCCGATGTTGATGCGCAAAAGATATGGTTGAAAAGGGCATACAACAAGGAAGGTAAAGCATATGGAAATCTTACACTTGAAGAGAGAGTCTACGTCAAAATCAGCACATATTACATTTTTTCAACAAAAAGTTTAAATAGAATTTTCACATATGCAGCTAGAGGAAGTGTCATCTTGATGGGCAAGGTTAATGCCAACCTATCCCACTATATCTTACAGAAATTTTGAGGCAGTTTGAAAAATGTAAGATGGGGAAGTTTGCATTGCCCTCCCCCTATCTCATTAGGAAGTTGTGCCAATGTGCCAGAATTTTGGGGTACACCAATGACGTCCCTAAAAAGGCCCAAAATGCTTCATTCGTTGAATTACTAAAGCCACCAGCCTCAAGGAAAAGTGCTGGTGAGACATTAGAGCCTGAGAAAGAATAGGAAGCGAGGCCTAGCACACAACTTACAGGCCAACAAGACCAACCACCACCACCACCATCGCAGGACTATCGACCATCGATGAGTCATCTCAAGGCTATTGCTGAATCGGTCAATTGGGAAATTTGTGATGAAGCTAATCTCTTTAGGGTCATCGATAATATTGTACGATCCACAGTCTCAATTGATCATGCACAAGGCGAGGTGTCTATCCAAACAAGAGGAGGGGAATCACACTGGTCACAACAAATCTTTGGAAATGCTACATCTTTTCAAGTATAATTAGAAACTAGTGAAGGCACCACAATAGTGGTCATGTAGCACCAAGATGCAATGGGAGTAGTAGAAGTGGTCACAGACCACATAAAAGAATCATTTAATGTTACTATTATGCCACTGGTAGATTTTACAGGAGCATGCAATGCTCAAACTTTGGCCAGCCCCTCGATAACTCCTATGGAGCATGAGGATTTTCTAGATTAGTTGCTATAGACATGACAAGTGATGACGTCCCTATTTGACATCCCTCAAGATGTCACAGCAGCTCAGTCAAATCTCATCTCCACAAAAGGGAAGCTAGTCATGGCAAAGGTCAGGTTGAGCATGCAGAGGGGGAGTTAGAAAGACTCTAAGAAAAGCTCGTCATCCTACAAGCTACACAGTGAGATCTGTCCCGATTCATCCCTGCAAACTAGTTAGAATCATTCCAGATGGAGTAGTTGAATAAATTGTTGAAAGAGAATAAAAAAGTGGCTAAGGAAAAAGAGAAGGCTAATTGGGATGCTTCTAAGGCACAAGCTTAAACATATGCACATGTCAAAGCACTCAAGGCCTCACAAGAAGGAAATAAACACCTTGCCGCCAAAAATCTCCGATTAACCATAGTAAAAAAATAAAAGAATGTTCTTGAAGAAAATTTTCAGCAATTATGAGAACAATTAATAAGGGTTAACTAGGATATGAATCTCTTGGCAAGAGAAAATAGAACCCTCTCAATCTAGGAGGTACGCGTGATCCATCAGAAGATGACAATTGAAATAAGCGCGTGGTAGGATGAGGCCAAGTGACATGAGAAGCTCAAGGAGCACTTTAGAGATCATGTGGGGATGTACAAATAGGTGGTTGAAAAAGAAATCCATATGGCCAAAGCCCACATTAACACACTCAGTGCTCAAAATGTTGATTGGTGGGCCATATTGGATACTTATGCCTTCATCCACCAAGGTGAACTAAAAAGCTAGGACCTATAGATTCAAGATCTCATGGAGTACATGGAGTTGGCAAACCTGTGTATGTCAACTTAGCCATGTTAACAGTAGGATACCCAAGAAAAAAATTAGAGAAATAGGTAGCAACCACCTATGCTAAATATGAAACATAATTTTTTGAACACAAGAAAACATTATAGAAATTGGAAGTAGCAAATTCTGAATTAGAGGTGGTCAAGACCAGTTACCAAGGATAGAAAGATGTCACAGTGGATTTGGCTCAATAGCTCACGGACTACCAAGAATACAAAGACAAAGCTAGAGCCTATGAAGAGGAATGACAGCTATTTTCGGCTTGGTATGTCAAGGTCAATCAGATGTTTCTGCAACTACCATGCCCATGGGAGGTGCCAACTCCATCAAACATTGGAGCATTAACATGGATGGCACAAGATCCCTGAACTGAAGATGAAAAGCTTAAGGCACTTCTTCAGAGACATCCATTTTCAAAACTTGGAGCACAAGATAAGGGGAGGAGACCCATGGAGGAGTCACCACCACCAGGAACTACATGAGTTCCAACAATTTTTGTTTTTGTAAATTCTGTGTCTGTGTCCCAATTTCATTTTCTTCAATTCCACACTACAGCATGAGTAATTCCTAGTGAGTCAATAATCCCATACCTATCCACTATGTAATCAATCGAACCCATTCTCATTTTTTCTGACTTAAGGACGAGTTGTTATTCAGTTGTGGGGGTATGAAGAATCCTGTTTTGCCAGGCCCCAATATCATATCCTTGATATTGAGTACGCGATATTGCGGCCTGTGTAACGATATCAAATACACGATATCATGATTCTTGTGTATGCCTATAAATACCACATTTGGGTGCACAGGAAGGGGGGAGTTAGTAAGTGTAAGTGTAGAGTCTTTTTGTCAATTTTCAATTCATTTTAGTTCTTTCCCCAGTGCATTCCTGTAGTGTGATGATTGTAATTATACAGAACCTTTATTTGAGTGTGACATACTTGGACACACACATGATTGACAATAAAGATCGAGATTACTCCATCATTGCAGCATTCACTTAGTTTTTAATTATTTAATTATTATTATTATTTATTATTTTTTGAGTTAGTATTTTTTACCATCATTTACTATTCCTATTGTTAAATGTGGAATGAGTACGACTTAATTACGAACATTGAAGTGTAACTACTTGGCAACCTAGTAGTGTATCTAGGAGTGCTCAAGTAATGTGCACTTGGTAATCCCAAAAGTAGTACATGAGGTCCAAGATGCATACGGATGATTAAGGACAGATGCTCATTGCACTTAGGCTAGCTTAGATTTTTCTTCTCATCGCCTATTAGCTTAAAACAAGATTATTTTCCATTGTCTCTAGGAGTAGCCTAGTGTTAGAAACAATATCATACACCTCACTCTAGACTAAACCATACATGATAAGTGAATACTAGTCCAGGTGGGAAGACATCAAACTGCGATCAACATGTAACTATCTAGATATCACAACTAGTCCGTCTACAGAGTTCAACCGAATCATGCATACATGCTCATATTCATATGGTTGAGTGTAGGGGTATGTCACCACTCATCACTTAGCATAATTTTTACTTTTCAAGAATATTTACTTTCCTTCAATTATTTATGTTTTCTAAGTTATTTTATATTCTAATGTGTTTTAGTAAGTCATAATAAGTATAATTTGTTAGTGTAAAGTATAACTATTTGGAAACCTAGTAGTGACTTTTCTTGATTCACTTAGTAGTAAAGATACTTCATAATTCTAGTAACAATTGCATCAGCCTAAGACGTGTATTGAAAACCAAGAATAGATACTTATCGCTAATAGGATAAAATAGCTTTACATTTTCATTGTTTTTAGACTTAGAGTTTATAACCATTTTTATCATGTTGGCACTTAGCATATTTTGAGCTAAACAACATTAGTATATCACATACCTAACTTCGAGTTAAATCATAAAATTTTCACCTCATTAACTCTCAGTGGAAAGATAATGATCATGAACTTAACATCAACTACTAGTATACTTACATTTTCCATTTGTAGATTACGATTTGGTCACACATGAATACTTGTGACTTGTATAGTTGAGTGTTGGAATACCCAATCGTTCATCAAAAAGGGTCAAGTACCTAAACTGAAATCACTTTATATAAATTATTTTAACATTAAAAATCCTTAGACTATTAGCCATTTTTTAGCAAATTGTTTTTCTTCTAAAGGTTAGTAAGAGATCCTTATGATAAATCAAGTTTTTCTTAGACAACTACAATATCTTAAATGTGATATCATATCTTAAAATATGATGTCATGGATGCGATGCAGTGGATCATGATGATGCTTATAAATACAAGTCCACCATCATGATAGAGGATGCATTTTTGCTAATACTTAATAAAATTCTTACAATTTGTTTTCATAAAATTAGAGTTAGTTGTGAATACTTGTACTGTAATATACTATAGTTGTTCGACATTTTTATTTAAGTGGATTATTCTTGGACATAAATTATGAATGAAAATAAAGATCAAGATTGTTCTTTAATCTTGTAGCACTTCACTTAGATTAGATTTACATTTCTATGCAATTTTCTTTTCCAATTCATTTACATTTTCTAAGTCATTTACTATTTCCATGTTTATTAGTATAGATGGAAAAGTATGATTGGTTTGAAGTGAAAAGTGTAACTATCTAGTAAGCTAGTAGTAGCTTAACTTAAGTTACTTAGTAGTAAAGTTACTGGGTAACCCCAATGATCTTTACATTAGCCTATGACATGTATGACAAACTAGGAATGAATAATTATTGTCAAGCTAGATTAGCTTTATATTTTCATTATTCTTAGTTGGTAAAATTTATATCTATTTCACTATATTTTTCATTAGCATACTTTGAGCAATATAATATCATCTAATTATATATCGCACTAATTATATGCCTTGTACTTTGCTAACTCTAGTGAGAAGATAATGATCATGAACTTATCATCAACTTGCTAGTATAATTACTGAAACATCTCAAGGAAAATTCATGTTGTGAATAAGAAAGGATGGTAACCATGTTTTTGCTATGTAATTTTGATCAGATTCAAGATCAAGAATAATTGCCTTGTTTTCTACTAAAAAATGCTACCTTGTAACCTTATTCTAGCAAAAATTATAGATCTTTTAAGACATGTAAAATGACATTCATTGTTCACATTGCCAAGTTTCATTATGCCAGCGTATTAGGCTTAAAAGTCACATATGCTGGTGGCTAATATGTTGCAATTTTGGGCCATACAAATGGCCAAAAATACTATGTAATGGTCTAGAAAGCTTACAGGATCATAACCGATACAACAATAACAAATTGAAGGTCGATTTTAGCCAAATTCAACACCATTTCCAAACCTTTTTGGGCACATCACAGATCATTTTGAAACCTATTTTGGGCAAGTTAGTAGAGACATTGTTACAGATTTTTGCAGCCTTCTTTTAGCACTAATCATTGAGAGTAAAGAGAAACTATTATAGTATTTATTTTGGAGCGAATTGATTAAGATGAACAAGTATAGATTTAATTGCAGAACACATCTTGCCTACATGAGCTAGATCTTAAACAATGGTCTCAGAGAGATCTTTGAGCTATTTGTACTCTCTGGATTTTGAAAGCCTATTGATATATATTTTTTGAACCTATTGATTTATAGCATTTTACAACATTTTAATATAAAGTTTGTAGCCTGATTTTGGCCACATTGTTTACTAGTTTCTCTTGGTTTTTTCAGATCCAGCATTGGATCCATTATTTGTCTATTTTTCTTACACTTATTTTAGCCTATATTCTCATTTGGTAATAGATTTTCAAGTCCTTAGGTGTTCGACAAGACTACCTATGATGCCTCAAGTCCTTTTGAGGCCCATGGATTCTAAGGTTAGCACTATCATGTGTAGATTCATTTAATTTCCGATGTTGAATTTTTCCATCACTACAATTTTCTGGTGCTAGAAGGAGGACCTCTCCTTAACTTTTTCATCTAAACCTATATGCAAGTACCATTTTCCTATTTCTTCTACCTTTTCATGCTAGCATATTTGATACTATAAGAGTTATTTTGAGTCTTCTATAACCTTAGCATTTTTGAGTTTCTATGCATTATTTTTAGATTTTTTTCATGTAAAAATTTTATAGTGCAGCTAGTTTACAATTTCTTTAAATTGTAAAATAATTATTTTTATGGTTGTAGTGCATATTATCTTTTTTGTTTTCACAGATAATTTTGTAGAGTTTTTTCCAAAACTTTTGTAGCCTTTTTTCTTGTTTTCCCTATGCAACCTTAAAAAGGTTGAAGCCTTTTTCTTGTGCAACCTCAAAATGTTGTAGCTTAATTATCCTTTTTGTCCTGTGTAGCCTTGAATACATCATTACCATTCTTTCCATTATTCCCGGTGTAACCAAAAATATGCTAGGATAAATATGCTCATAAAAATCATTGTTACAACTATATTTCATTTCATTTTCCTTGATTCTACACTTACATTTTAGCCAAATTTGTTAAATATGCTAC
Source organism: Gnetum montanum (assembly GCA_015680685.1). Taxonomy (NCBI): domain Eukaryota; kingdom Viridiplantae; phylum Streptophyta; class Gnetopsida; order Gnetales; family Gnetaceae; genus Gnetum; species Gnetum montanum. The sequence continues at coordinate 199,805 of MNCI01004064.1, read as the reverse complement.
ACCTAAAATAGTCTCACAAGCTACAACTTAAAAAAGCTATTAAATACACTACACGTCAAATACACTGTAAGTTGTTAAATATGCTACAACTCATATATGCTAAATTTGTCACAAGATGTGCTCAAACAAGCTATTAAATATGCTACATCGCAAATAAGTTACAAGCTATAGCTATAAGCTAAAGCTTATTTAAGATGTTATAACATTTACCACGTTTTCCCAATCACTTTGTCTCACATAGTTTATGCCTTTTGCATCAAGCATTCTACCACACAACATCATTTCCATGGCCTCTAATGGGAAATCCATCCATATCTATGACCCCAAGGACCTAGCCATTATTGCTTGTTACCAAACTCTTAGGCGTATCTTCTAGAATCCTTTATACACAAACATAAATGAGGATTATTGCAACTTCGTTTGCACAAAGATACAAGCTAGTTTATGTATCCTACACAAAGAATTAGATTCTAAGCACCAGTTTGAGATCATCCACAAGAATGGGAAGAAGTACATTCCTTCCCCCTATGGCCACATTAAATTAACAAAATCCTTTACACACATGTTATCACAACTAGTAGAGGCTGATAATGAGGTTGAAATAAGTAAGGAAGCCAATCTAGAACAAGACCAAGAGGAGCAAGATGAATTCAAGGCTTATTACAAGCTAAAGATGCACTTAAGAGACCTTTTATAGCATTATGTCCCAAAGGTGACCATGTTTAATATAGTGCCTCCTACCTCTATAGTAAACCAAGTACCCCTTGTAACCTTTGTAAGTCAAGTGTCATAATCTACTTCTCTACTTACTTCCTCGTTTACCTCAACCCCTTTCATCACTAAGCTTACCCTTCACTTGTTTCTTCTATACCCCAACCATTTATAGCTTTAGCTAGTTATTTTGTGGGATTTAAGATACTACATGTGTCGCATAAGCCATTTTTTTAAAATACTCTCTTTGTCCCTCATGTCCTAGTGAAAACCTCATTTTCCATATTTAATCATACCGTAGCGGTAGTAACTCGACATTTCCAATCCACACCATTGCCTTTTTTCCAACCACTAATTGTTCAACAACCAACACAACTTGTAGGAGCATCACAAAGCCTAGATCAAGCCTTTCAACAAATTTACGAATTTACTGAGAAGCTAAGAAATCTTGAAGCTAGTCAATCCAAATGGTAAAAGTCATGTACTTTTACCAAGATGATCCAATTAGTCCAACTATCTCTCAACTTACATTACCTTTGGGTATTCCCATCCCTCAATTCACCAAGTACAATGGTGAAGGTGATCCCAATGCATATCTTATCATCTTTTACTATGAGTAATATCTTACTACAAGCTTGGTTACACATAGTGCTATGATTTTTTTCCTATGTCCTTAATAAGCAAAGCTTTAGACTAGTATAGGATGTTGCTGAGGAATTCTAACTTCTCACTTGATGACTTGATTACTCAAATTTTAACCATTTTAAGTATAACTTGAAGGCTAATGTAACATTAGATCAACTTATGAAAGTGATATAAGGACCCCTTGAACTAGTTCAAAAGTTTATTTAGAAATGGAATGAAACACTCAACAAAATTTGAGAGTCCATCTTTGAAATTCATTAGCTAGCCATTTTCAAGAGGGTAGTTCACAACTTTATCAAGTCAAAGCTTTATTACTTAGAACCATGATCATTAAGCCAAGACTTTTCATTAATTAAAAGCATTGAGGAGATGGTCGAAGCTAGTAATGATCTGACCTTTGTAGCCTACAAAAACTAATATACATGGTGGGATAGTGATAAGAATAAACCAACACAAGCAATTGTGGCCATAGTGGAAAAAGATATGAAACAAACAAAAGAGCAAAGACCTCCACCATGCAACACATCTTTTGACCCATCTCAGCCATCTAGTTCATATGCTTCCAACTAGATAAGGCCTAATTTTGAATGCAAGGATAGGTCTAAGTATACCAAGTTGTCCATGAAACCTTACAAGCTCCTAGAATAGTTACTTAAAGACAACTATATTTAACATAAGCAACTATCTAAGGAGGCTTGTAAGAGACATGATCATCTTTGTCAAATAGTTAGAGATCCAATGATTGTAACCAAAGATGATCCAAAACTACCAAAGTACTTCAAGCTTGATAATTTTTGCCACTATTATTATCTAGCTAGTCATGATACCAATTTCTACTTAGCCCTTAAAGATGATTTTCAGAAGATGTTCAATCATGGAGAGCTAGTGTTGAATGAGCCTAACTCTCCAAACACTAATAATGAATCTTATACCATTGCCTTCTTCATAACATCTACTTGGTCTAGTCCTCCTAGAAAACCATTTTTCATCAAGGTATTACCTCAACCCCAAAACACAAAGCCTAAAACACCATTCATCGTACAAGTACCATCACCTGTGGCTCCTAAAGAGTCTTTTTCCATGCTTTTCTCCTTTTTAGTGGCAACAACATCATGACCCAAACAAAGCATTATCAATCTCCCTAAAGTTAGGAAAGCACTTGTTATTAGGATACCTTTTCCATCCACAATGAAACATGCAACAACACATGATCAATGCTCACCTATTGTTGCCAATACCTCAACATTATCATCACCAAGTAATAAGAAAAATTCACCACAATAATGATGAAAAGAATCTATTTCCAAATAAACGACTAAGCCAACTAAAGATAGTTGATAACAAAAGGCTTAAAAATAAGTTGACCCACTAAAACCTACATCAAAATTAATCCTACTTGTGAACTCCATTACCCAAACTTCATCAACAAGTCAAATAATAATGAGTTACAAATCAAGTATGAGTAAGGGGTCCATGCAACATACATCAAAATATGAGCCAAAATTTCTAGGAATAATGGAGGAAATTAAGACTACCAAGGCTAAAAAATTAGATGCCAAGGAAAAGAATTTCCTTTTAATGATGGAATAACACAAATGGTTCCCTAGGCAAAAGAACATATCATTAAATTTATATGAACTAGTCATGACTTCTCCTACTTATAGATATGTGCTAGTCCAAATGTTGACCTCTATTTATGTGAGGAAAGACATGCTTGCTAACAAAGAATTCATTCACTTTGTCATTGAGCAAACTTAGTTTAGATGAACAAAGCATCAAACCATGCTAATCTTTTGTGATAGTGAAGTGATGATTGATTCACAAAATGGAAAAGTACTATATGCTCCTCTCCTCATTACCGTACGTATTAGCAATATAAGGTTCATCATGTTCATGTGGATGACAAAGTAGCAACCAACGTGATACTATTTACCATTGTTAAGGAACTAGGCCTAATTATAAACATCTAAGAAACCTCTACCTCCACACTCAAGTCATTCAATGGGTCATGATTAGCTAGATGAGGCTCCATGTCATTTGACTTGTATAGTTAGGAAATAGTTTCCCACATTCATCAATATCCTAGTGGTTGAGGAGACACCTAGTTTTAACTTAATCCTAGGAAGGACATGGTTAGTGAAGCTTTGGGCAATCTCATGTCTTATACATCAAGAGATTTACTTACCATATGAGGATGATGAAATTATGATTCGTGGAGACAACATGTGTTTGTTGACCATTTGGTATGGTAAAACCTTAAGGAAAATGGAGTTCTAAGAATGCTTTATGTGATTTATTTTGCAAGGGCATAAACAAGAACTTAAAGAAAATGAGATCTACGTCAAGATGTCAAAATGAAGACTACATGGGCAAGATGAGAGCATGGATGAAAATGAAGTCTACAAATCAAATGAAGATGCTTCGAGGACTTCCAAGAAGATAAATTGATAAGAGAATGCCTCAAAATTCAAACTTCAGAAGTTGAGTAGACATCTTCAAAAAATAGTAGACCTCTATCTTCCATAGTAGCCATTTATGGCAATATATCTCACTGTTAAAGTAGACGTCTCTCCTACATTAAAGGCTATCTTGGAAAAATGTCTAAACTTTGAAGTAAATATCTAGACTAGCCATTTGGTAGTTTTTGCATGAATTCTAAGGATTTTTTGAAAAATAAGAGGTTATAAGACAATGTTAATATCTTGGGAATTGTGTAAGAACTATTTAGAGAAAGTTCTATCATTGGCTATTCTAAAAAATTCTATCTTGCTCTTCATTGTAACATCATTTGCTTGATTATGATTGTACTGAGCTTCAAGTATAACGACCTGTAAATTTAGTTACACTCATTCCTTATTCTTCTCTTTCTTTCTTGTAGCCCTACAAAATTGATGTGCTTCTTATGAGAAGACATTCTAATGGAGCTTGTCAAGATCCTACAAGATTAAGTGGTTTTGTGGTGTCAAAATACTCCTGAGTGGAGCTTAATTTTGTAAAGGTTATGGGATCCTCTAGATCATATTTTGAGCTTGTCAAAAATTTGTGGGGTTGAGTGGTATCACAACAATGAAACACTCCAAATTAGAGCTTAAGGCTTGTACAAGGAGTGATGACCTTTAAATCACATTTTTGAAGAAACAAAGTCTAGAAGTGTGCACAGAGTCTAACCTTTAAGTGTGGACGTACCCAAGTTGGGAAACCATGCAAACTTGATGTGTTCTTATGGCTGGTGCATTTTTTAATTAGGGAACTTATCCAACCCCTCTTTTAAGTTTTTGATCCATAATGTTTACGGTTCATTAACAATGTCAACATTGAACGAGAATTAAAAGTGGAGTTTCAAGATGAAACTTCGAATGTTCAAGACAAGGCCAATAATAATAATAATAATAATGCTAACATTGCCAATGCTACAATATTGGACGATCAACAAGAACACTTTTTACTTACCATATCAAACAAGAAGAATGGTGAACATAAGATTGTGCAAAAGAAGTTCCTTGACCTATTAGAGATCAAGTAACAAATCCATCATAGAGATCTTATCCCTTCTTTTGTCAAGGATCATTTATTTACATTCATAGCCTTATATCATGTTTTTGTGTTTATTTTATTCTTATATTTCCTTTCAAGATTATCCCATGCTTGCTAGAAAATTGATACCATGGCTTGGCAGGACCTAAAAATGGTAAACCATGATATACCAAGGCCTAAAATTGGTGACACCTTGGCTTGTGAGGGCCTAGAACTAGTGAAACCATGATCTACCAAGGTATAAAACTAGATACACTAACTTGACAAAGCCTAATACTAGCACCACAATGGCCTACCAGGGCCTAAAACTGGTAAACCATGGTTTGTTGAGGTCTAAATCTAGTAAATCATGGCTTGCTAAGGTCAAAAACTTGTGAATATGTATCCTCCCTTCACTTCCCTTGTGTATGCATTGTGGCCTTTTTTACTTTATTCATTATTTATAGTTTTTTTACTTTTATTTTTTGTCTTATTTTTACAATATGTTTGCAACTTTTACTTTATAGCCTTATTTTTCTTTTTACTTTTGTTTTAATTTATAACACATATTTTTTGTTTTACATAAAACATAAAAAAACAAATTAATTCAAAATACTAGCCAAGAATAGCATAGAACATGAAACCAAAATGTGACATCATGAGCTTGAGTGCAACCAATACATGACCAATAACCATAGTTACACAATGTAACATACACAGCCTTTGAAATCATAACTAGCAACAACCAAAAGGTACAATACAACAAAGGTAATCATGCATCATCATCATTGACAACCTAGCTAAATTATGGAAGGAGATGAAGGAATGTTGTCAAGCCATTGTTGTGGCTTGTGGACAATAAAACACCACAACCATTCATAAGATTGCAAACACAAATGAAATTACACTTATACTAAAATTGAGCCATCATAAATCAAATTTGAAAAAATTAGGCATCTTCACAAAACTATTGATACAAAAGAAGATTCACAAGTTATAAAACTTGTGACCATCAAAGCCATGAATTGACCCTAAAACATAAGTAAAACATAAAATTGACAATATTGACCATGGAAACAAGGATCTAAGATAACCAAATTAATCAACAAAATTTTTAATTCCAACTAAATTGAAACTAAAAAACCAAAAACAAAATTTGATCAAGTTAGACATTTTGACAAATAGTCATCACAAAAACTAAAGACCTCTTGACAATGAAAATTACCCAAAATGAGTAACCAAAATTGATAGCGTTGGGCCTAGGGAAATCATGATGCTTGAAAATATTTTCTTGTGATACTGGGAAGATTAACAATGCTAGGAATAAAGAAGAATAGGTCAAAAACATTATGGATTTTCTATTTTAGGAGTCTATACGCTATCCTTTCATCCCCATGAAAATCCCAAAATTCCCAATACACTATAGAAATAGGTAGGAAAGAGTAAAAACACTATCTAGTCAAGGCTAGAGATCAAACATGTTGATCATAGATCCAAGGAAAAATTCATTATATCCATCCTAAACACTAGGAGCTAAAACACTACAACTAGCTAGAAAAAACCCAAAAACTCTGCATTTGACCTAAAAATGTATCAAACGCTACACTTGAGGCTAGGAAAAATAATAAAAAATTATTATAGACAAAAAATGCAACAAACATTATCAAACATGCTAAAATTTAGTAAAACGCTGCACATATAGGTGCAAAAAAGTCCAAATTTCACCAAAATTTGACCAAAAAAACCTTAGTTTGTAGCAGGTTGATTGTAGGAAAAATAAAAAAAATTACAAGCATGGCCTAGAACCCTTTGAAACTACATCTACCCTTTCTAGTGGTCAAAAACGCTGACCATATGTGGCCAAAACCCCACCAATGCTATCAATCTAGCTCAAAAAAAGTTACAAATGTTAGAGAATAAGCCTATGACCAAAACATTGCTTGCTAGGCAAAGAAATATTTAAATCTTTACCATAAAAAATCTTAAAAATTCAAGTTCACTTCTACGATGACCAAAAAGCCTTTGACAATCAATCTATGTAGTTGAAATTCAAACATCCTATGACACATAGGCTATAAAAAATCCAAAACATTGTCAATCCAAGCTAGAAAATAAAGAAAATGTAGAAAAAATTGTTTCCTAGAAATCATGAATGAAGATTCTTCTCTTGTCGATGGATTGAAAAGCTCAAAACAATCCTTATAACCTCCTTTGCCTCTTCTAGTCTTGCATTTTTACTTGTCAATCCATTCCTTTTCATGATGGCTACTAGATCTTAGGAGTTCTACCTCTGACTACTATAAAGAGAATCTTAAAATCCCTGGGTTTGCTCCAACATGTTGAACACAAGAGGTAGGAAAGGCCAAATTTTTTTGCATACACTAGGAAGATAGAGATTTATGATCCCAACCTACTCCACATGCTAGGCAAGGGAAATTAAAAATGAAATTAGTCTTATATGCTAGGGTTTGGTGTTAGAACCTATTTTTAGCTCTCAAACACTAGGTATGAGCTCCCTTATAAGCCAAGAATTGCACTTCAGACCTAGTGATGGGAAATTAAAAAATGAAATTAGATCCACACACTATCTTTTGGTGAGAAATTTTGTTTCCTAGTCCCACACACTACCAGCATGATCAATTTTGGTAATGTGTGGGTTCCATAGAACATGGGAAGAAATATCCAAGGTTTGACAAATTGGCGATGGGAAATTATAAATGAAATGAGATCTACACACTATCTTTGGATAAGGAATTTTATTTCCTAATCCAACATTCTATTAATATGATCAATTTTGATGATAGGTAGGTCCCACAAATCATGAGCAAAAATACATAGAGTTCCACATGTTGGGGTAATGAAATTAACTGTGAAATTGAGCTCATACATTGATATATCTTGGAAAATCAATTTTTATTGTCACACATGCTACCCATCCAGCTACCACATGAGGATCAAGAACTTAGAAGGGGATTGAATAAGTTCCCCAATTTAAAATAGCTTCAGCCATAAGAACACACCAATTTTATGTGGTTTGTCAACTTGGCTACATCCACACTTGGAGCATAGAATCCATGCGTACCTCTGGACTTTGCTTCTTCAAAAATGTGGTTTAAAGGACACCACACCCTATACAAGCTTTAAGCTCCACTCTGGAGTGTTTCATCATTGTAAAAGCACTCAACCTTGTAAGGTCCTGACAAGCTCAAATGTGGTTTAGAGGATTCCACAACCTTTATAAAATTGAGCTCTACAAAAAAGTGTTTTGATGTCTTAAAACCACCCAATCTCGTAGGATCCCAACAAGCACAACAAGGATTTTTTCTCATAAGAAGCACATCAATATTGCAGGGCTACAAGAAAGAAAGAATATATACAAGGAATGAATGTAACTAAATTTACAAATCCTTGAACTTGAAGCTCAACACAATCAACTCACACAATTGATAATATAATGAGCAACAAAGACTAATTTTCTTAGAGAGCCAATGATAAATCTTTCTATGAATAGCGCTTACACAATTCCCAAGATTTTTGCATTATCTTATAGCCTTAGAGTTTTTAAAAATTCCTTGGAATTCATGCAATGACTACTAAATGACTAGTATAGACACCTACTACTAAGGCTAGACATCTATCTAAGAGAGCCCTCAATGTAGGAGAGATATCTACCTAGAGAAGTAGATGTCTACTATGAGACGTCTTCTTGTAGATGTCTACTATGTGAGTTAGATGTTAATTGTTTCTACCAGAAATCTACTCTCAAAAGCACTTTGAGAGATGAAGCATTTTTATGATCCTTGGACTTCTCAACAATCTTCATAGAATCTTCACTTGATTTGTAGGCTTTATTTCCATCCTTGGTCTTATCTAGTCCACGTTGTCTTCATTTTGACATCTCACCATAGATCTTGTTTCTTGAAATCTTAGATCTCCATGTGAAGTTCATGGCCTTGCAAAATGACAATCACACACAAACATTCTACATTATCCATTTTCCTTAAGGTTTTGACATATCAAAAGGTCAACACCAAACATTGCCCAGTGACCCTATAGAGCCTTGAAATAACCGCTATGTGTTAAAAACATTGCACTAGCTTGTTAGACAATTTTTTTGACATTCACAAGTGGTTAACCCAGTCAACATAGCTCATACGCTCTCATACAAGCTTAAATGAGCTATCCACTTAGCCAATATTGACTTGTATGTTGTACTAGCCTTTTAACATTCACAAGTTGATAACATAATCCACACAAGTCATATGTTACCTAGAAGAACTAGACAAGCTATCAAGCCAACCCATCATACCCATAAGTTGTCATGCTAGGTCAACCACACTACCAAGCTAGGCTAGGGTGCTCATAAGCTGTTAATAGGTTAAACACATTGTTAATATGAACCAAGATTCCCATACACTATGACACTAGCTCATACACACTAGGAATGGGAATATTTATCCTTTTGCAACTCATGTGACCTAAAAACCTATTTATTTATTTATTTATAGCCTGTTTTCATTGAACTTTAGTTTATTTTGATGATATAATGACCCAAATAATAAATTATTATTATTTATTACATTATTTTATCTTGTGTTGCATTATTTCTACCTTTTTTGAAATTTTTCACATTGTTTAACCTTGTTTGATCTTAATTTATGTTATTTTGACATCATTTGAGCCTTATTCTACCCTTTTTTAACCTTAATTCACCTTGTTCTACCTTAGTTTACTTTGTTTTAGCCTTAATTTACCTTTTTACAACCTTATCTTACCTGTTTTTACTATATTTTATTTTATTTTGATCCCCTCTTTCTTTATTGTGCTTCATTATCATATTGTTTTGCATTATTTTAACTTTATTTGACAAAATATCATGCAGATGCTGCTTAATATGCTCATGTTGACATGCAAGATTGGGCTAAGAAGGTGTGAGAGTAGTTTGACTTGCCTTTGAGCCTAAGTAGATCCTATGGGTGATGTTGACTAACCAATGAACCTCAAATGCTTAAACCTTGAGCCTAAAAGCCTTTTGCCCACATAGCCTTAATTCCTTGGAATGATCCAACTTCTCTTGACCTTGAGGCCAGGAACATCATAGAAGATTCCATGGTTGAAACCTCCATTACAACCCACAATGACAAGGAGAAAACACCAAAGACGAAGTTCCTCACTTAGATTTCAATTTTCTTAAAGACATCACCAATCCCCTAGAAGGAAACATTAAAGCCTTCACATGGTCCTTACTATGTCTAACATTAACATTTTTCCTTTTAGTATTATTTTCCTTTGTTTACAGACTTAAACAAGAATGTGAAATTAATGGATCTTATAGTTTATAATAAGTGATCTTGCATGACCTCCTATCCCTTTAGCATCTTGAAACAATACAAATTTTGTATAAATCTACAAAGAAAGAATTTAACATTCATAAGCTATACCAATTATGTGTCATAGTGGCCAATGTTTACTTATTATCTCATGTAACTGATTGTAATTGCATGTATTCTTAGGCTTGTTTTCTTTTTCTCTTGAAGTTGTGTTTGCAGGATAAGCCTAGAGTCATCACAAAGGTGTGACTCATCATAATGGTGAGTTATCACATGATATCAACACATGATATTTAACTAGCTTGTTTGACCTTGCCAACAGTGTTAGTCTTACATCATTTCTATTACCCTTTCTAAGCCATAACCTAGTAACTAAACTTTAGCCCTTCTTACCTTGTTAACAATGGAAACCTATGTTTGATGTTCATGTAACATGGTCATGTGACATCTTCTATAACATGCTTAATCAATCAAGTTTTTTGAATTGTAAAGAATCTTCATTCAATGAGAAAACAAATATCTGGCCTTGGCATTGGAACCGAAACAATGGTTTTACTTTTATTAAACAAAAAAAAGGAAGAAATGCCAAGAAAGTCAAGAGGCCAATGTAGCTTAAAGTTAAGAAAATCAATAGCTCAAAATAAAAAAAGAAAGAAAGAAAGAAACAAAGCCAAGTGGCCAAAAAATCCTAAGAATAAAGTGTTGGTTCCTCTAAACATTATTAGTAGCTAGCAGTTCAAGCACGAAGCATGAAGACCTTAATAACCATTGAGCACATCACTATGCTATGATCATGATGTCAATACATTTGAAATTCTTTGTTAGCCCATGTAATCATTTAAATAGCCAATGTAGCCATTATGTCATCTCAAATTCTTGTCTTTCCATTTGGCTTTATTTCATCATCGTGCCCACTCCTTGGCATGATTTGACAACCATAAAATCAAATGTGGAGAGGGAGCATTAGTGATGAATCTATGATGGTTTGTTGCATTTTTTGTTGATACCTTTCAGGTCAATCCTTAAAACATCAACAAAAAAACACCGATGAAATACCTCAAGGAAAATTCATGCTACGAATAAGAAAGCTTGGTAACCAAGTTTTTGCTATGTAATTTTGATTGGATTCAAGAGTAAGAATAATTGCCTTGTTTTCTGATTAAAAATGCTACCTTGTGGCCTTGGTTTGGCAAACATTTTGGACCTTTTTAAGAAATGTAAAATGAAATTCATGGTCTACACTGCCAAATATGCTATGAGTTTCATTATGCCCATGTATTGGGCTTAAAAGTTAAAAATGCTATTAAATGTGGCATAAAAAATTTAAAACACCACTGACTAATATGTTGCAGCTTTGGGTCATAAAAATGGCCAAAAACACTATGTAATAGTCTAGAAAGCTTGCAAGATCATAACTGACACGAGAATAGCAAATCAAAGCCTATTTAAGCCAAATTCAATACCATTTCTGGACCTTCTTTATGCACATCATAGATCATTCTAAAACTAGTTTTTAGCAAGTTAATATAGACATTGTTGCAAAATTTCACAATCTTTTGCAGCCTTTCCCAACATTGATCACTGAGAGTAGAGAGAACCTATCATAGGATTTATTTTGGAGTAGATCATTCCAGATGGACTGGTGCATATTTAGTTATAGAACACATCATATCTACTTGTGCTAGATCTTAATGATAGTCTCAGAGAGATCTCTAAAGCATTTGTATTCACTGACTTTTGAAAGCCCATTGATCTGTATTTTATGAACCTATTTGTTTACAGTAATTTGCAACATTTTAATATAAATTTTGTAGTCTCATTTAAGCCACATCATTTACTACTTTCTTTTAGTTCTCTTAGATCCAACATTGGATCATTCTTTTGTCTATTTTTATTACACTTGTTTCAGCTTGTATTTTCATTTAGTAATAGATTTCCAAGTCATTAGTTGATTGAAACGACTATCTAAGGTGCTTCAAGTCCTTTCAAGGCTTGTGGATTCTAAGGTTAAAACTATCACATGTAGATTCATTCGATTTCTAGTGCCAAAGTTTTTTGTTGCTATACATACATTGTCCCATCCATAGATTATGATCTAGTCAAATGTGTACACTTGTGACTTATATGGTTAAGTGTTGGAATCTTTTGTTGCTCATCATTAGTGTTGTTATTGTATATACAATATCACCCTTATAAAAATCAATATATATGCACGATTGTTAGAAAAATTTTCATTTTCACCTTCAAAACTAATGGGAGTTCTTGCCATTTTTCTACCAAAACACCTTCTAGGCTTTCTATCTTCCTCGTCAAACATTCAATTTGATGCATTTTTGAAACCTTTCATTCTCGAAGCAAGCATCTTAGTCGTAAAGGAAAATATTGTGTAGAATTTACAAAATTTTTCTAAAACATAGATTATTAATTAAGGGTACAAATTAGTTGTTGTAATGCATAACAATAAGATTCTAATTCAATTCAAGACATCAAACTCTAAGTTTCTCTCCAAATAGCATTTTAGCATTTTTTAATAATAGATTAAGGATAAGCAATAGGTTGTTAATGTTGTAAATGTTTCCAATTACCAAAAAAAATTCAAAAAAGGTTTTTCCTAAAATTAGGAATTTTTATAATTTTGCAAATTTCAAAAAACTATAATCCAAAGTAAAAATAGAATTGATTATGTATTATAGTTTTAATTAAAACTCAAAATCTAATGAGAGGTCATAAATTATTAAAAATATTTTTTAAATACATTTTGGGTAATCCTAGAATTTCTTGTGATTGCAAATGCCTTCAAAAAGAATACCTAAAGTTAGAGGATCATCATAGGTCAAAGAGAAAAGATGTAGAGGGAGAGATAGAGGATGAGGTGGAGACCAAACTCTTGCTAACGAGTAAGAAGCATAATCATATTCAATCCAACAACCAACACTAGCAACTAAGTAGATTGGGTAAGTAGAGGCTATAAAACTACTTGATCTAGAACAAGAATAATGCCTCATACTCTCAAATGAATGCCTCTAGAATTTTTAAGATAAATCTATCATGTCCACTATTATAGTATAGCTTAATTTTGGCCCATTCATGGAGTTCACACCTACAAAAGTATGTGAATAATTACAGGCATTGCCATTCTAGCCCACCATCTCTAGCAACAATGAATGACATTTGGGAGAGACCTACTAGTTCTAGCATAATTAGCAGGATGATGCCATTGTAAAAATTGAAGGACTTACTATGTGGTATTTAGTTGAGACCATTGCTAAAGCATTGAATCTACCCAACATTAGAGCTAATATTGCACAAATTTTTACAAGGTTTGATATGGGTGCAAAAAATTTATGGGTTTAAAGAGCATATAGGAAAATAGAAAAAAATATTATAAATTGTCCATAGTTGAGAAGGTTTATTTCAAGGCAGGAATATATCACATCTTTTCTAGCAAAAGGTTGGATAGAATATCCATGTATGCTTCAAGAGAAAGTGCTCTATCCAATATGGCTTACCTATTATTTTTGTAGATTCAAAGAAGTTTTAAAGAGAAGATGGTAGGGAGGCTTACTCTTCCATTATCTTTCTTTATTAGAAAGTTAGGTAAATAAGCAGGTATTTTGAAAAAAATAAATGATGTTTTAAGTAAATCTCAAAATGCATCATATGTTGAAATTTCCAAGTTAATGTTGTCCAAGAAGGATCAAGTAAAAAAACCAACACACATTAAGGTTGTAGTAAGATTCACACCAGCAACCAACATTCCAACTACAAGAATCAAATAAGTAGGACTCAGTGGAACAACTTTAGTTTCAAAATGAGTAGGACTGAATGTTTTTCTATTACACCACACCAATTACAAATCCTCCATGAGCCATCTTACACAGATAGCAAAAGAAATATGCTAGGGCAGCAAGGGAGTGTTAAGTATGTATTAAGTACAAGACAATCTTAGTAGACCTTCTGTATCCACAAGACAAGTTAGTGGTCAAGTATCTTTGTAGGCTAAAGAAGATGATTCGATGTAACAAATATCAGGGAATATTACATATTTTCAGCTAGTATTAGAAATAAGAGGAGGAGTCATTATGATGCTAATGAAAAATAAAGATGTAGAAAGAGTAGCAAAAATGATCACTAAACACATTAAAGAATTATTTAATATTTATTTTATGCCTCCAAAAAATATTTCTAGAGGTAAAGATGTTCAAACCCTTACTAAAATATTAAGAAAAGAATTCATGTCCCCAACTAAACATGAGGATGTTTTTGAATAGAATACTACAAATATGATAAGTCATGTGATGAGTGGTTGGGTTTTCCAATAATCAACCATACAAGTCACAAGTGTTCACGCATGACCAAATCATAATTTGTAGATGGAAAATATAAGTATACTAGTGAGGTGAGAGTAAGTTTGTGATCATTATCTTCCCACTAAGAGTTAGCATGGTGCAAAACATATGATTTAACTCTTAGTAAGGTTTACGATAAACTAATGTTGTTTGGCTTTAAGAATGCTAAGTCTGAACATGATGAAAAAGATTGTAAATTCTAATTCCAAGTAAAATGAAAATCAAAGCTATTCTATTCTATGATGATAAGTATTAATTCTTGGTTTTTTGTACACATCCTGAGCTAATGTAATTGTTAATAGGACTATCAAGTAACTTTAATATTGAGTAAATCAAACAAGGTTACTACTGGGTTACCAAACATTTACACTTTACGCTTGAAACCAATCATACTTATTCCACCTTAGTAAGAAGCATTGAAATAGTAATTAACTTAACAAATATAAATGACTTTGTAAAAGTAAACATTGTTGAAAATTAAATCTATTCTAAGTGATATGCTGCAATGATGAAGAACAATCTTGATCTCTATTACCATTCATAAATTGTGTCCAAGAATAATCCACTCAAATAAAGATTCGGTACAACTGTAATTCATCACATTGTAGGCATTTCTAGCTAACTCTAACTTTGAGAAGGAGAACAAATTGCAAAAATTTTGTTTAGTGTTCAGAAAAACTTATTTTTAACACAATGGTGGATTCATATTTATATGCATGAACATGGTCCACTGTATCATATCTATAATGATGTATGTAAAGCTATGATATTGCACCTACAATATAGTAGTACTCAATATAAAATGTTTAATCATACCAAAATTATTGACTAAAAACTCATCCTTGAGTTCTAAAAAAAGAGGATAGAGTCCCTTACAAACTTGTGGGGTTACATGAACTTTGATATTATGACCCATATTTACATGGCTACTCTACTATGAATGTTGCATCTTTGTTCAAGTGGTGTTACAAAATTATCATGTAATGCATGATTGATATACATGACAAAAACCAAATAAAACAAAGCTTGATGTAGTATCTTTCAAGTTTTAGGTGGCAGTGGCTCCTCCATTAGTATTTTCCCTTTTTCATTTAGTTTCCAGAATTGATATCAATTTAGGAGAAATCCAAATATTTCTTCCTCTATTCGAGAATCATGTATCATCCATGCAAATTCAGTGATTTTAGCAAGAGTTGAAACTTCCCAGGAATATGGTAGTTATAGAAACATCTTAGCTTTCTACCTCAAAAGCTCATGCCATCTTTTGTAGATATTTATAATTTATCATCCTCCTTATAGAATTTGCTACTATACTTCTTTGGTCGTGGTAGCTAGACTTGACTACTTGTATTTATGAGTTTGTTATGTGAAGCTTCTATTGTGTATCTTTTCTATTTGCAATTTTTTTTTTGTACATAGAGTATACTATAGCCACTTTTTTCTCTAATTCTATTCTTGACCTACCTATTGTCAACATGGATATATTAGCATATCAGAGATTTACTAATCCCATGTATTTTGTTAGGTCCTTAATCTACATGATATTGTTCTTTATTTCATCTTGATGAACATGGGCAAGGCTATCAAAGATGGGTTGCCAATAAGGTGTTTTTTATATAATGGAACTGATTTGGCTTTAGCCATTTGAATTTCTTTCTCATTGATCTACTTATACATGCCCACTTGATCCCTCAAGTGCTCTTTGAGCCTCTCAGTCTTCTTGGCCTCGTTTTGACACATGTTGAGTTCAATAGCTGATTATTGTCAAATGACACATATTTCTTCCATTGATAGAGTTCTATTTTAATGGATTAGTTGTCTAATATCAACGTTGACTCTGACAAACTACTCTCAAAGATAATGATTGCTCTCTTTTAGTATGTTCTTTTACTTCTCAATGTCTATCAACCTTAAATTCTCTATGGAAATTATTCTATTCTTCTCTTCTAGTGCAATAATAACCTTAGTATGTGTATATGTCTAAGCTTATGCTATTGAGGCATTTCACACTGCTTTCTCCTTTTTCATCTTCAACTATTTTTGTTTGATCAATAGTTAACCAATATATTTATTCTTGAATAATGCTATATGGTCTAGTGTAATGTGTTGTGTAGGATCTTATCTCTCTATTCTTTATGCAACTAACTCTTATTGTAATCTCTACACTTTAATTTCTATGTGTTACATTCTTATTTCTTCCATAATCAATTTACCTTTCATTGATATTAGTTTTGACTAAACTATAGTGATATTACTAGGTATATCAAAAAGATTTTGCATGACTTATCCTATTTGCAGTAGTCTCTCTAATACATCTTCATGTTCTACAGGGGGCATCGATGTTTGATTAAGGTTTTCATGTCTTTAGCTCTAGTAATATTTATGGATGGAATAATGGAAACATTAAAAATATTCTTTAATATGATTGGTTAGGACTTCTACTACTCTTGCTGTATCTTCTTATTGCATTCTCAAAACTATGGCTCCTTCTCCCATTTCTAACATCACCTAGAATGATGAAAATCCCCTAAAATATATTGTGCCCAATCATCATTCTCTTCTTCTTGCAAAGAGACTTGGGTACTTGTAGGTTCTATGGATATGATAGATTTGTTAGGATTATCTCTAACTCTATACATACTTGAGATCCCCATGGTATCCCAACTTATTATCTCTACTATCTACTATAGATGGCTCATTAAGGGTCTATAATCTTGTTGTGCCAGTGGAGCACTTTATCTTGTTCTTTCTGTAGCTAGAGTTGATCTACTAGGTCTTGCTTGTTCTATTTCTACAACTTGAATGTTTGCTACTAGTGTGAATTCTATTATAGCCTTAGTGCCTATTGGTTTCTCTACTTGATCTTTCTTTGGTGGTATTGGCTTGGAAATTTCAACATATGATGCATTTTGGGCCTTGCAAAGGACATGATTAGTGTAGCTCAAAATATGGCTTATCAACACAACTTCCTAATAAGATAAGGAAATAGCAAAGTGGATTTCCCTATCTTCTTCTCCTAAAACCTTCTTTGTATCTCTAGAAATAGTAGATCAGAAATGTTGGCTTGGAATTTCCCCATCAAAATAGTTCTTCCTTCAATAGCATAAGTGGAAATTCAACTGAGCCTCTTTGTTGGAAAGATGTATATTTCAATCTTAAAGTATATTTTCTTAGTAGTAGATAATTTGCTATATTCTTTTTTGATGGTTCCATATGCCCTCTACAACCATAAATTCCTTTCATTACTATTGATCCTTGTGGATATTTGAGCTATGTTGGCATTGACATTTGATATATTTAGTGTCTTTACTATTGCTTCTATAGAGTATGGAACTGTGACTCCCTTAACTTTTATCATGGCATCATCTTGTTTATTTTGCCAGAATTGGTCAACTTCTCCCAAGTGCCATTTATTATTATTTAAGATGGTGGATTATAGGGGAGAGGCTTGAAGTTGTTGGCAAACCTTCACAAGTGCAAACTTCATGAATGGACTGAAATTGAGTTCTACTATAATAATGGACATGATAGAGTTATCCTTAATAGCCTAAAGACACTAATTGGAGAGTGTTAGGTGTTGTCCTTGTTCTTGAGCTAGTGTGGCATATCAGCTTTTCCCTACACAAATTGTCCTGTTACAAGTGTGGGTTGATGGATGCTATAAGATTGTACCTCTTATGTTGTAAGTGGAGTTTGTTCTATGCCTCATCCTCTACCTCTACCTCTTGCTCTTTTCTCCCTTGTTTGTGTTGGTCCTCTAGCTTTGGGTCTCTTTGGTGACATCTACAATCATAAATAATTTTAAGATTACTCAAATATTTGAAAATAAAATTCTTAACAATTCATAATCCTTCATTATATTTTTATGTTTCAACCAAAATTATTCTTTAATTTTAATTTTAATTTTAATTTAGATTGTAGACTTAAAAAAATTTGATACTTGGACAAAACCATTTTTAAGAAAAATCCTTAATTGAATAATGTTTGACAATTAGGAACAAATTTATCTTCAAAAACCTATCAAAATCTTTGATTTATTATTTAAAACATATTTAAATGATTATTTAGAAAGAAACATTAAGTGTATTGACTTATGTTAGATTAGAATGTGATTATCTTTTATTGTTCTTATCCTTACTTTATTCTTCTAGGCATTAGAAAATTTGCTGGTGCATTTCACAAAAATGACACACAACATTCTCCCCCATGATAAGTTGGTCACTCTGTGAGCAAAAGAATTCAACAATGGCACAAATTAGACATGCGGTGAGGAAGATATGGAGCTTTGAAGTTTTGAAGTCAAAAAAATAGCATGAACTCCCTAGGCATGAAATCAGGAAATGAAAAAATTTCCCAACACTCCACATGTATATATAGATTTTTATAAGGCTGATATTATATATGAGACATCACTGATGCAATATTGGAGGGGATTCTATATCGTATCTATGATATCATCATCGAAATTTTCAAGATTTTTGTGAAATATGATGGAAAAAATGAATGGAATGAATAGTCTGGATGGTGTAAAGATGATCCAAGGGGTTCTTGATCATAAATGATGCTTAGAATATAAGAATTTTTCATCAAAAGCATGTAAAAGCAGGAGTTTAGGCAAGGTAAGTCAAGTAAGCTTTTAGAAGATGGTGTGATCAAAATTGCTAAACTTATGAAAGAGTATGACTATATAGGGAAATAATGATGATTACTTGCGTATTCAAGAAGTACAATATAATGTTGAATTGGTCATCGAGTATGATACACAAGTGTTATATAAGTGGATCCTCTCTGAAGTAGGCTCTTGCCCTTAATACCCTTGTATAACCACACCTACAAGTATTCATGGACCCTTAAGAAGTTAAAAGTAAATCATACATGTTTTCCAAAATGCACATCTTAGTATTACTTTAATAAGAAAATAATACCACATTATACAAAATCATAAAATTATAATTATATATGGTAGTGTGATGGAATTGTAGTAGTAGGGATTATAAAAAATGGAATGTGAGGTGTCTTATCATTAGCATAATAAATTCTATGTATAATGCATGGTTAAAATGATCATTAGCCTTTTCATCCAAGATTCAAACTAAGTCCATACCACTTACCAGTGACATCGTATTGTATAATCCAAAAATAGACAACCATAACACTATAATGACTATAAGAAATATCATTACTCAACAATAAAGTATAAGAAAGTAATTAATAACTACATAGTTTATTTGAGAGGAGACTTGGCCATTAGATAGTGTCTTTAGGCATAGGTAACATGTCTTTCTAGTGGAACTTCTAGAAATGTTTATTATATATATTTATTATGTTATTGCTATATCAACCTTACCAAAGGACAACCTTCAAACATGGGTAACATGTCTTTCTAGTAACATGGTAAGGCAACACTTATTTTAGAACACACTTTCATTATTCGTTAGAACTAAAGTAAATAATAAATCTTAACATCACACCATTTTCATTTCCACTTGGTTCTTCACCTTTTCATCTAAACATAATGATCATTGGTTTATTTTAGTTTTATTGTGGAAAGAATAATATTATGTCTATGATAAGAACTTCTTATTATTAGAAATGAGTGGATGGATGATGTGATCTCATTGCATAGACAATTGATCCTTTAATGATTTGATAATGATGAGACACGACTTGCACTGGGCCGCGATATCGCGTCCCGCCGCCATATCTATAAATAAGAGGCGGTGCTCCCTTCATTTCCCAATCCTGGCTAGTGTAGCGAAGCTCTGGCAGATTGATCACTCCAGAGTTAGAATTTTTCCCCATGTGCCCGCAGTAGGAGTCCTAGAGTGAACGGCTCTTTATTCGAGCAGCTTGTAACCTGAACCCAAGTTGTGTACGGCAATAAAGACGAACTTGTTTGGATAAACCTTGCAGCACGTGGTTTCATTTATTGCTTTCTTTCCTGCTTTCCTAGTGCGTTCAAGTACGACTTGATTACGAGCGTCTACGGACGTGTACGGCTAGTCAAGGAATCGGCTGCTTGACGCAATGCATGAGTACGACTCAATTACGAGCATTGGATGCTTGGTAACCCAGTAGCGTATTCCAGGATTCTGCGCTTGGTAACTCCCGGGTCTAATGTGTACGGCTAGTTGAGGAATCGGCTGCTCATTGCTAGGCTAGATCGTGTGATAAGTACGACTTAGTTACGAGCACCCACGGGTGTGTACGGCTGGCTAAGGAATCGGCTGCTTATCACACGTAGGCTAAATAGGTGCCTCAGTACGACCACTTCGAGCACTTGCGTTACGTGTGGCGATCCCAGTAACGATTAGCTTTTAGTAAGCTGCAATTGCATAGTTCAGGGTGTGTTCGGTAAGTGGGAACGGATGTTGACGCTAGTTAATTTAGACTTAGATCTTTAGTTAGAGTTAGTTTAGTTTCTCAACCCTTTCCTCTGATAGCATAGGAGATAAGCCGAAAATACCAAAAAAATCACATACCTCAGACTTGCTTAACCATACACCGTGACACATACAAGCAAGCCTGGGAAGACAACGAACGATTAACCCCAAGTGTTTCTTGTGGCGTTAAGGCATTTAGTCTGCGGAGTTCGACCGAATCGCGCGTGTACGCTCGTATTCGTATGGTGGAGTGTAGGGGTACCTCACCACTCATCAGATAATATAGAGTGAAAATCTCATTGTATCAGCCACATCCTACTTATTCCTTTACACTTTATTAGAATGATCAACAAAAATATATCCATGAGAAATGGTAAAACTATAAAAAGAAAGAGAAATAGGTAAGCATAGAAAAAAGTATAAAGAATTTAAAAGATATTAAAGAATGAAAAGTTATAAGATATGTGAAAAATATAAATGAATAGAAGAAAGATTAAATAATTTACAAAATGATAAAAATTAATAAAGTATAAGAAAAATGTAAAAAGAATGTTTGGTGTCTAAGTACAAACATATGATACCCCCATGACTATTGTCTAAAATGGAAACTTTGAAAATTGAATAAGAAGTGAGTAGTCTAGTGTTCAAAGTAGGATCTTTGGAGGAAGGAAAGTGTTGGTACATTTAGGCCATTTAATGAAGCATAGCAGAGTAGTGATGAATTGACAAGTAATTGTAACCAATGAATCAAGCATGGGCTGTCCAAAAGTTGCTAGTGTAGAGTCTGTTGTTACATGTGCAGTAGTGGGATGCTCCTCTGTAATTTCATTCAAGCCAACATCCAGAATTTGTAAGGTTGATGGAAGCTAAAAAAAAAGTAAAATACATAAACCAAAACTACACCCTTAATCTTAGGAAGTGTTTCCTACATTGAATTTCTAAGCAACATTTTAAGGAATGAAAAGCAAAATCCTATGATGGTTAAAAAGCATTAAAATTTTTTGAGAATCTGGAAGAAGAATTGAGCATAACCTCTAGTTGTAACATTGATTTTTCAATCTCTTGCTAAATAGTTATTCAATTTCCTTTGCTTCTAGATATCTTGATTATAGACTCAAGAATCACTTGGGGAACCTTGATTCCTATCAAATCTCTATTGTCCACCTAGAAATTTTCACTAATTTCACAAAACCTTTTAATGAGACCTCAATTGTCAAGAATTCTAAGAACATCCTCTCCAAAAAAACATTTCCACAAATCCCATTTGTGTTTGAGATCGAAACAAAAAATATCATAAAATGCACCTGTGAACTCCTCACTACGATGTTCAAAAGCAAAAGCCCAAAAATTCAAATCCAAATCACTCCCAGAAGAGCACAAATTCTCTACATGTTTCTTGATGAAATCCACTACCATTTTCTTATTCTCCTGATTGGCAATAAATTTTCTAATAATTTCCAATGCTATAGGAACTGCACCACATATGTCAAGAAGAAAATCCAAATCCTACAAATCCAATTCTTGGAAAATCGCTTCCACCAAATTGACTCACAATGTAGATGCTACAACTGTGATAGAATCCTTCATTTCCAAGCAAGATATGGGAAAGAATTTTGTGGCCTCTAGATTTCCAAATTAAAGACTTTGGCATATATGATCTAGGTATCTAGTAGGATGAAGAAGCCTCAATTTAGTGCATCTTTGGAGTTTAGAGGGTAAAAGATTTATTGACATATAAGAAATAGAATTCCCCTCTAAAGTGCATCAATAGATTGTGCTGGCCCTGTGCTTCAAAGGCTAGCTTGGATCATTCTCTTGAGATGTCTCCTAAAATTCTTATTTGAAGTTCAATGATGTTGGACCTCTTCTCCAAGTTATCAAATAGGTGGACATGGTGGACAATAGAGTGGTGGTGGACACGTACATTTTGGCATGTTGATGATGGAGCTGGTGACAAGAAAGCTAACAACAATGAGCAATAGTTGCAAGAGCTAACAATGGCATTGAGGGTTTGGGTAGCATTGATAGCAATATCAACAACTCTATAGCTCTATTTTGCACAATATAAGACTTGTATTAAGATTTGCCATAAAAGAGCTTACATTGTTGAAAAGCCTCTAGAGCAATTTAATATTAATGTCTTAATGAAATTACCTATTTTGAGCATAGAGTATATAGGAAAATCTTTGATATTTTGAGACGACTGAAATAGCTTCAGTATTTTAAAGTGTATTACCTTACTATTTCAATCCTAAAATTGTCAAATTTTTATGAAGGCTTTGTTGAATGCAATTCTTAACAACTATTAACTAGTTAGAATATAAGCTCATACTTTATAGTTTAAGTAGCATTTTTGATAGTGTAATAAGATTGTCTTTTATGAAATTGCTTGTTGGGCTCAAAGGGTTTGAAGAATTTGTAGTTAGATTGAATTGGAATAGCTTTATTGCAAAGTTTTTTCTAATGTTAATTTATCTTTCTTAAATATTTGAGATTGCACACAAATTTGCTTTCTTCTCTTTCTCTTTTTAAGTCCATCAAAACTTGCCCTATTTCTAGTTTTCTTGTGGAAATTTTTCTTTGGAGAAAATTAGGAGTAAATTGGTGGAATTGTGCTCAAACATTTTTTTCAAAATTTTATTTGTTACAAGTAATGTAATATAGGCAATATAGAGACTAAGTGACTTGACAAAATAGGAATGTTCAATAGCTCATAGTATTTGACAAAGTTAGCTAAATTTCTTTTATGATAGCCAATTACAATTTCATACACAACCTAACCATTTTAACATTCACAACAACAAACGCATACTCACATAACCACTAAGTCTATTTAGAGGTACCTAGGCCTTGGTGTTGCTAAAGACCAACAAGCATCTAAACCCTGTTTGAAGAACACCTTCGCATCCTATGACAGCAAAGGTCATGAGACTAGAGGCCCCTAACATTGGCAGTCCCAAATGGTCACAAATAGTTCTTTTGATGCTAGAAGGAGGACAATTTATCACCTAAATTCATAAGTAAATAATTTATTCAAAGAGCTTTATATTCCTAGCATACCAATAGTTCTTTTTGTTGGTAGGAGAGCTTGAAAGGTTTTGAAATTCCTAAGGAATTTTCTAATTATAAGATTAACTATTCATTTGAATAAGAGCATAAAAAGGTTCTTAAGTTTGTAACAAGTAGTGGAGTAAAGACCAAAAGGTTAAGAAGATCATCTTTTTTATCTAGTTTATTAGTCTATGAGAGAAAGTCAATGAAATATAAGAGTTCAATAATCAAAAGGAATTCTAGTAAGATGGCAAATCCACAACTAGTTAATCCTTGGAAAAACATTACACCATTAGGGCTTCAAGACTACAACAATATTCCTAAGGTAGTTTACAAATATCTACCTAAGCCTTTTGTTGTTGAAAAAGCTTACTTGACTAAAGAATACATTCACTTATTTGAGTTATCTTTGGCTCATGTAAATATTCAACATCAAGATCAAGCTTTTAAGTTGTTCATAGAAAATTTAAAGGATATGGCTCAAATTTGGTATTCAAACATGTCAAGAAATAGTTTTATAAGTTGGGATGACATGAAGAACCTTTTANTGTCAAGAAATAGTTTTATAAGTTGGGATGACATGAAGAACCTTTTCTTGGCCTAGTTTGACAATCAATTAGATCAACAACAACTGTACTATGCACTAGTTTAAG
This sequence comes from Gnetum montanum, assembly GCA_015680685.1. NCBI lineage: Eukaryota > Viridiplantae > Streptophyta > Gnetopsida > Gnetales > Gnetaceae > Gnetum > Gnetum montanum. The sequence goes on along the minus strand of MNCI01004064.1, from coordinate 175,170 downwards.
CTAAGCAAGGGGTCAAAGAGTTAATTAGAGATTTCAACATTAAATTTCAATGAATTTGTGGGCTCTTTCAAAGACAATATAGACCATCAGATGAAATGCTTAGAGATACTTATCTTAAGGCTGTGAATCCCAATATTTCAATTTAGTTGAGAAGAACTCCAAACTTGATAACACTGAATGACTACTTTAGTGAAGCTATACAGTTAGAAAAACAACTAAACTTGAACAATGAAGAGATTGTTACAACTCAAAAAAGAGAAGAGAAAATGATGCTTCTTATGCAAGATTTTGCTCAACTTAAAGCATTACCCATGCCATATCATATCAAGACAAATCAAGAGTTAGAAAGCAAAGAATCTAAAAAAGGATAGCTAATAAGAGACTTGTCTAACAAAATAGTGAAACTAGAAAAAGCTTTGGCAAAGTTTATAATCAAGGAAGAAAAGAAAAATAGAAATATAAGCATCAAGATATTAAGTTGGTAGAAGATAAGGATGAAAATGATCTTGCTATGTCTAACTGGATATTAAATTGGATAATGAGCTATTTAGTGTTCATTAAGCAAGCAAATCTTTTGAGAAAGGATCTAGTGATACCTCTTCCTCGTCAAGTTCTAAAGAGGATATATCATCAGATGAGGATTGTAATAACAGTGAAGAAAATGGTACAATCTATGATCAAAAGCAGTATTAACTACTTCTAGGCCTCCAAATGTCATTTCTAATCCATTTACTAAGAGAAAGGTTTTTGAACCAACTAGAAGAGAGAAAAACAAAAATAAAGAAGATCAAGTAGAACAAAGTACTCCAAATCAATATTTTAATAAATGGATGAAGAAATCAAGTGTTTATGGAGATGGAGAATATTATTTAATTGAAGATCTTAAACATGCCAAGGCCAATATTATTATAGATAGGAGATCAACAAAGAAAAGCTTTAGAGTTAATTAAAGGTAAAAAGAGAGTTGGAGAGTCAAAGTTAAGCTATGTGTCTAACATTGATAAGACATAAAAAACTATCTATGATTGTATTCCTGACAAAGAAGCTTCTCCTTTTCTTTTGACAATGAAGTTAAAAGACAAATATCTTCACAATTGTCTAATTGATTCTGGAGCTACCTCTACTATCATACTATTAACAATCCAATAAAAAGATTATTCAAGTGGACAAAAGTAGAGTGAAGNAACAATCCAATAAAAAGATTATTCAAGTGGACAAAAGTAGAGTGAATATTGTCGATCAGTTACCCAATGTTCTATTAGAAATTGCTTTTGAAACCTGTATAAAAAGTAGAGTAGCTATTCCAATAGTAGATATCTCAGATTCACATAGTCTTTTAGTGAGTAGAAGTTGGAGTAAAAATTTCTTCGATTACATATCAATAGCTTATTGTCATATGTGACTATCTTGGAAAGGGAAGGAAAATCAAATATACATTTATAGTGAACCTTTGATGATTAAGAATATCACTTCAAATGGGAAAAATAAAGTAGTTGAAACAAGAGCTTTTGAAACCAAAATTTGCATACTTCAAGAAGAGCTTTTGAAAAATAAAGTAGTTGAAACAAGAGCTTTTGAAACCAAGAAATAAACAAGAATACAAAGTTCAAATCATACTTGAAGTAGTGTCAAGGTTTAAGAAAAATTCTATTTCCAAAAAGATGATTGATTATGAACATGAGTTTAGCAAAAATTTTCTTACTGGAAAAGATATACAGAATCCAAATGATCAAGCTTTTGAAGTAGTAAATCTTGGATCTATTGAGATACCAAAAATGTTAAATGTCTCAAAGAAAAAGGATTTAGTCTTCAAGAAAAATTTATTATTACTTCTAAAAAAAATTTGAAAAATTTTGCTTGATCTTATGATAATCTTAAAGCTCTTAGACTAGATGTGATGACACATAAATTTCCTTTGATAAATGATTATAAGATCATTAAGAAAAATAAATGAAATTTAATCCATCATTTGAGCTAGTTATGGAAGCTAAGATCAAGAAGCTATTACAAGCTTGAATTATATATCCAGTCCAATATTTGACGTGGCTTGCTAACCTTATTCCAATAAGAAAGAAGAATGGCTATATTAGACTTTGTGTAGATTTAAGAAATTTGAATAAAGGCTCTAAAAAAGATAATACCCATTTCCTAGAATTGATGAAATATTGATCAAAGTATCAAGTTTTCAATAATATTCTTTCCTAGATGATTTTTCAAGTTATAATTAGATCATGGTAGATAAGGGTGACAGATATAAAACAACATTTATCACCAAGTGGGGAACTTTTGCCTATCAAACAATGTTTTTTGGATTGTTAAATGCTAGAGTTAATTTTCAAAGAGCAATGGATTTAGCCTTTAAAGGTTTAATAGTTGATTTCATTGTAGTTTATTTGGATGATATTACCATCTTTTCAAGAAGGAAGGAAGATCATATTTATCATCTCCAACAAGTTTTTGACAAATGTCATGAGTATGGTATTTCATTAAATCCTCAGAAATGTATCTTTGGAGTTAAGTTTAGAAGTTTACTATGTCATATAATCTATCAAGAAGAGATTGCTATAGATAACTCCCAAATTTAACTAGTATATAATATCAAGCATCCTACAAGTAAAAAGTCTCTTAGATCTTTCTTTGGAAAGATAAATTTCGTTAAGAAATTTATTCCCAGATTCATTGAAATTACTAAACCTTTGATGCATATGTTAGAGAAAGATGTCATAGTATAGAAAACAATAGGAATGAGAGAGAGCCTTAGCAGAAATCAAAAGGTCTATTCAAGAAGCTCCTTACTTGGTAAAACCAAAATTGAAAGAAGACTTTTGGTTATATGCTGTTGCTTCAAATGATTCAGTTGTTGTTGTTTTAACTCAAAAAGGTGAAGGTCAAGATGAAAAGATTGGATTTTTTAGGTATCACATGAAAGGTTTAGAATTAAATTATTCAGACTTAGAAAAATAGGCATTCGTAGTTATTAAAGCACTTTAGCACTTCAAATATTACTTGGAAAGCTCATTAGTTCACATTATGCTAATAGAGCCTGCAGTCAAAAAACACTTAGCTTAAAATGAAATTGGATTGAAAAGAGGAAAGTGGCTCATAAAGTTTCAAGGTTTCAAATTTTCATTAGAGATATGCAAAAATATTGGAATGGAATTAGCCAAGTTAATGGCTAGAGAAAATGAAGCATGTGTGCTAAAGATTCATGAAAGGAACTGGTATGATGAAATTCTTGAATTCCTTGACACAAGAAAGGTTTTGAATAGTTTAACTGCAAGTTAGGAGAGAGCTTTCATTCAAAGGTAAATAAATTTGTGGTTAAAGATGGAATCTTATACAGAAAGGATTTTAGAGGGGTTTTGTTAGAATGTGTTCCTAATTATCAAATCAATGTTATTTTAGAACAATTCCATGATCATTCTAATTTATTTTATGAGTCTCCTAAGTCCACTATGCAACATATACTTTGCTATGATTTTTATTGGCCTAGTATGTATCAAGATATTAGTTTAAGAATTCAAAGATGTTACAAATGTCAAATTCATGGACTAAAAATCAAAAAGGCTAGAGCTCTCTTAAAACCAATAATTGCAGATAGACCATTTCAGCAATGGGGCTTAGATTTTATTAGCATAATTATTTCTTCAAGATCTAGACATAAATTTATTCTCACGACTACCAATTACTTTGCTAAATAGTCTAAAGCAAAAGCTCTAAGAAACAGTTCAACATCAAATGTGATTAAGTTCTTAGAAGATCAAATTCTAGGTCGTTTTGGTCTACCTAAAGTGTTGGTATTTGATAATGGACTTGCTTTTCAATCCAAAGAATTTATAACCTAGGCATCAAAGAAATCTATTTTTCTATTTTCTTCTTTGAATTATTATCCTCAAGGGAATGGCTTAGCTGAATCTACATATAAAAAGCGTATTTCCTACATTAAAAGTCCATGTATGGGAATCTAGGAAATTGAATTGATTACTTGCAATCTGCATTATGGGCTAATTGTATTAGATTTAAGAAGGCTATCAGGACATCATCTTATAACTTACTCTATGGTTTGCCCACTAGAATTATGAACAAGATTATAAGTTCAGTCTCATATTTTGAGCAAAAATATAGTGAGAAAACCAATAAAGATAGAAGTTTTATGACCTTGTTCATCAAAAGAGAAGTCGAAATGGATAGAGCTAAGGATAATTTATTAAAGAATGCTTCTCAAGTCAAAAGGTGGTTTGATAGAAAGGGTCTAAAAAGAACTTTTATAGTTGGTGATCTGGTATTATTATGGAATATGAAGAAGCCAAATAAGTTTTCAACAATCTAGATTGGTCCATTTTAGATCAAGAAATAATTATTGAAGGACACTTATAAGTTATTAACATTAAGTGTGATAGAGTTGCAACTCTCGTATAATGTTTTTCATATAAAACATTATTTTGGACAACTGTCCATAACTTATATATATATGTATGTATGTATGTATGTAGCTATAATAATATTAAGTGTACATAGTAGTAAGTAATAAACTTTTATATACAAGATTTAATGTATTTATACTTGGTTATAATATATATAATAAATAACATGTATACATATTTCTATAATGTCTAACAATAGTATATGTATGTATATCCTATACATATGTTTAGGTAAATATATATGACATAACAAAAACATATATACGTTAGAGTATTGTTTTAAAAATATTTAATTCAAAGTGCTAGTTTAAATATTAAATTTATATTATCTCAAAGTAATCATTACTTCTGATGTGTGTAAGTGGGAGTGATGGCTTAGATATCTACATAGTGGTAAATTAATTTCAACAACCAAATAGTGGAATTTAAACTAGCCAACTGTATGATGATGAAAATTAAATAAGCATTAGCTAAGTGGCAAAGTTGGTTAGTAGAATTTTTGGGAATTTCAAACTTATCTTATACTATATAAGGAGATGCGAATTACTTAGAAATACATCATTTCTCAATTCAATGCTTAAGTGAGAGAGTCAAGTAAAGTTTTTAAGTGTGAGGTAGAAAGATGATTCTTGGAGAGATGGCAGTAATAAGACCTTTTATCCTGTATGTTATGGGATGTTACCCAGAGCATGTCTTGAGATCCTATTATAAGGCAACCACTCGTGGAGCATCTAGTGAAAGCCCTTTTTTACTTTGGCTTTTAGATGAGTTTAGATTTCTCATTAGTGGACTCTCTATACATTCCAATGTTTGGGGTAACTTTCATGAATGCACCAGAAAAGCTAAATACCAAGGAGAGTCCAATAAGATGATTCTTGGGGAGAGGCTTTCATTGCTCAAGACAAATAAGCAACTAGTTGTGAAGAACCTCACAAATCAGTTGCGAAAGAGTTGGATGAGAAAGAGACAAAGATAGTTGTTGAAGACAAGGGTGAAGATCAAGTTGAAGCTTCAATAAGGCAAGAAGAAGAAAGAAGAGCATTTATCACTATTGAAATTACATATGAGAGGATTTACAAGATGAGAATCCCTAAAAGAGTGACTTAACTACTCTCTTTCGACCTACATATTAGTTTGTATAAAACTTTGTTTATATAGTGATGAATCATGGTTTGCCAAGCCTTGATATTGGGTACACAATATTGCAGCCTAGATATAATATCGTATACACGATATCATGATTCCTATGTTAGCCTATAAATACAACACTCAAGCACATAGAAAGGGGATTTTTTTGAGTTAGTTTTTAGTTTTTAGTTCTTATAGTTAGTTTTAGTATTCTTTCCAAGTGCATGCCAGTAGTGTGATGCTTGTAATTGTATGGAACCTTTGTTCGAGTGTGATGTAATCGGACACACACATGATCGACAATAAAAATCAAGATTACTCCATTATTGCAACATTCACTTAGCTTTTAATTATTTTAATTTTTGATTATTTATTATTTTTTTCTTAGTTAATATTTCTTTTATTGTCATTTACTATTCCTATTATTAATGTGGAATGAGTACACCTTAATCACAAACATTTAAGTATAACTATGTGGTAACCTAGTAGCATATCATGTAGTTCTTCAAGTGATGTGCACTTTGTAATCCTAGAAGTAGTACATGAAGTCCAAGATGTGCACAGATCATTAGGAAAAAATGCTTATCGCACATAGGCCAACTTAGATCTTATTTCCTATTGCTATTAGCTTAATTAAGTTATCTCTTATTATCCTTAGGAGTAGCATAGTAGTAGGGACCACATCATAAACCTCACACTAGACTAAACCATATGTGATAAAGCAACTACTAGTCAAAGTGGGAAGACAACAAACTATGATCAACGTACAACTATCTAGATGCTACAACTAGTCCATCCACGAAGTTCAACCAGATCGCACGTACATGCTTGTATTCATATGGTTGAGCGTAGGGGTACCTCACCGCTCATCATTGGCACCGTTGCCGAGGATGGTGCTAGTTATCTTAGTTATATCATACAAGATCACTGTAACAAGGTATTAACGATATATCTTTTAGAAAAAGAAATTAAATTCAATTAAGTCACACACAATTCACAATAATGTCTCTTTCATAGGATAGTGATAACGCAACATCTAGCAAGGAAATTCATTGGAGAACCAACTAAACCTATGATGAAGAAGAAGTTTGGAGTACTCAATCTTATGTAGGAGTTTCATATGTTCATGGACATCCCAATGATACTTAAGGACTTTTTTCATCCAACTCAAACACCTCTAGTGAAGATGGGACATCTCCTAGAACGAGGGGGCCTATAAGGCCCAAGGACCTTCTCAATGGGTAGTAAGAGTACATCAAGGGATGATTGGAAGACTTACAAAAGTCATGATGAGTTTTCCAGTTCCCTCTCTTCCTCTACTCTTTCAATGTCAGGTTGTGACATTGATGACTATTCCTTAAGGGATTGGCATAGAAATAAAAATCAAACACATGGGCAAAATTAGGAATGCCAACATGAACATAGATAACATTGTCCCAACTCACGAACTCACAATCTATTTAGTGACGATGAACCCTTGCTAGCCACTAAGAGTCTAATGCATATAACAGAGTTCATTTAGATATCCCGTAGGAATTGCAAAGAAACCCATCTACCTAGGCTTGATTTAAACAACTTTCTTAAGTTCTTAGAAGGCTATCATTCAGATCTGCAACAGAATTTACAAGCCTTCTATGATGCCTGTGTATGGAACAACATTGAGAATGGGTGGAAAAGGCTTTAGCTCTTCCCTATGACACTCATTGGCCAAGCTAAAGTGTGGTACAAGTCTTTAAAAATAAATTCAATTCACCGTTGGCCTACAATGGTAAACCTCTTCAATGAAAGATATCAAACCTATGCAACAGTGTCAGCCTTGAGGAGACAAATCCAAGAGTGGAAACAAGGGTAACATGAACCCTTGAACATGGCCTTAGAAAGATATTACTCTTTAAACAAATGTCCAAGCCATGGGTTCTCCGAGGAAAGGCTAATGTATCACATGATGGATGGGCTCTGTAATGAAACAAGGGAGACCCTAGGGATGTATGCCCTAGGTTAACTATATGAACTACAAACCCATCAATTCCAAGAGCTTATTAAGCGAGTAGCAAAAGAAGAAGGAGAAATAGCCAAATGGGAGAATGTTAAAAAATCCCAACAAGACCAAACTCTTGAAATAACAGAGGTCCATAATTATGAAGAGGAGAAATCAACTTACCTTAAGGGGGTGAAGCCATCCCCACCTTTGCCAATACTAAAATCACTAAATGAGATCGAGGCAAAGATCAACAAGATGATGGAGTGGGTGCATGAAAAATGTGGAGAATATGTAGACATTATTAGAGGGAGCCCCACACAATATAACTTTGATGACCAAAACAAATAGAGGATACCAAACCTAAAAATAGGATAAAATACCATTTGACCATCAAAAAGAAGGGTTGAAGAAAATGAGGATAGGGGCTCAATCGCAAATCATAAGTATCAATGTGATGTTTTCCTGTACGATCATCCCAAAGGCCAATGCCCAATCTTGTTAGATCTACATGAGCATTGGGAAAGAATGCTACATCCAGATTTTGTATAAAAGTACTGTGCTCAACTGTAGTGGCAAAACCCCCAATCATGGGGGAGGCCATTGCCAAACTAGCCACATCCTTCGTATCACCCAAAACCAAGTGCTTATTATGTTCAACACCCTATTTCTCCAACTGGATCAACATCCTCTACTTCACCTCATTGTTATCACTCTTCTGAGTATCATCAACCCATGTCCTCTCCTACGAGGTCACCACCTCATGTTTCATACACTCCTCCGTACTCTCAATATTCTCCTCCTTCATCGCCTTCTACATCACCACCAGTTGTACCAAAAGGTTTTGCACCACAGCACCAACCAACGAACATTACTTGTGTTGTTATTGTCAAAAGCAGTGGCAATCATTCACAACGTTGAAAGCATCCTTTCTTTAGGCATGACCGTAGAAAGAGATAGCATGATTTTGAAACCACTGCATCCTCTAACTTAGCACAAGCCCAACACAGTGATGCATTTTTTTCTTTCAAACTTAACACATCCTATTACCTTATCTAGGCCACAAATTAATACTCCAACAACCATGCAACCCAATAAATATAACAACATGAGGAGACATATCGATCCTTGTACACCATCTTATGGTCATGGATGCCATAGTGGATCAGTTTCTTATCACATGACCACATCTTATAATCTACCCCACTATTCTTACTTTAATCAAGTGTGAACCCCAATTTAGGTACATTCTTATGACTACACCAAAAGACACCTAGTGATTTGGATATGACCAGACCCCAATATTTCCAACATGCATGGATCCTAACTTTCCATTTATTAATTCTCTCCATGATCAAAGGTTTAGTCATGGGGGAAACCCCCCATTCTAAGAAGTAGAATTAATAAATGTTTTTCCTTTTCTTTGGTTTTACAATTTTTGTTTTTCAATTTTTTATTTTTTATTTTCTAATTTCTTGTTTTCCAATTTATCATTTTATCTTTTTGTGGGTAATCTCATCTGTGAATAAAATACTCATGTAACTAGTTGGTTGAGGTGTTATTCTATGTTATTAAGTCACAAGTGACTAATTATTTGGATAGTGAGCCCACAACATGAACCCACAACATGAACCCATTCATTCTATTAATAAGAGTTTCTTGCTCTAGGTATGATGATATTCTTGTTATCATCAAAACTTAAAGTAACTTTGTACTCATTATGACTAGAGCGAAGAGTGACGAACTAAGAGGAAATGACAAGGGTGTGACATCAAGGAGACTTTTGGATTCTCTTTGGTGACATCTGTATGTGCTATCATGCAGCTTAGTTGTACTAAGATCCTTGTAGATTTAATAAACAATGGGAGTAAGAGTTGTAATAAAGGCACTCAATAAAGGAAATCAATGTTGTTCTAGGGGATCCCACTAGAAAGACTTGCACCCATGCCTAAAGGTTAGTGGCTTCTCAAAATTACCTTTGGGAAAGACCAAGTGTAAAAGTGGCCATAAGAAAAAAAAGAGAAGAAGAAGAAAGCAAGAAGAAAAGAAAAGCACAAGAAAAATGTGCCTCAAATAAATTCAAATCACTCCTCCCTTATGCAAAACACCAAGTGATCGTACACCTTATTGTCATGATGCTCTTATGGTTGTCTATCATTAGGATGAAACAATGCAATGCCACTAATCAGAGGTATGGACTTGGTTTTGATCTTAAAGTGAAAGGCTAATGGTACTTCAATCATGCACAACACTTAGGATTCATTATGCCCAAGGTAAGTTACCTCACGTCTCGATCTCTACAATCCCTTTTGCAATTTGTCTTATCTCACAATCCAGATACTTCTAACTTGTGTCTTGTGGGGCATAGAATTCATACCTCATAGCAGTGGTACTTAACATGTGTGTGTTTTGTTGCACAGGTGTGGGTTGTATTTAACCGTTCTAGTGCCTACAAACATTTCAAGGTGTGGTTACGCAAGGGCATTATACGTTGGAACCTACTTTGGGGAGGATCCACTTGCGTGACTTTTGTAATTTATACTTTTTGCACAGCACCACATCATTTTATACCCTTTGAGTATTCCATTGTCAAATCTATTCTTTTCTTTGTCATCATTTTAGTCGAACATTCCTTAGAACCATTGCATGTCCTTTTTCCTCATCTTTTTCAAAGAACTTCATTGTATGATTCCACTTCATTACACTTTTGTTGCTTCAATTTCCACTTGCCATTACCCCAAACCTTTTGAATTACCTCAAATCCTTCAATTTTGGCCCTAAAACTCGAAAAATCATCAATTATACTATGTACCCTATCTTGGTTGGGTTGTGATATTGGGTGCTCAGTATCGGGTCCAACGCGATATTGGGTACGCACTATCGCGTATGCAATATCGTTTCTAAAATAAGTATATATATGGGACCCCCATGCACTACACATGTCATTTTCAATAGTTGATGTGGGGGGAGTTGTTCAAGTTTTCTTCCACAATTTTTAGTGATTTGCAAGTCTAAATTCAACTTTCAATATTTTGCTCTTCGACACTCCGATTTCTTTTTCTATTGAACCTAATTAAACCCAAAGTGTTTAACTTAGTTGTGGGGGAGGGATATTATAGAACTTGCACATAATTTTTTTGAAATTTGCTATTGCCTGAAGGATATCATAGGGGTAAGTATTATCAAAAATTCATGCCAAACTAATTTTCTTCCTTCACTCAAGTCATCTAAGCTATTATTGAGTCACCTAAATAGATTAGGTTCAACATTAAACTTTTAGGGTAACTTCTTTGAAAAATTTCTAGCTCTAGAATCACACTAAGCAAAAAATTAAACATTTATTAAAGGTAATAAGTAAGGTATGAGATAACTAAATTTATTTAAATAACCTTACTAATAATTGATAGGATAGTAGGGAGGACCTTCTCAAGGTGCAACTAAATGCCTGAGAGGAGGTAGAGGCCAAGAACCTTGAGTAGAATATGCAAAGCAGGAGGCCCACTCATTCAGCATTCATCAAGAAACCCCTGCGCCGGTGCAATCTAGCCATGCAAAAGGTGGTAAATTTAGAGCCCCTAAACTAGGGTAACATCTTATGCTATCCCTTGAATGTCTCCAAGCCATTCGAGAAAAGCCCACCTTTGCAGTTATGATAGTGGAGCTCAATTTTGGGCCTTTCACTAAGTTCGTCCTTAAACTAGTGAAGACTCAACTGAAGACGTCTCCACTATGGCCCATCCTCTCAAAGAGTGGTGATTGGTATTTTGGTAAAACATATCAATTCTAGCATGGCAAGGAGGAAGGCACCATTGCCAATGTAGGTGGTGTCTCCATTGATTTTTCTATAAAGCCCATTATAGAGGTCCTAAATCTTGCAAATGAGGGATGGAAAGTTGCTCATTTGTCCACTTGCTCAGACGCAGATATAAGGAAATTATGGTTGAAACTAGCCTACAACAAGGAGAATAAAGTTTATGGTGAATTAACCCTAGAAGAGAGGATCTACTTTAAGATTAGAACTTATTACCCTTTCCCCACCAAAGGTTTAAATAGACTATTTACTTATGCAGCGTGAGGAAGTGTGATTTTGATGGCAAAATTTAATGCGAATTTGCCCCATTTATATCTGATGGAGATATTAAGGCAATTTGAAGAAAGGAAATAAGGAAGCTTACTTTACCTTTCCATTATCTTATCAGAAAGTTGTGCAGATGTGCTAGGATTTTGGACTATATAAATGATGTTCCTAGAAAAGCCCAAAATGCTTTATATGTTGAATTGCTCAAATTGCCAGTGCTTAGGAAAGATGTTGGAGAGTAATTAGAATAAGAGGAAGAGCAAAAAATTGGGCCCACTATGCCTCAAATGGTAGGACCTAGCCAATAACTAGAAGTAGGGCCTAGCACACAGGCCATAAGCCAACAAGTTCAGCAATCATCACTACCACAACAAGACTATCAACCGTCTATCAGTCATCTCTGGAAAATCACCGAGATGGTCAATTGGGAAAGTTGTGATGCTGAAAACTTATTTAGGATCATTGATGATGTCATACAGCCCACTATTTCAGCCAAACCTGCAAGTGGACATATTTCATTGATTTCAGGAGGAGGGTCCCAGTAGTCTTAGTAGATCTTTGGGAATGCCACATCTTTCCAGGTTAGGTTGGAAACTAGTGAAGGAGCCATGGTGATGGTCATGTAGCACCAAGATGTGGAAAGCATAGTAGAGGTGGTCATAGACCACATCAAAGAATCATTTAATGTTCCTATTGTGCCACTAACAGATTTTACAGAAGCACATGATGCTCAAGTTTGGTCGGTCCCTCAATGACTCCTATGGAACATGAGGATGCTTTGGATCGCTTATTGCAAATAGGACAAGTTATGACATACTTGTTTGAAATTTCCCAAGATGTCACTACAACATAATCAGAGCTCATTTTCACCAAAAGAAAATTGGTCATGGCTAAAGTTAGGGTCGAGGATGTGAAAGGAGAGTTGCAAAGATTGCAAGAAAAGCTTGTCTCCCTACAAGCTGAATGATAGGATCCTTTCCAATTTATTGCAGCTGACCAATTAGAAATTTTTAGAACCAAGCAACTGAATAAATTGTTGGAAGAAAATAAAAAGGTGGTAAGGGAAAAGGAACAAGGTGATTAGGATGCTTCAAAGGCACAAGCTCAAATATATGCACATGCTAAAGCTCTCAAGGCCTTATAAGAGGAAAAAAATTACTTGCTATTGAAAATCTTCGGTTGAAAATAGTTGAGAAACAGAAAAATTTTCTCAAAGAAAGTTTCCAATAAATGTGAGAACAACTAGTTCAGGTCAACCAAGACATGAATCGCTTGGCTAGCAAAAATAGAACCTTCTCCATGGAGGAGGTCTATGCCATCCGATAAAAGATAGCCATAGAAATAAGTGCATGACAAAATGAGGCCAAAAAGCATTAGAAGTTAAAAGAACACTTCCATGACTAGGTGGGAATGTACAAGGAAATCATCAAAAAGGAGATCCGTATGGCTAAGGCCTACATTAATTCTTTCAATGCTCAACACACTAACTGGTGAGCTGTACTGGATGCTTATGCCTTCATTCACCAAATAGAATTGAAAAGTTGGGACCTGCAAATTTAGGACTTAATAGAGTACATGGAGTTAGCAAATTTTCAATATGCCAACTTAGCCATGTTACTAGAAGGATGCCCAAGAACTAAGCTTGAGAAGTAAGTAGCTACCACCTATGCTAAATATGAGACAGAGTTTGCAGAATATAAGAAGACATTGCAAAAATTAGAAGTAACAAACTCTAAATTAGAGGTGGTAAAGGCTGGCTACCAAGGTTAAGAAGATGTAGTAGCATATTTGGCTTAATAGCTTACAGATTACCAGGAACTCAAAGACAAAACTAGAGCCTATGAAGAGGAATAACAACTATTTATGGTATGGTATGTTAAGGCAATCAAATGTTTCCGCAACTATCGTGTCTATGGGAAGTGTTGGCTCCATCAAACATTGGAACATTAGCATGGAAAACTCATGATCCTCGAACAGAAGAGGAAAACCTTCAGGTGCTTCTTCAAAGGTACTTATTTTAGAAGTCTAGAGTGCAAGACAAAGGAAAGGTGCCCATGGAGGTGCCACCACCACTAGGAACCACATGAGTTTCGAGGGTTTTGTATTTTGTGTTGGTGTCCAAATTTTATTTTGTCTAGTCCCACACTGTGGCATGAAATAGTCCATTGTCATTCAATAATCCAATACCTATCCACTATTTGTAATCGAATGAACTTGTTCCTTATTTTGTTTAACTTGAGGACAAGTTTTTATTCAATCATAAGGGTATGATGAATCATGGTTTGCCAAGTCTTGATATTAGGTATGTGATATCGCAACCTGGATATGATATCGTATACATAATATCATGATTCCTATGTTAGCCTATAAATATAGCACTCAGGTGCACAACAAGGGGGTCTTTTTGAGTTAGTTTTTAGTTCTTAGTTCTTATAGTTAGTTTAATTGTTCTTTCTAAGTACATGCTTATAGTGTGATGCTTGTAATTGTATGGAACCTTTGTTCGAGTGTGACGTACTTAGACACACACATGATCAGTAATAAAGATCGAGATTACTCCATCATTGTATTATTCACTTAGCTTTTAATTATTTTAATTATTGATTATTTATTATTCTTTTCTTAGTTAATATTTCTTTTATTGTCATTTACTATTCCTATTGTTAACACGAAATGAGTACGTCTTAATCACGAACATTTAAGTATAACTACATGGTAACCCAATAGCATATTGAGTAGTGCTTCAAGTGATGTGTGCTTAGTAATCCCAAAAGTAGTACACGAAGTCCAAGATGTGCACAGATGATTAGGGACAGATGCTCATTGCGCTTAGCCTAGCTTAGATCTTATTTCCTATTACTATTAGGTTAATTAAGTTATCTCTTATTATCCTTAGGAGTAGCATAGTAGTAGGGACCACATCATAAACCTAACTCTAGACCAAACCATATGTGACAAAGCAATTACTAGTCCAAGTGGGAAGACAGTGAACTGTGATCAATGTATAATTGTCTAGGTGCTACAACTAGTCTATCCGTGGAGTTTGATTGGATCACACATACATGCTCGTATTCATATGGTTGAGCATAGGGGTACCTCATCACTCATCATATAGTTTCCTAGTTTTATTAGGAGCAAGGTTTTTATTTCATCAAACCATAAGTTTGATGGAATTTTCCTCAAAAAAGATTTCTAGTTTTTTATATAAATGTTCAATAAAATTATTGTTTCTTAGCTTATATTTGTAATATTTTTTTAAAAAAAATTAAGCATTTTAAGGAGGGTAGAAATGTTGGTACATTTAGGCCATTTAATGGATCAAAGAAGAGTAGTCGTGAATTAACAAGTAATGGTAACCAATGAATCAAGCATGGGCTATTTAGAAGTTGCTAGTGTAGAGTTTGTTCTTACATATGTAGTAATGGGTTGGTCCTCTATAATTTCATGCAAGCCAACATCCAAAATTTCTAGGGTTGATGGAAGCTGAACAAATCAAAATACATAAATCAAAACTACATCCTTAATCTTAGAAAGTGCATCTTGCATTGAATTTCAGAGCAACATTTCGGAGAATGAAAAGCAAAATCCTATGGTGGTTAAAAGCATTAAATTTTTTTGAAATTTTGGAAGAGGAACTAAACATAACCTTTGGTTGCAACATTGATTTTTCAAGCTCTTGCAAAATAGTTATTTGATTTCATCAACTTCTAGATATCTTGATTGCAGACTCAAGAATCACTTAGGGAACCTCAATTCCTATCAAATATCTGCTATCCACCTAGAACTCTTCACTAAGTTCACAAAACCTTTTAAGAAGACCTCAATTGTTAAGAATTCTAACATCCTCTCCAAAAAAAAATTTTCACAAACCCCATCTGTGTTTGAGAAAGAAACAAAAAATATCATAAAATGCATCTATGAATTCCTTGCCAAGATGTTCAAAAGCAAAAGCCCAAAAATTCAAATCCAAATAACTCTTAGAAGAGCACAAGTTTTCTACATGTTTCTTGATGTAATCCACTACTATTTTCTTGTCCCCCTCATTGGCAATAAATTTTCTAATAATTTCCAATGCCAAAGGAACCCCACCATAGATGTTAAGAAGAAAATCCAAATCCTATAAATCCAATTCTTGGGAAATTGCTACCATCAAATTGATCCCAAATGTAGATGCTAGAACTGTGATAGAATCCTTCATTCCCAAGCAAGATATGGGAAAAAAGTTGGTGGTCTCTGGATTTCCAAATTGAAGAATTTGGGCATATATGATTCAAGTATCTAGCATGATGAAGAAGCCTCAATTTGGTTCGTCTCTGAACTTTAGAGGGTAAAATCTTGTGTAATTATATATTATCAAAAACATTATCAATATATAAGAAATAGGATTCCTTTCTAAAGAATGTCAACAAATTGCACTAGCCTTATGTTTTAGAGGTTGGCTTGGACCATTCTCCTAAGATGTCTTCCAGAATTCTTGTCTGAAGTTCAATGATGTTGGTCCTCTTCTCCAATTTATCAAATAGGCAGACACAACAAACAATACAATGGTGGCATAAGTGTACATTTTGATGTGTTGGCAATGGAGCTAGTGACATGGAAGCTAACAGTAGTGAGCAGTAGTTGCAAGAGTTAACAACAACATTGAGGGTTTGGGCAACATTGATAGAAATATCAATTCACTATGGTAATGACCGACTCTGAAGCCTTTGCCACTGCATCAACATTACCATCAACACTCTTCCTCAACCAAAATGGCACTCATGTTGATGGAGAGGTGCAACATGGCAAATGATGAACCCTCCTCCCTAGAACACATTACAAATAATAAACCTTTGCCCCTACATTTCCACAACTGATCAGAGAGGAAAAAAATTTTAAGCATTTCATCGACCTAGGCTAGACATAATTTACAGAGTAGGAACAACTTTCATTCTACATCTACTAGAGGTGATCATTGTTTCTTCACATTTTCTCTATGTCTCATAGGTGACTGTTTTTTTTTTTAGTGTTGGCTGTGCTGCGATCATGGGGGCTCCAAGTCCTAGCAGATTGTTGCGTTGCACTATGCTGCGACACTAACATACCTGATTTTTCTTTTCAAAAAAAAAAATATTTTAGTCTGTTGGGGCTTTTGTGACCATTGACATTTGATGATGGTCGCATTGCAGTCATGAGGGCTCCTAGCCCTAGTGGGCTACTAGTTTTATGTTATTGTTTTCATTTGTGTTTGTGCTTGCTACTTATCCCTAGGTGGTGGAGATTACTATTGTGCTGGTGGTGGTAATGGCATGGGTAGAATGGGATGTCTCTACGGCTAAGTGTTTTCTCAACCATTGAGAGTTTTCTCAATGGCTATTGTTGCTGCGGCTTCCATTGTGCTTGCCATGTGGTTCTATGCAATGGCCGATAGTGTTGTTCTACACTTTTGTAGTGTAGTTTGACATTGCAGTGGGCAGTGGAGTTCAAGTGTTGCATGGAAATCTACATTATGGGGGTGCAGTAGAGGTGTTGACTCATACCACGATGGTTTTGTGGATATTTCTAGAGCTACGGTGGACAATTTCACATTAGTTCTACAATGGTAGATTTGTTTGATTCTACTCTTCATTAGGGAAGTTCTTCTAACTCGCTTAGAATAAATTTCCTTCTTCTGGATGATATTTTCAATGCAATTTCTAAAGATTTTGCAACACACTTTATTTTTCTTCAAATAGTGGGATTTCTACCAAGGTCACTAAGTATTAATTTGCAAATCCAAAACCTCCTTCAAGCCCAAGACATTCAAGTTTCTCATGTCTGCTACTATGCTTAGACCTTTATTCTAGTGGAACTATCTTAGGCCTCTTAGGTTAAGAAGGCTCTCCCCCTTAAAATTTTTCCAATAAGGAATGTAACTCTAATTATTCATGCTTGAAAAATTAACTTTAATGTCAATGACCATGCATATAACAAAATTCTCTGTTATGTAGAATTGCCAAATCTTCCACTCATTTTTTCATGCACAGAGAGGAACATTGTGAGTACCCTTGATCCTATTATTTTCGATCATAGCATTGTGATTAATGGAACTCAAATTTGCCACTATTGTATCAAACTCAATATAGCTCTTAGGAAGACCTCATTAACCCTTGCAGCCGATGGAAAACTCTTCACCCAAAAAATAGATTATTTTTATCTTCCAAACTCTTGTAGCTACTATCATCAAGTTGAGCATCATATCTCAACTTATCCCTTCTTAGCTAAGAGACAACAATTCATTGCATTTGAAAAAAATCATTCCCCAGATACATCATCCCACTGATCATCAAAATCCCTTAAGTTCAAAACCTTTTCAAAAATTACTCCAAAGCCTTCCTCTTTGTCTGATCTCTCCAAGGTATAAGCATTATAGTTAGGTGCACACACCACAACATATTTCACCCCCTCAAAGTCATTCAAGGACTCAATCTTAGGTAAAGAGTTTGTGATAGGTAGTGGAAGGAAACAAGTCAAAGCTTCCTCTGTTATAACTCCACCCTCCATTTTCTTTCCACTGAACACTTCTATAGCCCCTATCACTATAAATAGCTCCTTTGCCATCCTCTCACAAATAATGGAAGTTGATACTTCAACTCTTGAATCTTTTGTTGACCTCTAATTCGACATGCCCTCTACTTTCCCATGAGCCTCTTATCATGGAACATCTAAGGACTTACACATAAGCTTTGATGAAAGTGTGTAGGAAACTTTCGTTTTAGTTTAAATATTGCTTTTGATTTCATTCTCCTTCATTTATCTTTCCAGGAAATTAATATTTTAGTAGACCATTTATCTCTTTTAGCCCATTTATTTCTCCCTCACTCATCAATTCTCACTACATTCAACATAAGTAGGAAAGGAGGAGCTCCCATTATCTTTTCAACTTACTACAAAGATAAAATCATTTAAAGTGGCTTTGATTCTGGCCATAGAGTTTCTTGGGATACCCTCTCTTCTTTGCATGGCCCTTTCAGTATTTTCTTGATTTATGCCCTTAATGACTCTATAGGATGTTCTCTTCTATGGTAGGAACTAGTCAATTATCTTCCCATGAACCTCTTATCATGGAACATCTGAGGACTTACAAATAAGCTTCGATGAAAGTGTGCAAGAAACTTTCTCTTCAGCTTAAATATTTCTTTTGATTTCATTCTCCTTCATTTATCTTTCTAGGAAATTAATGTTTTAGTAGACCATTTATCTCTTTTAGCCCATTAATTTCTCCCTCACTCATCAATTCTCACTACGTTTCACATAAGTGAAAAAGGAGGAGCTCCCATTATCTTTTCAGCTTACTAGAAAGATAAAATCATTCAAAGTGGTTTTGATTCTAGCCATAGACTTTCTTGGGATACCTTCTCTTCTTTGCATGGCCCTTTTAGTATCTACTTGATTTATGCCCTCAATGACTCTATAGGATGTGCTCTTCTATGGCAGGAACTAGTCAATTCTCTTCTTCCCTCATTACCTTGGATTTTTGAAGGAGATTTGAATATGATAGAACTCCCTCAAGATAAGCTTGGATGGGTGTTTTTTTCAACTATCAAATTCTGAGTATCAGACTTGGTTAGCCTTTAAGAAAATGTTCTACCTTTCTAATGGGGTAGATGCCTCTACTCATGATCCCCTTCACAGATTTACTTAGAGCAATCTTTGTCTTGGGTAGGCTTGCATCTATAAATGGTTCATCCAGCCTTTCTTTTTGGCAAGCCTTCTCTTCTACTATGGCTCATCAACATGCCACCATATCAGACCATCTTCCCATCTCTATATCTATCCAAATTCATGGTAGAAACCATAGACATAAAATTTATCTTTTTTAGCTACATAACAACTACTTCTCTTCCCCTTCCATCCAACTTTTTTTCTCAAACTTTGGAATGCTGAACCTAGGCCCTTAGATTAGGTGGGTTGGATTTAATGGTGGCATCATTCTTCTTGTAGAGTGTGGAACTTTGCTCATTCTTATAGTAAGGCAATGGTTGCTTGGGCCAAAAAAGAGTACAACAACATTTACCTTACTATTGAACATCTAACTGATAGATTAGCTTAAGATCCTTTAACACTCATGTTCACGAGAAGTTAGCTAAAGCCTGGTTAGCCTTCCAACAATGGGAAGTGTACAGGGCATAAAGTGCCTTAACTAAAAGTAAACTCACTTGGTTAAATATTCAAAATGAACATTGTAAGAAATTTTTCAAGTATCTAAATATCTCTTCTCATTTGCATTTTTTAGATAGTAGCAACACCATCATCACTCAACACAACAGTATCCTCTAATTTCTTAATCAACATTATGAAACCCTATTTGCTACTACCCCTATGGATATCTCATCATTCAAGGCTGCTACGCTTAATTATCCTAGCCTTATCAATTCTACTATGTCATAAAGTTTAGAAGTTGATATTACCAAGGAGGAGCTTCAAGCAAATTGTTCCAAGTTGAGTTATGGGAAGGCTCCTGGTTATGGTGGTTTTCCCATTGAATTTTTTCAAACTCATTGGGATCTGGTGGAAAATGATCTTCTCTTAGTTATCAAAGAGGCTATCCTTACTAGTTCCCTTGGGCCCAATTTAAATCAAGGGATTATTCGTCTCCTTCCTAAGTCTGGGGATTCTACTTGTCTCTCTAATTAGCATCCCATAACTCTTCTTAACATGGTGTATAAAATTTGGGCCAAATGCTTATTCTTACATTAATAGAAAATTCTTTGCCAAATTACATCTCCCCAGCAAATAAGATTTGTTCTTGGTAGATGTATTTTAAACAATGTGATTACTACGTGGAAAGGTCTTAAGTGGGCAAAAGATGACAATCAAGATATTCTCCTAATGAAGCTTGACTATGCTAAGACCTACGACAACATAAAGTGAGACTTTATTCTATAGACCATGACTAAACTTGGTTTTGGCCTTAAGTTCTTACATATGGTGAAATTCTTATTCTCAGATGCTATAGTAAGAATAGGCACTAGCTTTGGCATCACCTCTTCCTTTCCTATCCATAGGTCAATACAACAAGGATGTCCTCTTGCCCCTTACCTATTCATCATCATAGTTAACTTTCTCTGTCATCAATTAAACTATGATAGTCAAAATGAATTTCTCACCAAGGTCTACCTCTCTTCACCCCAAAATCAGCTTCTTAACATGCATTTCACCAACAACTCCTTTTTTCTTGTTCAAATACTACTACTAATTTGCATCAGCTCTTATCTTGAGTGGAGCAATACTGCTTACTCTCAGGTTCCACTATTAATTGAAACAAATCTTTTATTTATAGCTGATGAGACGCGGTTTGCGTCGACCGTGATATTGCGTCCGACGCGATATCGCATCCCCCGCGATATCGTGTACGCGATATCGCGTCCTTCCCTACGATATCGCGTACGCGATATCGCAGTCAGCCGTCATGTCTATAAATAAGAGGCGGCTCTCCCTTATTTGGGGATCCCAGTTTTAGTGTAGCAAAGCTTTGGCAGTTTGATCCCTCCAGAGTTAGAATTTTCCCGTGTCTGCCCACAGTGTGGTGAATGTGATTGTACGGTGTCTTTATTCGAGTGTGTTGTACTTGGACACGCACATGACCGGCAATAAAGATCGAGATTACTTCATCATTGCAGCATTCACTTAGTTTATTTATTGTTATTTATTTCATGTTATTTATTGCTTTCATAGCGCGGTGTAAGTACGACTTGACTACGAGCATCTACGGGTGTGTACGGCTAGTTAAGGAATCGGTTACTTATCGCGATTAGTCTCTCAACCCTAAACTCCTAGAAGCGGAACGAGTTCGACTTGATTACGAGCATTTAAGTGTGACTGCTTGGTAGCCCAGTGGTGTAGCTAGGGGGATCTACGCTTGGTAACCCAGTGGCGTATTTGGGGTCTGCGCTTGGTAATCCCAGTGGCGTACCTAGGCCTATGCTTGGTAGTCCCAGTGGCAGTCGTGCACGAAGTCCAAGATGTGTACGGTTGATCAAGGAATCGGTTGCTCGTCGCACTTAGGCTAGATTAGATTTTCTTACCTTTTCCTCCTAGCTTAGCTTAGTTAGTATTATTTTCCTTTGCCTTCAGGAGTAGCATTAGAATTAGAACACATCATACACCTCATCTAGACTAAACCATACGTGACATATGCAAAACTAGTCTAGATGGGAAGACAGCGAACTGCGACCTAAGGCTAACTATCTAGGTGCCACAACTAGTCCATCTGCGGAGTTCAACCGGATCGCGCATGCGATGCTCGTTGCGTATGGTTGAGTGTAGGGGTACCTCGCCACTCATCAATAGCTTTACCAATAATTATATCCATGTGACCAAGTACAATTGGAAACTTCTTCAAGATCAAGATATCATTAAGATTCTAGGAATTCCCTTTCTTTGTAGAGGTTCTACCTCTATTCTTTGGGAGCATGTTATTTTTTGGATTCAAAAGAAACTTGAAAAATGGAAGACTAAACCTCTCACTCTAGTTGGTAAGTACCTTGTATGTAATTCTATCTGTGCATCTACCCATGTGTATAACTCTTTGTGATGGGCCCCCTCCCAAGCTACTTATCAAAAGCTTGAATGATTATTTTGTGACTTCATGTGGTCCTCTAAAGATTCTTAGAAAGGATTCCATCATGTCACCTGGAATATTGTTACTCTTCCTAAGAATAAGGGTGCCTTAGGTCTTTTGAACTCTTTTAATTAGGGGGTTCAGCATCTAGATGCCCTAAACATTATTGATACTCTCCTCTAATTAAGGCTTCAACAAGATTTTCCCAAAAATAAGCCCTTCTAGAAAGGAATCCACTTCATTAACTGGATCCTTTTTCCCCACACTATGATTATTCTTGGATCTCATGTTTTCAAAAGCATTTGGAGGACTTGGCAAATTATACATTATTATATAGATTGGAATAATGTCAAGATCAACCCTACTCTTCTCTCTAAGTTGTGTCCCTAGTGGTTACCTTTGTCACCCATTTCCCTTAGCATTACAAATGCTAAGGTTGCTACCTCTTGGTATCAAAAGGGAGTTATTTCTCTAAGTTATCTTTGACTTACTGATCAATGGATTTCTGGGAATGAGTTTAATAATCTATATGCAATGTCTAAAGTAATGCACCATTGTCTAGCTTGGTGTAACGACGGAAAATGTTGGTCGCTGGAAAATACCGAACGAAAATCTGTGTACACAGTCTTAACCACGAATCCATGTGAGGGCCATGCTGGAGAAAATGAATCCACGATGCCCTGAACGGTCTTGTCGATCAGACAAGGACTTACTTAACTAGTAAACTAACGAATATCGCGATAACACACGTATTATATAGATATTCCACGAAACAAACCGCTCCAACGAATCGTAAGAGTAGAAAACAATGTAAATAAATCAAAATAATGACAACATCAATGCGACAAGGAGGATCAGATTTAGGAAAGTGCGCAATTACAAGATCTATGTTTTGATTCGAAGATTGAGTATATTGTATACAAAGTTCCAATAGCAAACTCCGCTTATCCTGTGCGAAGCATACACAAAACAAGAAAAATTGTTCAACAAAGAGTACAAAATGAAGCTCGGTCTACCTCATAAGCCAAAGGTGGAATGCAAGGAAGGTCAAGCCTGGATGTCTATCGATCAACTGTTTTTGATTAATAAACCTTGTTAACCATACCAGATGATCTCTCGATCTCTGATTTGCTCCTTGTGCCTTCGGTAGTCTTTGCTCCAAAGCTGCTAACAATCGCCAATGGAGAGAACTGTATTTTCACCAAAAGACTAATCGCTCCTGCTACCAATGCTCAAAATGTCTTCTGTCTCTGCCAAAAGGTGATCCCCCTAAAAAAAAGCCCAAGAAGATCCTTTCTTTCTTTGCCAACTAGAGTATTTATAGGTTCGGTAGTACGTGGAGAAGGCACGGCCTTGATGACACGTGTTTCGAACCTTCAAAATACCCTTGACTTGGCAAACTTTATGTTGAAACTGGTCATGTCGCATCACGCTTTTGGGAAAGGGGGCAAAGTATGCTGTCAACCACTCCCGCTGAAGCTACCTCATGATTACGCTACGATACGCTGATGAGCGTATTGTGCATATGAATAGCAAGTGCGTGTTTGGTATTGCCTTAACTGGCCTTACACTGTATCACACTTGTTTACGCTACATAGCGTGGCAGAGCATAATAGAGAATAGAAGTAGTTAACTCAGGCTGTTTTACGCTCATTTACGCCGCAAAGCGTAATAGAGCGTAAACATGGTCAACTTTACAATAAGTTATGCTTGCCTATGCTGCGTAGCGTAATAAGCGTAAAGCGACCACTCTGCAAAAGAAGAAATCAATCTGCCATGCTTCTTTAGACTCTGGCCTTGACTTCCTAGAGGTTCATTACGCTGCTCTGCGTAACGGAGCATAAACTCAGCCCTGAATAAAAGACTTAGCAGAATATACGACAAGTCGCTAATCATGCTGCTTAGGCCTTAAACTTCGTCGAATTCACCGAAATAAGTTACTTTCTGATATTAGGCTACAGTAAGCAAAGTTACGCCAAGCACCATTATGCTATGTTGTGTAATGTAGCGTAAATAGAGAAAACAAAGTAAGGTTGGAATTTGTAAGAAACTTGGAGACTTGATGCTGCGTGCCTCTTTACCTTGTTCTGTCTTCTGGATTTCTGTCGTAGACTTTCGCCTAAATCGTGAATCTTCGCCCTAGGCCAATTCGCGATTTTCACGGTGTTTCACTTGGGTTTACACCTTCATTCACTACCATTTGCAACTAGATGTTTCGATGCAAAGTACTTTTCATGACCTTCAATGGATTAATGGATCAAAAACTCTACCTTACAAGCCACATGTGCCCTTTCAACTTTTGCATGACTCATCACATATCATTCAATGGTGTAACAAGTCTTAGCACAAACAAGGGTCAAAACAATTCTGGATCCCCCTCTTCCAATGTAGTTGAAAACTACCAACTCTTCCTAAAATTAAGCAGTTCCTCTAATGTCTCCTTCACCAAGGTTTACCTATCAGCAAATGTCTCAAATATCTTGGGATTCACAATCCTTCTTGCCCTCTCTATGATGGTAAAAAGGATTTTGTCCATGTGTTTTGCCATTGCCCCTTCACATAGCACGTGTGGACATGGGCTTCCAAAGTTATTCCATCATGCAAGCTATCTCAAGATGATGTTATACTTGGCTTTTTGGCCACCACTTTTGCTAATTTTAAATTTTTGTGAAAATTTATTAGGCCTATTATTCTATATTATATTTGGAAGCATAAATGTAATGTTATCTTTCAAAGGATTGATTATTTCAATACATGTCATCTAACGATGATGGAGAAATTGTAGATCTTCCACCTCATTCATTTCCAACTCAAATCTCAAGCATCAAAGTTTGAAATGGATATTCATCAATTGATTCATCTCCTGTAGCCTTGGGAAAGACCCATGCGTTCTAGCAACCTTCTTCAATAGGAATCTTTGCATAGAATCTTTCCTTCTTAAATTTGAGTGGAGTCACTAAATGGGAGTCTCTCTATTTATTATCAAGTGCTATTTGCCTTGTCCAAATTTATGCTACTCTCTCTTGTACTAGGTTGATTGGTCTTAATAGATGGTAGTTCCCCATATTGGATTTCTTCCTTTCATGAATGATTATTTATGAGGATGTTTCCCAAAATTTCATCCCCACTAATATGAGTTTTCCATATTTTTTGTCTCTATGACTTAATATGGTTTATGTATTTGATACTCTTTTACTACTAATAAAACTTCTTTTTGGGGTTTGACACCCCCCCACAACCGATCTGAGAGAATCACATTCCATTTTTAAAATTAAAAGTTTGGGTTGGAATATAATAAAAGCAATATAGATTATTATGGTAGTTATGAATTATAATATAAATTTGAATAAAAGTAATACATGTGTACATGGGAAAGTTATGATTTAGAAAAGGAAAATATAGACCTTTGTTTTTAAATTTAATTTTCCATGAATGTTGTATAGAAGAATAATTAAATCTCCTAAATGTTTGCATTTGACATGACATTTGTCAAACTATGGCAAAATTTTATCATAACTTCCTTTGAAAGTTACAACTTCTCATGGGAGTTATGAATTAATTCCCTAAATATTTGTCACTTACCTTAATATTTTATGATGATTTTAACTACCTAAACCCACTATAAAAAGGCTTAAAGGGTAGAGAAAAGGTAGAATTGGGTAGAAGCAACTTACAAGAATATCAAAGATTTCTTGTAAAGCATGGCTTGCTAAAGCCATCAATTCAACTACTTTCTTTTAATCTTGTGAATTCATTTCCTATTTTGTTTTAGTTACTTAGATAATGGTTTAGATAGTATCATGCTCGACATTTAATTTTGGGATTTTTCTAGGTTGTCTTTATAGCTCTATTTTGTGCAATATTAGACTTCTATTAAGGTTTGCCATAAAAGAGCTTATGTTGTTGAAAATCCTTTAGAGAAATTTAATAGTAATTTCTTAACGAAATTGCCTATTTTGAGCATAGAGTATCTAGGAAAATATTTAATATATTGAGAGGATTGAAATAGTTTCATTGTTTTAAAGTGCATTGCCTTGGTATTTCAATCCTGAATTTGTCAAATTTTTATGAAGGTTCTCTTGAATGCAATTCTTCAAAACTATTAACTAGTCAAAATAGAAGCTCATAATTTATCATTAAGCAACATTTTTGATAGTGTAATAAGATTTTCTTTTACAAAATTGCTTGTTGGGCTCAAAGGGTTTGGATAATTCGTAGTTAGATTGAATTAGAATAGCTTTATTGCAAAGTGTTTTCTCATGTCATTTAATCTTGCTTAAATATTTGAGATTGCACACAAATCTTCTTTCTTTTCTTTCTCTTTTTAAGTGCATTGAATCTTGCTCTATTTCTAGTTTTCTTGTGGAATTTTCTCTTTGGGGGAAATTAGGAGTAGATTGGCAGAATTGTGCTCAAACATTTTTGGAAAATTTTATTTGTTACAAGTAATGTATTATAGGGACTATATAGACTAAGTGACTTGACAAAATAGGAATCTTCAACAACTCATAGTATTTGACAAAGTTAGTTGAATTTCTTTTATGATAGCCAATTACAGTTTTATACAAAACCTAACCATTTCAACATTCACAACAACAAACACATACTCACATAACCACTGAGTCTATTTGGATGTATCTAGGCGTTGGTGCTGTTAGAGACCAGCAAGCACCTAAACCCTATTTGAAGAACACCTTCGAATCTTGTGATCCTAAAGGTCATGAGACTGGAGGCACCCAACATTGGTGGTCCCAAACGATCATCAATAGAAAGTTAGGGAATGGTTTGACTTGTTGAATATTGATAAGGATTAGCTTTTATGGGTAAATTGGGTCATAAATTTGTATGGTGCCTAATTGATATGTAACATGGACCATAGAGGATCTTTTTATAAAGTTTGAAATTTTGTCCTTTATGAGATATGATTTGGGTTATAATAGAAGACTCTATCTCCAAGCTTAATAGAAACTTATCTAATCTTAATGTTATGTCAAAGTTTGGAATACTTTTTATGAATCTCACTACTCATTTGAACTACTAATTAATTTTAATCTAGTAGATTAAAATTTATTAATCATTCCTTCTAGGCTAAGTCTAAATCTAGGTCAAGCATTCTAAGGGTATTTATTTCTGCTTGGATTGGTAGAGTAGGCAATTTTCCATAGAGTAATTCATATGGTGAATACCCTATAGGAAATTTCCAAGTTAATCTATGTGCCCATAAAGTATCATTAAGTTTAGTGATCTAGTCCTTCCTATATCTACTAATGATTCTAGCTAATATTTATGTAATCTCTTTGTTAGTTACTTTAGCTTGACTATTTTCTTGGGGATGATAAGGTGTAGTTAGTTTATGATTGACCCCAAGTTTTTGCATTAACTTTTTGAATAAAGCTCTAGTAAAATGAGTTCCATTTAAAGTAGATTCTAGTGGTATAAGAGTTCTTGGATGTATTTAAGAAGAAACATCTTGGGTTACCTCCTATAGAGAAATTGAGTTTGAGATCACTCTCAAGCCTAAAACCCAACCAATTTTCAAGGCAACTCATAAGATGTCACCCATGGAACTTGTAGAACTTAAGATACAAATTCAAAAGTTGATGGATAAAGGTATGATTTAACCAAGTCTCTTACCATAGGGTTCATTAGTGCTCTTTATTAAAAAGAAAGATGGCAGCTTGAAGTTGTGCATTGATTATAGAGAGTTGAATTGAGTGATAGTCAAGAATCAGTATCCTCTACCCATGATTGATGATCTATTAGACCAAGTGAAGTCAAGGTGTTCTCTAAGATTGATTTTAAGTTTGGTTAACACCAAGTTAGAGTGAAGGAGAAGGATATATGTAACACAATGTTTAGGACAAGGTATGGACATTATGAGCTTTTAGTTATCCCCTTTGAACTCACTATTGCCCTAGCATACTTTCATGTACTTAATGAACATTATGATGCATTTATAAAATTTTCTTACTATGATTATTTTTTGCCTTACCATATCTATGTAGGAGACACCTATGTTATTAAAGGTCTTGGTTAATAATTTGGTACAAGACCTTAAGTTATGCATGAACACTTTAGGAAAGTAAAAATTTGAAATCTCTTACTCAAATTTGCAAAATATAATCAATACTATACATTCTAATGAAATCTAGATAAAAAAAATTAAGAACAATAATTAATATTAAGATGTTAAGATTTAAGAATATATAAATATCAAGTTTCATCGGCTTTCACTCCCAAGTTTTAACAAGTATCCCAAAGTTTAACAACTATTGCTTCTTAGTAGCCTAGGTAGCTAGATGTCAACAACCCTCTATATTTGCAAAATAAATAGGTAGAAAACCTCTATAGCACATCAACATTGTGGACATTGGCTTCCAAAGTTATTCCATCATGCAAGCTATCTCAAGATGATGTTATACTTGGCTTTTTAGCTACCACTTCTGCTAATTTTAAATTTTTGTGGAAAGTTATTAGGCCTATTATTCTATATTATATTTGGAAGTATGGATGTAATGTTATCTTTCAAAGGATTGATTATTCCAATATATGTCATCTAACGATGATGGAGAAATTGCAGATCTTCCACCTCATTCATTTCCAACTCAAATCTCAAGCATCAAAGTTTGAAATGGATATTCATCAGTTGATTCATCTCTTGTAGCCTTGGGAAAGACCCACATGTTCCAACAACCTTCTTCAATAGGAATCTCTACATAGAAGCTTCCCTTCTTAAATTTGAGTGGAGTCACTAAATGGGAGTCTCTCTATTTATTATCAAGTGTTATATGCCTTATCCAAATTTATGCCACTCTCTCTTGTACCAGGTCAATTAGTCTTACTAGATGGTAGTTTCCCATATTGGATTTCTTCCTTTCATGAATGGTTATTTATGAGGATGTTTCCCAAAGTTTCATCCCCACTAATATGAGTTTTCCATATTTTTTTGTCTCCATGACTTAATGTGGTTTATGTATTTGATACTCTTTTACTACTAATGTATTTTTGATAGTGTAATAAGATTGTCTTTTACAAAATTGCTTGTTGGGCTCAAAGGGTTTGGATATTTCGTAGTTAGATTGAACTAGAATAGCTTTATTGCAAAGTGTTTAGTCATGTCAATTTATCTTGCTTAAATATTTGAGACTGCACACAAATCTGCTTTCTTTTCTTTCTCTTTTTAAGTCCATTGAATCTCACTCTATTTCTATTTTTCTTGTGGAATTTTCTCTTTGGGGGAAATTAGGAGTAGATTGGTTGTGCTCAAACATTTTTGCAAAATTTTATTTGTTTCAAGTAATGTATTATAGGGACTATATAGACTAAGTGACTTGACAAAATAGGAACCTTCAACAACTCATAGTATTTGACAGAGTTAACTAAATTTCTTTTATGATAGCCAATTACAATTTCATACAAAACCCAACCATTTCAACATTCACAACAACAAAAACATATTCACATAGCCACTAAGTCTATTTGGATGTACCTAGGCCTTGGTTTTGTCAAAGACTAGCAAGCACCTAAAGCTTATTTGCAAAACACCTTCACATATTATGACCCCAAAGGTCATGAGATTGGAGGCCCCCAATGTTGGTGGTCCCAAATGGTCACCAATAGAAAGTCATGGAATGGTTTGACTTGTTGAATATTAATATGGATTAGCTTTTATGGGTAAGTTGGGTCATAAATTTGTATGGTGTCTAATTGATATGTAGCATGGACCATATAGGGTCTTTTTATAAAGTTTGAAACTTTGTCTTTTATGAGATATGATTTGGGTTATAATAGAAGACTCTATCTCCAAGCTTAATAGAAACTTATCTAATCTTGGTGTTATGTCAAAGTTTGGAATACTTTTTATGAATCTCATTACTCATTTGAACTACTAATTGATTTTAATCTAGTAGATTAAAATTTATTAATCATTCCTTCTAGGCTAAGTCTAAATCTAGGTCAAGTATTCTAAGGGTATTTATTTCTGCTTGGATTGGCAGAGTAGGCAATTTTCCATAAAGTAATTCATATGGTGAATACCCTATAGGAAATTTCCAAGTTGGTCTGTGTGGCCATAGAGCATCATTAAGTTTAGTGATCTAGTCCTTCCTATATCTACTAATAGTTCTAGTTAATATTTATGTAATCTTTTTGTTAGTTACTTTAGCTTGACTATTTTCTTAGGGATGATAAGGTGTAGTTAGTTTATGATTGACCCCAAGTTTTTGCATTAACTTTTTGAATAAAGCTCCAGTAAAATGAGTTCCATTTAAAGTAGATTCCAGTGGTATAAGAGTTCTTGGATGTATTTAAGAAGAAACATCTTGGGTTACCTCCTATAGAGAAATTGAGTTTGAGATCACTCTCAAGCCTAAAACCCAACCAATTTTCAAGGCAAATCATAAGATGTCACCCATGGAACTTGTAGAACTTAAGATACAAATTCAAAAGTTGATGGATAAAGGTATGATTTGACCAAGTATCTTACCATAGGGTTCATTAGTGCTCTTTATTAAAAAGAAGGATGGCAGCTTGAAGTTGTGCATTGATTATAGAGAGTTGAATTGGGTGATAGTCAAGAATCAATATCCTCTACCCATGATTGATGATCTATTAGACCAAGTGAAGTCAAGGTGTTCTCTAAGATTGATTTTAAGTTTGGTTATCACCAAGTTAGAGTGAAGGAGAAGGATATATGTAACACAACTTTTAGGACAAGGTATGGACATTATGAGTTTTTAGTCATTCCCTTTGAACTCACTATTGCCCTAGCATAGTTTCATATACTTAAATGAACATTATGATGCATTTATAAAATTTTCTTACGGTGATTATTTTTTGGCTTACTACATCTATGTAGGAGACACCCAATGTTATCAAAGGTCTTGATTAATAATTTGGTACAAGACCTTAAGTTATGCATCAACACTTTAGGGAAGTAAAAATTTGAAATCTCTTACTCAAATTTGCAAAATATAATTAATATTACACATTCCAATGAAATCTAAACAAAAAAAATTAAGAACAATAATTAATATTAAGGTGTTAAGATTTAAGAATATATAAATATCAAGTTCCATCGGCTTTCACTCCCGAGTTTTAACAAGTATCCCAAAGTTTAACAACTATTGCTTCTTAGTAACCTAGCTAGCTAGATGTCAACAACCCTCTATATTTGCAAAATAAATAGGTAGAAAACCTCTATAGCACGTCAACATTGTGCAAATAACTTTCAAAATGATAGAAATGATCACAATTGCACTTACCCTAAAGTGTACTTCCCATTGAAATATATGTCGATTTGCTTGTATGTAGGTCCTAGACCAAATTATAGACTTTATTTTGTGCAAAAGCGTATGAAAATAACAGGTACATATTCTAATATTTATGGATTCTATGGAAACGATTTGACAAGACCTGAAGTCTAGCCATGCTCCCCACCACACAAACAAATGGCATGACGAGAAGGCTACGGACACGGAGATTTATATTATATCAACAGACAGCCAAAGGACCCACCAAAATTAAGGCGAGGGAAGCGTAGTGCAGAATTTGTTGATGTCTTTCAAAGGAAGGAAAACCTGGAAATGATGAAATACCATGAATGGATGATGATGATGATGATGTAGTAACCATGGCATGGTACGGGGTGGTCCAGACCAGACCAGACCAGACCAGTCACAACCACATCATATTAACTTAAGAACAACAACATGATATATCATCATCATGATGTTCCCTCTTAAGCCTCCCTTAACCCGCCCATGGTGCCTTCTCTTCTACACAAACATTAACTTAAAATCATTAATGAAATTCCATAAATAAACATACGTCACCAACTGGGTTATGAAACGACTGGTGTGAAAACCCCCACGAGGGCCGTGGTCCTGCGGGACCCACATGGCAGTCCGCGGCCTCCCCAGCGATCGGTCTGTCGAGTCTTTTCCGAGGGTCCCACCACTGGCACCACGTGCACGGATTCCACTTTGCCACCTCATCATTGCCCCGAACAGGGTTCGGCTCACGTGGGACTATGCTAGCCATTAGTTTTATGCCACATCAGCAAACGGCAGTCCACGTAGGCGATGTCTGTCATCTGACGTGACTTCGATAAAGTTGAGACTGCCAAATTCTGTCAACCGTCAACGAGTCGGGCAGAGCACAGCAGAGCACAGCAGGGTAGAACAGCACAGTGATTTGACATGGCCTTGGCGTTTGAAAGTTGGTTAGGGTGTTTTGGTTTGGTTATTGAAGTGTCCGTCTTGGGTGTCAAATCTTGCCCAGAGATGATGGAAATCATGTTCCAAAATTGGGTTGAAATGAAAATGTGGGAAAGGCTGTAACCTTGCCTTTCTGCACTTGTTTTAGGATAAGATAAATTTTGCAGAGAGTTGGCATGGGAAAGGTTATTGTTTGACTTAAAACTCTAACGCTTGGCTGTGCTGATTTGTCTTATCTTAAAGCACGGCTCGCAAATGCCAAGAAGAATGACCAGGCTTTTTTGACCCTTCAGAAAGATTCGTTCAAAACAGAAATACAGTATTCGGTTCTTGAAAGCTGTTATTTCAAAGCCCACAAAGCTTCGACCAGTTTCTTTCTTGATTTTCAAAATCTGGGTTTGATTTTTAAGAGTATGATAATAATAATAATAGGAGAGTCATGCAGATTAATTGTGAAGAAAGGAGATTTTGGTCATGTACTGTGTGGCTGCAAAATCTCTGCAGAGGTCCATAATAATATGATGAGTGTCCAAGCGCAATGATGGATAAAATATTAAAAGAAAGGCCATCAGGCAAGGCAAGGCAGGCTATAATCACCAGGAGCACTAGTTTTGCAGTTGCAGACATACAATGGGGTCTTTTATTTTAGCCCCCTCCTTCTGCTCCTCCTGAAAAGATGCCTTGGTCAGTGTGGGACTCTATGAGATCAGCTGGGGGTCTTTGCTGGCATTTATGGCAGCCAGATTCAGAGCCAGATTCAGAGCCAGTGCTACTGTTGTTGCGTTGTGTGATTAAAGCCATGTAAAAACTAGTTTTCAGATCTTGACGGTGCTTTGCTTTTGCTTGGTAGGTATGAAGCTAAAATGATGGTAACGGTGGAAGGAAGCTATTTTCTCCACTGAAGGAGGGCAGCTATAGCTTAAACGCAGAGACTGTGTGTCTACCTTTGTCCTGCTGCTGCAATATTTTGGTTTCCTTTTCTTTTTGAGTTAAGGTTTTTGTTGTGATGAGTGATGATTGGAGTAAGAGTACGTCTGCTATATCTCTGTAGCTCGCTCGCTCGCTGGGTGGGTTGGTTGGTTGGGTTCTGGCATGGGTCACGCAGCACTAAGAACTGACTGATGACTGATCCCGTGACTTTCACATTTTCGTTCACATTCAAATTCTGACCATGACGAAGTCGAAGAGAAACATGGCAACAGAATAAGCCCGGGAGCCCCACATATTATCCACCAGGAACACGAACAGGAAAGGATACTCCATTGCAGTTATAAGCACTGCATCTGCATCTGGGATTTGGAAATCCAGCTATAGATATTGTCGGTGTTGATATATGCCCTCTCTCTCTCTCTCTCTGTTTTCTGTTTCCTTAGATGAGTTTCCAGTGACAGAACTGCAAAGAGAGAAATGAGTGAGGAAATCTCCCCAAACAGCCAGGAGGGTGCCAGGGATTTGAGCAGCAGAAGTGCTACTCACTGGAGGGAATTTGATAATTCCGTTAATGCAGTCTCATTTGGGTTTGTGGCCACTGCCATACTGGTGTCAATGTTCCTTGTGATGGCTCTGTTCGAGAGATTCGTGAGACCTACTGCTTCGTCTTCTTCTTCTTCTTCTGCACAAGAAAACAGCAGGGCCATGGATTCCAATCATGCCACAGGAGAAATGCATTGCAGCGATAAGCTGGAAGAACCCTCCGTAAGTATTTGCTTGTGAGAATATTTTGTGTTTTCTGTCTAGTCTGGTTTTGTGCGTGGACCATCATGTTGTCCTAGATTTGTTCTACTTTGTTAAAATGGATTCCGTAGATAGTAAGTATTTAAAGTAAGTCCTGAAATCGTTCCTGCAAAAAGACAGCAAAGTTAAAGCGAAGAAATGCAAGTCCTTCAGAAAGACTCTCTCTCTCTCTGATGGAAGTCCCAAGCATTCCTATTTATCGCTAGTTTCTGCATTTTTCTTTGTTATTGCTTTTCTTTTCTTTTGTACTGGGTGTTTTGTTTCTGCATCCTGTTCCTTTCATTCTTGGTCATTCTGCTTGTCCTATTTACCTGTCTTACATTAATACTTCGAAAAATTACCAGCCTATTGGGCTACCTTTATGATGCTTATCAAGATAACTTTGTTAGAAAGCTCTGAAATAAGTGTTTTAGTGTAAACTGAAACCAGTTCAACCTGCCTCTTCTTATTGATTTTTTATAGCGATGTGTCTGCAGGCTGACTTTGTACTAGCGAGTTGTCTTTCATTTATGTTCCTAATATCCGGGTGAAGTTCAGAAATGCAGAACATGATATTTTTTTGAAATTCATAGTTGCTTTAAACATAAGAAATAACGAATCTCAACTGATACTTGGAATTTGTTAACCTCATCTATGAGTTCAAACCAAATGCAATGTTCGTGAGGGTTTGTCCAGAAGTGGTGAACTCTCTACTTGTTTTTTTAAAACCATTTTAAATATCAATATTTTTACACATTGACTTTTGGGTGCAACTTTTTCTTGATGTCACCGAACATACTGAATATATATATATTGCCATGTAGGCTCCACTTTTTGCTTGTTTCTCTTTCTGCGGCACGACAACACCGACAAGAAATAATAGTATATTTTGCTGGGTATGAATCCCTCCTTTTACAAGTTCACTTGAGCCATCTAATCCGTATTAAAGAATGCCAATTTTTTGGTACCTGTTTATCGGAAAAGGAGAAATTTGATCAAAATGCCAGCTTTTGTGCATACTTCCTCTTTCCATAGAATAGGAGGGCTTTGCTACTTGAAACATACAATCCACAGAAATACGAATTTCCCACCACAGTACTGTTTGTTCGAATCCACAAGGAAATCATTAGGATTTTGAACAAGAGATTTCCTTCTTCAAAGTTATTGGGACTACTATAATGTTTAAGATGTTTCTAGTTGACTTTTTAAAAACATGATGTTGTTTAAAGGTTACTAGCAGAGATCTAAGTACTGGGACTACGTCTGTTGGTTTGTCTGTTTTTATCCCACTTTTTCTTATGACACTAAATTTTCTAGGCAAAAATGAATACAAGGCCAAATCCTGATACTTGGTTGGTGTTATTGAACCCATACTCTCTGTTTCTTGGTTTTGTTTCTGACTACTAATTATGTACATGACATGGAAGCAGATTTACAGTGAATATGCAGTGGGAGTGTCCGTTGTGATGCCTGGGCAAGACGTCCCAACATTTATTGCACGTCCAGCACCTATGGCAATGCCGTGTCCGCCACAAGGATTTCGCTGTATAAAGCATACGAGTAATAACCAGGGCTACTTTTATGGTTCTTGTAGCTACCGCTGCTTAATTCATGATGATGATCCAACATGTACAACTAATGCTAGAGATAGAGATGTTGTATCAAAGGTCAGAGCAATTAGAAGCAGTTCTCCAGCTCCAGCGGTGAACCAAATTTTATAGTACTTTTCTTTCTCGTATATATCAAAAGTATCAGCAACAATGTAACCTTCTCGACTTTGTCATCTAATGCAAAGGTTTTTGTTTATTTTTATTGAAAATAAAAAGAAAATTAACGTGGGTGGCCTAGCTGCTGGCTTTAAATAATCAAATTTGCGACTGCTCATCCAAGTAAGGTTTCCTACATCATTGGAAAAAATTACTAAGAGGTAAAGAAGCCAATCCCTCCCCCAAATATGGTTCTCACTTTACGTGAAGTAACATAATTTACATAAAAAATCAAAATCAAAATCAAGTATAGATTTAGGGTTCACGGAAATTTGCTTATTTGTATTTATAGCCATTTTAAGGTCCTAAATGTCAAGATTCGGTGGCCGGACCTTGGAAGCTTTTGAAATATTTCATTAAACTTAATGAAATTTGTTGCTTACGGTATTCTTCACAAGTCAAAACTCTTTCAAAGGGTTTTTGAACTCAAAAGGGATTTCAAATCATGTCACGATTATTTAAAAAATAAAAGAAGAAATCTTTTTTCTTTTTTAACTTGAAAAGGATGTTTTAATCTCAATGCTGAAAATATATGAAGGATGTGATTTGGACCCTTAAAAGTTAGCCTTATGAGATAAATAACAATGCAATAGAGACTAAATAAACTTTGCTATTAATATGCTTTGTTTGCTGGATTTCTTAAGTAGGGGATTATGAGCACTATTATCTTATATCTTGTAGTTAACCATTTCATGTTGCTATCTCTCTCATGTTTATGAAATTATCATTGAGGTGGTGGCCAATAGACCTAAGTTCATCATCATTTTGCCTAACGATTTTCTAGGATACTTCATGAATATCAAAGATACCAAATTGACTTTGTTATTAACATGATTTGTTTGTTAGAACTCATCTTGGTCTCATCTTACTTTGGTCTCAAACGTGATTTCTTCATCTCCGTTTTATCTTAACATCATAATTTTATCTTTTCCAAGTCCAGCAAGATATCAACAATCATATTTTCTACATTTTCCATTTTCTAAGGTTTTGAAATACCAAAAGGTTAACAATCTTTCCCTTTTTGGTAATTTTTAAAAACTTGGAAAATGGGTTAGTATAGAACATAACATAAAAGCATAACATACTCCCCCTTTTTGGGCATTAACAAAAAGAAGTTTCCCTAGGGAAAATTCCCCTAAACATATGCTAGAAAGCTTATTTTTGTCTAGAATTTCTTATATATTTATTTTTGTATTTTTATTTTTATTTGAAAGAAATAAAAAAATTTCTTACCTAATAGGACAAGGTTCTATCCCCATGTCTTTACACAAAGTAGTTAGTCATCATTCATCAAGAGGCTTGGTGAATGCATGAGTAAGTTGACTATATGTCCCAATGTATTCTAGTTTTATATGTTCAAGTTGAGTATGTTCTCGTATGAAATAATGATGAATTTCAATGTGCTTTGTACGAGAATGTTGAATAGGATTTTTTGTCATGTAGTACTGTTGTTGTCACAAAAGATAGGTATGGAATTTGATTGAATCCCTAGATCTTTAAGAGTTTTCTTCATCCATAAAATTTGCACATAGTAGCTTCCAGTTGAAATATATTTTGCTTCTACTGTTGTAACAACGGAAAACGTCGG
Organism: Gnetum montanum; assembly: GCA_015680685.1. Taxonomy (NCBI): domain Eukaryota; kingdom Viridiplantae; phylum Streptophyta; class Gnetopsida; order Gnetales; family Gnetaceae; genus Gnetum; species Gnetum montanum. The sequence continues at coordinate 137,696 of MNCI01004064.1, read as the reverse complement.
CAGTTGGAAAATACCAAACAAAATCCCGCGTACACAGTTTTAACCATAGATTCGTGCGAGGGCTATGTTGGAAAAACGAATCCGCGGCGCCCTGAACGATCTTGTCGATCAGACAGGGACTTACTAGTCAGTAAACCGATGGAGATAATGAATGTCTCGTGGAACGATCTGATTCGAAGAAACACAAAATGAGGGGAAAACGACGTAGATGAATTGTAACGATTGCAACGCTAAACACGATAAGAGGAGGCTAATACAAGAGAAACGCGTAGTCTCAAGATCCACGCTTTGACTTGAAAGATGTATATTTTATATATCTCGTTACACTGGGGAGACCCCGATTACTTGATGTAAAGCAAGCACAAAACAACAAGAAAACTGTCCAAACGGAAGTCTGATCTACCTCGCGGGCCAAAGCTGGGATGCAAGGAAGGTCAAGCTCTGACGTCTATCGATCAACTATTTCTGACCAATAGAGCCTGCGAACTGTGCAAGATGATCCCACGATCTTGGATCT